>OY787668.1:7352892-7570413 GCA_963678985.1 Spisula subtruncata
AGCTAGGATACCGTTATCGTACCGTAATCCTAGCCCCACAGGCTAGGATTACGGAGGCTAGTGCTGTCTAGAGTTATGGAAGTTTTTATACCGACTGCAAGTAAGCGTGCAGGTCCCCTTATATTGCATGATGTCGTCATTATTTCATGAATTTATACAAATGTTGGTATGCTGTTGTCTCGTATCTCCGTGCTCCTTAACAGTTTCAGCGACGCATGCGCACTAGCCCATACAAGTTTTAAAATTGTTTGCATCATTTTCGGAAGAAAAAATGTTAACTAAACTTATAAGAAAAAGAAAATTTAAAAATGATCACAAAAACTCATAAAATCATAACTTTTGGATGTCTAGGTCGATGCTCTGAATCCTGATGACTGTTTCCCATGAAATCCGTGCCTCCGTAAAAACAGGTCTGTTTTAGGTCCCAAAGTGATGGAATTTCAAATTTGTAGTTAGATTAGATAAATTTGGAGTAGTGCTTATCAAATTGCGTATTCAGTTTGAGTTTTAAAGCCTTAGGTGACAAAAATAACGCGTAATGAAAACGGGATGCAAAAAAATTAACAAAAGTTGAAAAATATCAGTTTGAATAATTACTAGGTGTAGAGTTCCTGGTTGTCAAGGTGACATATTTGGCGTGTCGTTCAAAATAATGGCCTCAATTGATGAAGGATATTTGTTGGATGATTTATTTGGATAATTTTACCAAAATGACTATGTAGAACATACACCAGAGTTGAATTAAACTAAGCACGGTTTTCATGAGAAGGCACGAAATTATGAGACAGAGGTATATATTTATTGACAAATTAATAGAAATATCAGTATATCAATTATCATGCGTCAAATTTACTTCGATTATATTTTGTCTTTGCATGGGGAAGAAAATAGAGGCAGTCCGAATGTTTATAAATTAATTAAAGTATGTGGTCGAATACACAAATGCAATTCCATTGAAATTGATTGGCATGATCAAAAACAAATTGTGTTGCTAATTTTAAATTGGTAGTACATCTGATATGTTTGTTTGTCATTCGTTCCTCGAAATAAATATTAAGTAGCTATAAATCGTTTGTTGATTCACAATTTACAGCCTACTACTGGATCTACGTTGTAACAGTGCATAGTGATACGAATTCCAAATATGGTCATATTTAGTTTCTTAAATATTTGTTTTAATTTGTAACGAATTATGCTTTGCATGTCTTTAAATAAGAATCTTTTAAAATTAGAATTATGTAAATTATAAGGTAAACAATCGATTATCTGTTCTCTCAATATATTTTCCATATTTTAATAACTTCATAAATGCGTAGATAAAAGTACAATACAGTATCAAAAGTATTTGCATTTGGATATTTTCCGCCGTTTTAATATCTTTACCATACTGTATATCTTTTCCATAACAAAAACTGATTATACTCGATGGTATAAATGTACCAATATTTGTATAAATTCATGAAATATAATGTCAACTTGCAATATAAGGCGACCTGCACGCTTAATTGCACTCGTTATAAAAACGTCCCTAATTCTAGACAGCCCTAGTTAGGACATGCTAGGATTACGGAACTTCCGTAATCCTAGCCTGTGGGTCTAGGATTACGGTACCGTAATCCTAGTCACTGCCTAAAAAATTGACCAATGTCACGGCAATGTGTACAGAAAATAAAACAGACAGTAGACTAGATGTGCGCTATTTCGTATACCGGGGACACAACAAAATAAGTTTCACATATGTCATGCATTGTAATAGACGTAAAACAGGCTATGAAGCAGTTAATAAATAATATTTAGTGTCAAAATGTCCCCAGTGAATGGCTATATCTTATACTCAATATGTTTAATTTATGAATTAAAATGACCATGTAAACTGTTAAGTGCGCCATTTCCCATACCACGTGGATACAGCTCCTTCATAAATTCACATAAGTTATGTTTTTAGGGCGCTTGAGTGGATTATTTAATCTCATTCATTGCTCATAATGATCATCTCATCAAAATAAAGACCAAGTTGAATATCATTCGCCAAAAACTAGGTCACCAAATAAATTCGTTGAAAAAACCTTGTGTAGTCACTAGAGGTCACTATTGTAACCTAATGTTTATAACTGTGACATACAATGATCATCTCAGCAAGTTGGAAATTGGATGATTTAATTTTCCCAGTATTTCCCGCTGTCCTGTCCGTTACTCAATTGACCGTCCGTTATGCCAACACTGATGATTTTAGATCGAAATCAGGGTTACTAGATTAAATCATAGAAAGTGTGTACCGGTAGTTATAAGAGCTCACAATTTTATCCTTGCAACGGCACAACTTGTTCTCAATTGTTCATCTTGACATAATCTAGGTCAAGTTTAATATTGGGTCATCTTGTGTGAAAAAACTATGTCATCGGGTTATATTTTCTGTTCATTGTGGGAAGGGGCCTTATCCTTTAAATTTTTGGGAAAATAACGGATGTATTTCCTGTTTTGGGAAACAATAACGTATCTTGGGATTTTGGGGGAAAACCGCATGATTTTAAAGAAATTTGCAATTGGGAAGGCTTTGACAGGCCTCTTTTATATCAGGAGAAAAAAACGTGATAATTTGTGTATGCAAAAAATGTTTCTTCAAACTTTCCTATTTGTACACATTGTAGTGTGTGTATAGTCATATAATCATGCTTTAATATTTTTTCCCATTTTAATATTTTATATGATTTGACACTTCAGTGAATTAAGTTAATTTTTTTTCTGTCTAGGTGCTGAGACCAATCAAGACCACAGAAACTATTTAATATCAGAGATTATAGCATGGAACCTTCTCCTTCTAAATCGGACACTGAAGTAAGCATGCAGTTCACAAACTCTGACGATTCCGAGACTGATTGTTTCCAGGAAACAATCGTTCAAACAGAAATGAGTCCACCAGCGGGGCTACCAAGAGTTGTACAGAACTCATACAAAGGTGTCAAATTCTATTTTGATCCGCAATCTAGTGATGTTGTTGGTGGTGACAATGTGACTATTAATGTAAGTAACGAGCAAACAGATGAAGGTCAAGGTCAGTACCTAGCATGTGTCATCTGTGGAGATCGTGGCTCGGGCTATCACTACTCTGTCCTGTCGTGTGAAGGCTGTAAGGGATTCTTTAAGAGGACTGTGCAGAAGAATCTATTCTACGTGTGTAAAGCCAATGGTTTATGTGTTATCAATAAGATGACACGTAACAATTGTCAGTTTTGCCGATTCAACAAGTGCTTGCAATATGGAATGAAGAGAGAAGGTGAGTGGGTTTGTGTGTTAATCTGTCCACCAGACATGTTTATGTGGCTATCATACATTATTATTTCCGGGGGAGACATATTGCTTTTGACCTTTCCGTCAGTCCGTCGGAAAGCTTTCTTTAACTCACAGTCTTCAAACAATACAGGATAAATGGCCTCATTGATTAGATTAGCACTATATTTTTTTAGGTCAGCAGGTCAAAGGTCAAGGACACTGTAACCCAAAATGTGAAAACTGTTTTTGCTCAAATTTATGTTCCCTTTAAGTCACAGTCTCCAAACTTCATAGGACAAATCGATGGCTCAGTGCAAAACTATGGTAACTACATTGATTTATAAAGGCACATACCATAGTTTTGCACTGAGCCCTCGAAATGGTCTCATTGATTAGACGATCCCTATTATTTTTGAGGTCAAAGGTCAAAGGTCAAGGTCACATTGGCTGGAATTGGGAAATCTATTTTGGCTCAATTACTTGAGCTACTTTTGACTCACAGTCTTCAAACTTTCATAGGATAATTGGTCACATTGATTAGATGATCCCTATTGAGGTCAAAGGTCAAGGTCAAATCATTTCAAAAACAGTCTCTAGTTACCCTTGGATTTATTATCTGAAATACAAAATCGACAAATTCACGTCTATCGAAACGGGTCTGTTTTACCAAAAACACGAAATTTCATTCCATCAGAATTAAATGATTTTACAGTATGAATGAATTAAGGTCAGGGTCATGTGATATTCTCCAAGTTATACCTGTAGGTATTTCTTACACTAAGTCAAAATGAGGCTCTAGAACTTGTTAATAGATACCTAGTAACATTGCTTCCTCAGCATACAGTAATATTGATTTTCAATGATGATAGAGTTGAGTGAACCAGGTTCTATATTATTGTGATAGTATATATACTGTATAATACATACAGCCTGATCAAGTTTATATTCTCCTCATCTCTAACTTATTGTTGGTGTACTACTTCTAAAACAGGAATTAGTAATACCAGTACTCAGTAGCAGATCTAACATATGTATGTACATGTATGTAGTTGGTATTGTATCTATTCTTAAGTTTTTGTTTTTAGACTGTTGGTTTTAATAATCTTGATATTGTTACAACAAGAGTTCAAGGTCAATATCATGTTTCCGCAGATCAACTTAACAATATTTCATTGAAACAAAAATTGACAACTGTGACATAATTAAATGTACATGGCCATAACTAAGGATGGGGTGTCACCGTGCGAAATCTGGTCTTCAAGAGTTGTCTGACAAAGGGGATGTTAAGCTACCCATCCTTCGGACAGAGGTTGTGACTCAGTACTTACAAGAGTATTGTAAAATTGCACTGTTTATCTGAGTGTATAGTGCACATACTCATTTATATGCTCTTACTCAGGCCATCCTTAAAAAATTGTATGTTTGCCCTAATGCTACCTACTCATTGAAATCGTGACATCATTTATGTGTGTCAGAATCATCACACAGCCACCATTTTGTGAGCACACATGCTAGTAGAACCCCATTAAAAACAGAATGATTTTTACCGAGCAGCCAATCAGAATTCACGAAACTTTAGGAAACTTGTCTTCTGATTGAAGAGTTGAAGACCACTATGTAAGATGGCTGCTACTTGGAAAATACGACGATTTCTCATCATGTTTTGTATTTAACATGTAGAGGGGGGTTCAGGCACGAGTTTCATCGTAAAAAAATGTTTGTAAATCAGCAAATGATTGAGCATGCTCCGAAAAAAGTCTTATGTTCTCGAAATCACATGTAAGCAGGCTGGAACATGCACATTACCTGCCGTTTAACCCCAATAACAGTAACAATTGATTATTAAAGTGTATAGTATTTAGTGTCAAAATGATTACTTGTATCATTTTTAGCATGATACTAGACTACCTTAATTGCAAATTTGGATGGGTTAGGTGTACTTTGATACAATCGTCGAAAAATAGACATTCTTATAATTTCATAGGGTGTTCTAGAACACTTTGGTACAAAAATAGACAGTTTGCATGTCCAATAAACAACAGAGAGAGTTTCTGTTAAAACTGAAGTAAAAAATAATCAAATGGATATGAAAGCATTATTGTTTTTCAGTTTTCAAACTTTTTTAAAAAATATCGTCTGATATAGCTCTATACACTTTAAAGTAACTCTGTGCAGTATTTGTGTTTTACTGTACTTACAGCTGTAAGAGAAGACAGATCTCCTGGGGGTAAACATCGTTCAAAGAAACCAAGATTTGACAATTTGATGGACGAGGAGCATAAAGTGGAAGAAAAGAAACAAGTTTTAGAAGATGAGCACACTGAACTTATAAATACATTGATTGCATCAAACCCCGACAAGTTGCCAGAAAATGAATGTAAGTAATTTTATGTCAACAGACTCCTCACAATGAAAGTAGCCTGGACATTTATTGTTGCCCATTTCTTTCCATACATGAAAAATCTTCCATCATTTAGTTACCGGGTAGTTTCGGATCAATAACTCGAGGCAGTGATCTTGAAATGAAAAATTGTTTCCTCAATCAATCACTCAAGAAATATGCAACTAAGGATTTTCAAACTTAATATGAGGATAGATCTAATATGTACATGACCTCTGATGATTTTGTTAAAGATCAAGTTCACAGGGACTTTCAAGATGAAAATCAGTCTCCAAATGATACCTGGATAGGTTTAAACATGTATAATTCAGTGCTTCGGCTAGATGTTTTTAATTAATATTTTAGTTAATAAGTTAATATTTTCTAGGCCCCTCTTATGCTTGAATCCTGTATCTGCCCCTGATTAATGTTCAACTAAAACAGTAAAACTTCCTACTTCAGCCCTTATTATTAATGTCAGAAATTCCTACCTTTTCCTGCTTTTTCAACAAAATATACCCTACTTCTGCCCTACTATTTTTTGAAGGTTATTAAAGAGGCGTTCCCTATAACTTTGATCGTTTAAATCGATTCAGGAATATTATACATCAAATGAGTATCAGTATTGCTTAAACTCCTTAAATTTTCAACAAAAAGCTCCCACTAATAACCGAGAAAAGACTGAGAACATATTTCTGTAACAAGCCAAAATAGTCACAAGTTGTTTCCCTTTGACCACATAATAATAAATCACTGGAAGCCATAAATTATTACTGGTGATTAAAATATATTTTTGACACTATAGGGACATATTTTCACACACTTTCTTCTGACAAATTATGATGATTGATAGTGGTTTGTACATTTAGCTCATTTAATGTGATAGTAGAGAAAAATATACAATTTATAGGGAATGTCTCTTTAAAGTAGAAAGCCTGATTTGATAAAATTTGATTTTATTCATGATTTGTCAAACATGGGGTCTGTATAAAGCTAGATCCATAGTACATGCTAAATATCAACAGTAGATTTTTATTAAAACACGCACTACAAGCTGTCAAGCTGCCCTAAAATTCCTAAAAAATCCTATTTTTGTCAGTTTGGCTAAAATTCCTAAAAAATAGAAATTCCTAAAAAAGTCCAAATTTTTCTCTACAATTCCTAATTTTAAGATTTCTTGAAACACTTTCTGAAAATGTCACAGCCTACAACAGCTAAGATAATGCAAACCCCTGGAAAACACCTTTCCTGCAACTATAGAATTGTTTGTGAGTTTCCTTTTTACCAAAAAAGTAAAGGTAAGTCCATGTATACATCTTTAAATGTTCTAATTTAGTTATAAAAATCTTAATTTTAGCCCTTAAATTAGCCCTAATTTTTCTTGATTTTAGCCCTAAAATTAGCCCTAATTATTTGTCAGTGAGTGCTGGACAGCCTGGCACTATTGAATGATTTATTGTAGAACATCACTCATATTTTCTTGTATTTGTAGTCAATGGAAGGTCGTTGAATGATATATCTATTGAAGAGTTAATGCAGATGGGTTACTCGGAGCTCAAGTACATTATTGAATGGGCAAAAAAAGTGCCAAGTAAGTACTGCACATTTTTCAACCGTCTGGTACCTCACATAGCCTATTACTTGCTTCAATTTAGGCTAAAAACATATACAGGGTGTCTCAAAATACATGTCCGCTTTTTGAGGACATATCACTCTGTAATGTATTGCTTTACATATTTGATTTATATATGTAATCACAGGGCATTCAAATCGATGTAGAAATTACGAAACAATTATCAAAACAAATGCATACGAAACCTATAGAATGCATTTTGAATAGCTAACCCCACAATTCGGTAAAAACATCTGTTTGACGTCGTTTGACGATTTTAATGACGTTCACATAACTTTGAGTCGGATGTGATTTTTCCATTTTCTTCACAAATTGATATTTTGAGTTTCGATGTTGTTATATATCTTAAACTGTATAATCTAACTTTCAAATAGTATAAGAAGAAATAAATATTTTGGATATTTTAGTTACTTTTCCTGATTTCAATAAATTTTTCTGGTGATTGATACTTTATTAAGTACTATTTTTTACTTTCAAGTTACATGATATGACTATGTTCGGACCATTGGAGATAAGCTAGACATACCGCTATATATTCAACCCAGTATGTCCATTCGAGGCGTTTGGTGCATCTTTTATGACTATGATATATCTAGAAATGTGTGAATATCAAATTTTTAGTCCTAATTGTCTTTAAAATGTCTTCCTCCCTTAAACACGTCCGATTTTTCGATTTCTTTTTCCAATGACACCTGATCAGTTTCTCAGTCAGTGTGTGCATAGTAGGGTACGACTGACTATTACTATGCCCACACATGATATAAATTTTACCCATGTTACCGAAGAAACTATGCTATCTGCCTCTTCGGACATTTAAGAACGTCCGTTGCTAATGACGTTAGTATAACGTATATGATGTCATCAACTGTTCGAGTATTGACACATGATATAATTCAACACATAATGTTTAAATTTAGCTTTCATGTGAGACTATGATTATCAATTTACTAACATATTTGACAAAGTTATGACCCTTCAACAAGCAGACATGTATTTTGAGACACCCTGTATGTCTGTTTCTGGTCGCCTGTCAAAAAAATAGGGTAGGTAGGTAGACAATTATTTTTTTTAAATATTGTATTAGCGATACATTCTGCAATGCTACATGACAGTATATTGAGGCTTTCGCTGAATTTAAGTGTTTTAATCCTGTTTTTAACTCACCTGTCACATAGTGACAAGGTGAGATTTTGTGATCACTCTTCGTCCGTCGTCCGTCTGTCGTCGTTCATCAACAATTTGCTTGTGTACACTCTAGAGGCAACAGTTTTGATCCAATCCTCATGAAACTTGTTCAGAATTTTGTTCTCCATGAAATCTAGGCCAATTTGAAACTGGTTCATGTGGGGTCAAAAACTAGGTCACTAGGTCAAATTTTAGAAAAACCTTGTGTACACTCTAGATGTCACTAATTTGATCGGATCTTCATGAAACTGGGTCAGGATGTTGTTCTCCATGAAATCTAGACAAAGTCCGAAACTGGATTATGTCGGGTCAAAAACTAGGTCACTAGGTCAAATCTTAGTAAAACCTTGTGTTCACTCCATACATCGCTGTTTTGATCCAATCTTCATGAAACTTGGTCAGGATGTTGTTCTCCATGAAATCTAGGCTAAGTTCGAAACTGGATCATGTAGGGTCAAAAACTAGGTCACTAGGTCAAATCTTAGAAAAACCTTGTGTATACTCCGTTTTGATCCAATCTTAATCAATTATGGTCAGAATGTTAGTTGTATTGTAACCTAGACCAATGTGCAACAGGTGAGCAACGTAGGGCCCTTTGGGCCCTTTGTTGTTACTGTTCCTGTTCATAAGAAGCATATGACAGTTAATATGCGCAGGGCGCTACAAAGTCCCCTCCGCATCTTCCCCTATGATGAAATGCTCCCATGATACTATGGTATGTAATCTATCGAAAACCTTCAACAAACAACCTTTAATAAGTACCGTAGTTCCCCGAGTATAAGACGCGCCTTTACCAAGCAGTATGACGATTTGGTCATTATTACGGAACACAAACAAAATGGCGGCTGACGATTTTTGGTGAAAATTTCAAACTTTGTCATTTCTTGCTCGATTTTCTTCAAATGTTTTATCCTTCAATACTGCTTTCATTTTTTACATGCGACTAATACACGACCACGACCAATACACGGGGAACTACGGTAATAAGAGTTGCACTTCACTCATTCCATCAATGCACCATACTGGAGGGATTGTAAGCTTTGGTTAACATAATTAATATAAGTTGTTATAGTCTGTTATTGTATGATACATTTCTCCTGTTTATTTCAAGATTTCCGGCTATATTATTGTATGATACATTTCTCCTGTTTATTTCAAGATTTCCGGCTATATTATTGTATGATACATTGCTCCTGTTTATTTCAAGATTTCCGGCTATATTATTGTATGATACATTTCTCCTGTTTATTTCAAGATTTCCGGCTATATTATTGTATGATACATTTCTCCTGTTTATTTCTAGATTTCCCGTTATATTATTGTATGATACATTTCTCCTGTTTATTTCTAGATTTCCGGCTATTTTCAATGGAAGATCAGATGGCGTTGCTGAAGTCTGCATTCATGGAGTTAAATGTAATCAGGCTGTCTTTCAGGTAACTCAATCAGTTTCTCTCAAATTCATCTACTCTTATATATGAGCTCTGCTGTGCGATTTCCAACCTGATGTCAAAATTTCACATCTTCATATTTTGGTAGGATTGTGTGGAGTAATGTTTTAGGATTCCAAAAAGGTATACCTTTTCAAAATTGACCAACTTAGCGACATGCTATGACAAAATGAAAACTGACGTTCAAAGCGACGTCATTGACATCACAAAAGATAAACAAATATGGCGATGTCATATAATTAGTACAGGTCCTATTATAAGCTCCCTGTAAGAAAAACGAAATAAAATACACATGTTTAATTTGTTGGATCATGACACATAAAGGATGTATTGTAATCTAATTTGATATTTGATTTGTTTAGTAAACACAACAAAATAATTAACCAATTCTCAAAATTCTCACTTTGCGTTTATGTTTTACACTAGCTTACGCCAAAAATACTATTATTTAGCAAAATATGCTGGCACTACAGTTTTGACATCTTAAACTACAAGGCACTTAGTAGATGTACCTACTACAATTAAAATATTTCAAAAAAATGTTTTATGACATTGTAATCAACAGATTCCCAAAATTCTCGCTTTTTGTTTAGAATTTGGCTGGTTTTGCCCCAAAATATCGGATTTTAGGCAACGGTTTTGAAAATGATTTTTAATATCGTAAACTACAAGTAACAACATACCTATCACAATCTATTTTTATCCCATAAAACTGTAAATGGTGATGTGGGTTACTGATTGCAAAAAATCATGATTAGCTTTTATATTTTGTAAGGTTTTATCCCAAAATAATAGACTTTCACAAACATGTAAGGACATGGAGATGTCCAACCTGGATGTGTAGATTTGCATCAAGGAAATAATTTGTACTGAGATGATTTATTCCAGAATTATGGCCTTTTGCCCGGCATACAGTATATTAGTCTGTTAAATGCATTCTCATGAATCAGTGTATAGTCAAGTCTCTAGTTTATATATATGTATTACGGATGAAAAACACGCTGGTTGAACGATAATGGTTAAATGGCAACAGCTCTAGTTTGAGTTGTTTTACTTTTGTTGCATATTTAATGGTTCTAACAATGTCTTTTTTACAGATCAATGAATTATGACGATTCACTACACTTTGCCCAGAATATTGTTGTACCCAGGACAGTATGTGAGACGATGGGTTGGGGTCAGGAATTAGTACATGCTACACTGGAGTTTGCTGGAAGACTTCGAGAGTTGACACTGGATAAAGTGGAGTTCTGTTTGATGAACGCCATCATTCTTACATACCCTGGTAAATATGCCTGACTCACTGTCTCAGTGAAACATAGTGATAATTCGAACCTTTTCCATAACTAGGTCACCAGGTCAAATATAAGAAAGAATTTTTTTTTTATTTAACACTATAGGTAAATAACCACTAAATGCCTTCGCGGACCAAGTTCAGATTTTTTTTTTATTTAACACTATAGGTAAATAACCACTAAATGCCTTCGCGGACCAAGTTCAGATACAAACAAATAGTCCGGTAAAAAACTTTAAAGCGACTGGAAATGGGGATATGTCTTGACAAATCAGCATCAGAATCATGAAATTGGTGTTAAATGCTTTGTATGCATGTATGTGATGAAGTGAAATGGTTTTATTCAGAAATATTTTGTATTCTGGCTTAAATATGAAAGTGAAAGTAAGGTTGGGGTTAACGGACAGTGAGTAAATCCGTACATGTGAGAAAATCTGTTCACCGCGTTTGACGACCCAAATTTTTCTTATATGATACATGACCCCCTACTTTTTTCATTTTCTTGAAGCTAGATGCTATTTCTATTGATTAATAGATTTGTAGAGGGCCCCATGGCATAAAAGTTGACATTTTTTTTGGCAGACCTTGGTCACTTTACATTGAGTTAAAGAACAATTCTATTTGGTGGTTTTTTACCTATAGGGGTAGTGGCTTGTGTCAAGACTCCACTAGCATACATGCCAAGATTTGCAGACCCCTTTGCATGAGAGTAGGGATAGAAATGCAGCAGATAGTCCTTGCTCAAACTTTAAACTTAAATTAATCAAGTTTTTTCTATTTTAACTAGTAAGGCAATACATTCTAAGCTCCATGATGCAATTAAAACTAATATTCTTAGTCACTCTGTGGCAGTTCTAGTTGATCTTGAAAAGAATAGCTGCAGTTTTGCTTAAATCTTCTTTAACCTTAATTTCAGGGAGTTAATTCTTGTTTGTCTTTGGGGTTAATAAATTTGGTTGGTATTCATTTCAGATGCTATTGGATTGGTTGATAAAAGTAAGGTGATAACAGCACAAACACATTTCTTAGATGTGTTGAGGAGATACGAAGTGGTAACCTACACCAATGATAAGGGCCGCTTTGGAAAGTTGCTGTTGCGACTACCTACACTTCGTACCCTGAGTGCAAAAGCTGCCGAACGATTCTTGTCATTGACACTAGAGGGAGTTCTCCCACTTAATGACCTTGTGCAGGAAATGATGTGTTAAACTTATGACTGAAGATGTTTATGAGGATTTCATGTATACTGGTGGCCTGTCTTTTTGTCTGGGTGTAAAACACTGTAATGTCACCTCAGTAAATTGGCTTCTCACTGAAGTTGGTCACCTTATGTGACTGTCTACGTTATGTTTTCTGTCTACATTATGTGACTGTTACGCTATGTGATGGTCTACGTTATATGACTGTCTACGCTATGTGACTGACTACATTATGTGACTGTCTACGTTATGTGACTGTCTACAATATGTGACTGTCTACAATATGTGACTGTCTATGTTATATGACTGTCTACGTTATATGACTGTCTACGCTATGTGACTGACTACATTATGTGACTGTCTCCATTATGTGACTGTCTACAATATGTGACTGTCTACGTTATATGACTGTCTACGCTATGTGACTGACTACATTATGTGACAGTGTATGTTATATGACTGTCTTATCTTACGCGACTGTCTATGTTATGTGACTGTCTACGCTATGTGACTGTCTACGTTTTGCGACTGTCTACATTATGTGACTGACTACATTATGTGACTGTCTACGTTAAGTGACTGTCTTCATTAAGTGTCTGACTACATTATGTGACTGTCTGCAGTATGTGACTGTTTACATTATGTGACTGTCTACGTTATGTGACTGACTATGTTATATGACTGTCTATGTTATGTGACTGTCTACATTATGTGCCTGTCTACATTATGTGACTGTCTACGTTATGTGACTGTCTATATTATGTGACTGTCTACGTTATGCGACTATCTATGTTATGCGACTGTTTTCATAATATGACAGTGTATTTTATGTGACTGTCTTTATGTTATGTGACTGTCTACATTATGTGACTGACTACATTATGCCACTGTCTACGTTATGCCACTGTCTACATTATGTGAATGTCTACGTTGTGTGACTGACTACATTATGTGACTGTCTACGTTATGCCACTGTCTACATTATGTGAATGTCTATGTTATGTGACGGACTACGTTATGTGACTGTCTTCGTGATGTGACTGACTACATTTTGTGACTGTCTACGTTATTTAACTGACTACATTATGCGACTGTCTAAGTTATGTGACTGTGTATGGGCATGAGATTTTGTCAGTTGCTTGTTAGTACTGGTTGATAATTGAATGCAGAAAAAATGGTTACTAATCAACTATGAAAAACCGTAGTATATTGGCAGATCTACAATGGTTTGGAGTAGTTATGCATAATAATTAATGATAACCATCAGAAGGACAAACCATTGTACAGTGAAGTTCCGCTAATAAGACCACTTAGATTATTTTGAAATCATGCAGATTTTGGCAAGTTTAAGGTCCAAAAGTATTAAATTTAGAACAAAAAAGGTCCGCTAATACGACCGATTCGTTATTAAGACCACCTTCTTGACTGGTCTTATTAGCGGAACTTCACTGTATATCAAGTCGATATTATAACGGCGTTTGAATATTTTATTTCCATTCTAACATGATTTAGCACACAATTATACATAAAGCCAGGGTTACTTTAGGAGCGAATGTTGTTTACCTTACTTGTTTACCTGCATTATGTGACATCACTTCCTTCATATATTAGCTGATATACAATGGTATGATTTGTGATTCGTCTATATAGGCAAAATTGCCGGTCATGTTGGAATAAAAGATTAACCTCTGTCATGTTTGCGTGGATGGAAAAATGGCATTATAACCAATCGAACAGAACAACTTCTGCAAATTGGTTAATGATAGATATGTGACATTGTTATTGTTACATTATTATGGTTGAATAGTGTTCTTATTTAAAATATAATACAGTAGAACCCCACCTTACGACCACCCCCGAAATTACCTCCACCCCGCTTATACAG
Organism: Spisula subtruncata; assembly: GCA_963678985.1. NCBI lineage: Eukaryota > Metazoa > Mollusca > Bivalvia > Venerida > Mactridae > Spisula > Spisula subtruncata. Next base: position 7,367,190 of record OY787668.1, read on the forward strand.
GCAATTTCTTTAAAGAATTGATTTTTTCCTTGTTTGTCTAATGGTCGTTAATCCTGAAATTATGACCACCCCACTATTCTGTAATGCGAACACATATTGCCAACCAAATGGTCATTTTGTACAGATTTGAACCCCGAAATTACGACCAGCTAAAATCACACTCAGAAAACACATGTCATTGTTTAGATAATTACCATGGACAACTGTCATCACCTCTGTATATTCCCAAAAAATGACACCATTGTATTATCGCCAGCTTTATTACATTAGGATGGTGGTCTTATTGGAGGGGTTCTTCTGTACAGTATACTTTAAAATCATTTGCACCGGGTTTATTTGTGAATGTTGCTTGGGAAGTTTTTTCGTGTGGTCATGATTAATTTTTTCTCCTTGTTTTAACCTTAGGCTATGTGTTTCATCTGCCATCAACAATTGAACTGTCATCAGTGTACTGGTCACAGTTTTAACTTGATGAAACTTGGCTACAATGTTTATCCCTAAAAATATCAAGATTTCACAGCATTGTGACAGACCAAATACATGTACATCTTTTAAAAGTCATATATTTTTAGCTCACCTGTCACATAGTGACAAGAATGAGCTTTTGTGATCGCTCTGTGTCTGTTGTCCATTGTCCCTCAACAATTTCTTCACAATTTCTTCTCCTAAACCACTTTGCCAAATTTGCTAAAACTTTGCAGGAATGTTCCTTAGGTGGTCTTCTACCACAGTTGTTCAAATGGTTCGAGTTTGTTGATTAATTGGGTCATTATAAGTCATGAGACCCGAAAAGGGTTTTTAAAAATGCAAATATCTTCTTGTCTAAAACCACAAGGTCCAGGGCGTTGATATTTTGTATGTAGCATCATCTAGTGGTCCTCTACCAAGATTGATCAAATTATGGCCTAGAGGTCAAAATTGGTTCGCCACTGGGGTCAATCGGTTAACATAGACTTATAAAGGGAAAACATATAAAAATCTTGTTGTCTAAAACTATAATGCCTAAAGTTTTGATATTTGGTATGTATAGCATCATCCAGTCTTACTTGTTAGACGGTGTAAATGATTGTTATGTCACCATAGGTGCATTTACACAGGGGAGCGACCTTTATGTAAATGTTGATTGTTGTGAATATTGTTTCAACCTTTGTGATATTGTAATTGGTTAGAAGTATGCATTGGATATCTAACTCCATTTTTTAAAGTCACATTAACGATCCGCAACTTTTTTCTGAATATCCATTAGATAAATTATGGAACCAATATTAAGCTGTTTCTTAACAAATGACCAATACTCGTTGATAGAATGTCAACTATATCTGTCAAACTAGTTGACCAAATATCGTATTTACTTAGCAAATTGTATGATGAACAAAATACTCATTTTGCAAGAGTTGCTCCCCTTAGACTTTAAATCATGCATTTATTGTTTACAAATTGTCATTTTGTCAACAAACCATCTGTATACTTTATTACATTTTCTTCCATCTGATGGTGTTTTCCACATTTGGAAATCAACTAAAATTGCATGAATCTGCAGAGAAGTTACCCATGTTAACAAGTTATATAACTTATTAAAATAGCAGTTTAAGATTTAATGTGACTTTAAGTCAACTTAACATATGGTTTATTATCCTGTGCCAAAGTCTAGGCGATTATATGGTAATTTCTTACATTTCTTGAGAAATTTAGAAGATCCTTTCACTGACTCACTTTATGAGGTGTCCCAGTTCATATTGTCAGGTTTTTGTGTTTGAGCCATTTTTGACAGAATTATGGCCCTTTTTTATTTTGTACATAATATTATGTTAGCTATAAGGATATAGCTTGACCAGATTAAACTGAGACTCCTTGCATAATTCGTAAAAGTCCTGAGATAAAGGTACATCATAAGTTAGCATACAAATCAAATACAACTGAGCACAGCTGGACAAGTTTTACGGAGTTTTAGGAGTGTCAGTTTAATCTCGTTCAGCTATAACAATTTGCTATGGATTCTGTAACCCTTTAAATCGAAAGTTGGTTTGGAGGTCAAGGTCACTGTTACTAGTACTGGAAATAGAGACAGCATTTCTGCTCAATTACACGAGTTTCAATCATTTGAGTTACAGGTGTGTCAATTTTCCTGATTTTTCGGGAATCTGTTCGACATATCCATAAAGCAGCTTGTGTTTAAACATTGACTTACGTACATATCGCTGGCTTAGAATGAGAAGGTTGTAAGTGCGCTAAGTGCCACTTATGACCTTATTTTGAAGTTACGACCTTCTCATTCTAAGCCAGCGATATATTGGAACTTCTATTTTGTATACAAAATGTACATGTAATTTTAAAAATTGTGCTGTTGTCAGAGTTTTTGTTAACGAGTGTTTGATAAGGTATAAATTTGTTATGTGGTAAAATCTAGACTTGTTACTGTATATAACCCTTGTGTATAAACTGAATTGTCATTTGTAATGCATTCAAGGGTCATTCATAAAGTTCGTAGACAGCCCAAACATATTTATTAGTAAACATTGACTACAGTCTTAAAATCCTAATGACACGGAATTATTACTTTAATTCCTGACGTAAAATATTCCTGGCATAATTTATTTTATAAAAAATTAAATGGAGAAGCGCATTATCGTACCAAGTAGAAATTTTGTATGTGAATAAAGGAATGATGTGAATGCGCAACAGGTTTTTTTTCAGCAATATCCATCGTCCAGGTTTTAAATGAACGACCCTCGTACATTTATAAAAGGTAAAAAATGTAATATGTATTAATTAATACGTATGGGGGCATGACCACTTCAACTCATTCAGATAAGTATTTATGTAGTATAGCTTAGCTATTTTGACCTGAACCTGACCTTTATGCAAGAATATATTACAAGGTTCTTGCTTTGAATATATCAATTTCGCAAAGCAAATCGTGCAATGTCTGTATTTCAGATTTGTGTTTGTATTCCATCTCGAGCGGCTTTGTGATACTCCCCGATTATAAAAAACATACATTCCGTGTTTTAAACGTAGACAATATATCGACTGTGAAATTATGCTAATCAATAGGTCAGGCTCATGTCAAATTGGCCAAACTATACATGTATGTACTGGTAAAAGAGATCGGTACATTCCTTGTCGTCTCTCGCTTCACTTTGCAACTTTCACAAACCATGGGCCTGTTGTTTTTAACTTGACAGAAAAATCTTGTTATTTGATCACATACAGGCAATCCCAGTTTAATCACCAATTTATGCTCTTACATGTCATAGTTAATTTACCTTACAGGACGCAGTAAATATTTTAAAAGATCGGGTCTAAAACAAAACATGCCTACTATTTTTTCTCGTCATTTTCGCACACCGTCTTGAATTTTCTGCACATTTAGACATACAGTGCTACTATACAGTCAAGATTAAAGAGTTGCATTAATATTTGTTGTTTTCTGAGAAACATCTTCACTGTATCATAAATCATCGACCAGCAGTTCACAGTAACTTGTGTTATTGTTGCCGGATCTCTTTGTCGGAGATCAATGTGAGAACTTATAGTCGGTATGCCAGTGGCAAAACCCAAAAAAATAGTACGCACAAAATGTTTTTGCATAAAATGGTCCTTTGACAGGTACTTACATAGAAACTGAATGATGCAACTTTGTCATCATTGAGCATTTTGAAATATTCAAGATGGCCGCCAAGATGGCCGCCAAAATATTAAAAATTGTATATTATCTTCTATTTTGAAAGTAAAAATGGGAATTTTTGAACATATACATAGAAAATTATTGTAAGACATTCTAGACAAGTATTCAAAATAAAAAAGAGGGTTGAAAATATTCAAAATGGCCGACAAAATGGCTACAGAAAAGGGGAAATGTGATATATTGTCTTTTTATTAATATAAACAACATTATGTTAAAAAATATGTATATATTGGCTTTAAAGCATGTTCCTACCAGGGCAATGGGCAACTTCGGCATTACTGAGCATATGAAAAATTCAAAATGGCTGCCAAGATGGCCGCCAACATTTTTCAAAAAAGTACATATCGCTTCTATATTGTATATTAGCCAAATAATGCCTAAATATATGTAGTATTTTATTGGTATAAGTTCTGGACAAGTGTTTTAAATGTATTTAGAACAAAAATAACTTATACAAAAACAAAAATAATCAATATCGCTGACAAAACGACCAATAAATTGGAAAAATGACAGGTAATTTATTTCGAAAATAAGGCAATATGCCCATGTTTTCATAAACACTGAAAGCCAAACATTGGCACCTGATTGACTATATTAACACCGGGAAGGTAGATAGGCAATATGTTTTTTAAAATTATTATGCCGAGCATAGTCTTTATTTGCTTTATTTCTACTGAAACATGGCAGGCATATATATATATATATGTACCTCCACTCGGATTTGAACCCGGGTCGCCGGATTAGATGGCAAGCGCACTAACCACTGAGCTACGGAGGCACATGTTAACCTCACCTTGTTAACCTTGCTGAATGCTGGACATACCATGATTATGCTTGTCATTTCTAAGCTATCCATTCATCTCTAATCCAAGCGAAGGCCACAGGGAAAAACGAATCCTAAGCTTACAGCTATTGGCAGTAGATTCCCTGGCGTTCACTTCAGTCAAAGCGATAAGTCCACTTATGTTGACGGGAGAACCTTGACCGCACAATCAAGAAAGACAAGACTGAAATATCTGGGTTACTGCAAGAAAAGCATCGCATCTATTTGGCCTATCAGCAGAACCATAATTCAGAGTTAAAAAATGCTCCAAGTACCTGTGATGATATAACAGCCACAGAAGGCCGAGAACCAACCAAACAACCATGCCAATCAAAGCCAAGAGACATGCAAGACCAATGGCTTAGTTAGTGACAAGTCCTCATAAATGCTGATGTTTGCTGACACCCATGACGCAAAAGATTCTTTGACTCACTAAAAACAGTCTATGGACCCACATCCCCAGGCATCTTACCCCTCCTGAGCTTGGACTCGTCAACATTTATCACTGATCTGTCAAAGATCCTCGATAGATGGGTTGAACACTTAAATGCCATACTGAACTGACTCTCCTCCGGTAACGATGAGGCCATTGTTCACCAACCACAAGTGTATATGAACTTCACCATTGGCAGACCACCAACAATCCAGAAAGTGGTGAAAGCCACTAAACAACAATCCTGGGAAAAGGCACCAGACTCAGATGTCATACCAGCTGAAATATAAAAGGCCAGTGGACTGCCTGGTCCTTTGGCACAGAAGCCACTGTAACTGTTCACATCATGCTTGAATCGAGGCACACTTACCACAGGATTAGAAGATGCACCCATAGTAAATTTTTACAAGCGGAAGGACAGCAGACAGAGCTGTGACAACCACAGGGGCTATCACTCCTCGGCATTGCAGATAAGCTTCTTGTCAGAATATAAATGCTCAACAGCCTGAAACTACATTGTAGTACGCCATCTAGAAAATGGATTGTTGTCAGAAACTCAGAGCTGAACAATAGTCATTACAGCCTGCCAGCTACAGGGAAAAAGTCATCATGACCTATACCAACCTTTCGTTAGTCTGCCCAAGGCCTTGACACCGTCAGCAAGGAGGGACTCTGAAGACAATGGTCAAGTTTGGATGCCCAGTCCATTTTCTCATCACGGTTCGCCAGTTTATGACGAAATGATGACCCGAGTCCTGGGCGTCAGAGACGTCTACCGAGTCCCAAGTCACTAACTGTGTTAGACAAGGTGTGTCAACACTGTTCAGTCTCATGTTCTCTGCCATGTTGACTGACGCTTTCCACCAGGAAGACCCTGGAGTAATCATCATGAACAGGACTGATGGAATTGTAACAATAGCAATCATCAATGTCAAGAATATGCCTGATGGAGCTATTTATATCCTATAGGTCCCAAGGAATATAGAATATGTACAAACAACGCCTACGAAAAGGTACCAATTCAGACCTCGGTGGAGTGGAACATTGTGTTAGTATTGCTCAGTGAAATTCAACAGTAGCGTAGACTGCGAACAATGTGCCTCTCTTGTACCAAAGCGCACACCCTGTCATAGAAACATGACATGTACAGAAAGTGTCAACATGTGATGCGACCTCTAAGACGGCGATGTGTTCCACAATATAAACAGACATGATTATAATTATAGATAGTTATAACCAGAACAATAAGACATCATACAGTTAATATTTATAACATATATTCATACATATTAGGAACCTTCATCTAACAATTAGGAAAAACCATAAGTTAGTAGATGCAAGGGTTATTAGACTAGCATCAACTCGAATTGGCTTCAGAACTGTATGAAAACGACGAAACATAACCCAACCTCTTACACCATATCATAAACATAGGCTTAAACAAGTTAAGACTCATTCATCCACTCACCAGGCACAATCAAACTATTACATTCCGTATGGCGTACAACATATTTTGGCCTATAAATGAAAAGTCAGCTGTAAGTCAATCGGGAAAGAGAAGTTCTAAATCATCATTCCATATACTAGTACTGCAAATATTCCTCAATCAAAAGTAAGCATGTTATAAAGGTTAGATCACAGGTACACCATTCAAGATGCAAGCAATTAACCCATAAGAAGACAATTTTAACAACTATTCATTGTGACTGCTACCTGATTAACTGCAGTTTGTCAAACATATTTTAACTTGTAACTGCCAAAATAGATTGACAAGTCAAAGTATAATAGCGGAATACGTGGACAAGACGGGTCAATTTATATCTTTTATTGAGCATAACCAACGTTTCGACTATGCTATTGTCTTGATCATGGTCCAAGTAGACGAAGAACATCATTGAAATATGACAATGATCCTTGTAATGGTTCAGGAAATGATGAAAAACAAAATGTCACATATAAAATAAACTCAGAAGAACAAATTGATTATTCTTAAAGAGTACAATATAATATGCTTGTGAAACTTGCATGCCTAATTTTCAGCCAGGTATTCAACAGTGAAGGTTGATCTACAAAATGTACTGAACACAAAATACACACTAGTATGGTTCCTGTTGATTTTTCAGATCTTGGGTTTCAACTGTGCTTATTGATCGTCATTTGGTCTATTCATGTATGTCAAAGGTCAGGGTAGCTGTGACCTTTGACATACATGAATAGACCAAATGACGATCAAAAGTGGTCGTCTGCTGACTAGTCTTTGCTTACATATTAAATATCCTTGTGTCAAGCTTTATTGAACTAAAACCTTTAAGCCTACCGACTGATGAATCGACGAAGATCACCAACATATACTAAGTACATGACAATAATATTATACTCCCTCATAAAAGGTGGGGGGTAAGTATGATAACATCCACCTTAATAATGCCTTACAGCTTTTTGGATGATATGTTATGTAACTATTACTATAATTGTTGAATAATTGCGTTATAAGATATAAGAGTGATAAAAACAATAAAAAATATCACTTTTCTCTGATTTGGCGGCCATTTTGTCGGCCATTTTGAATATTTCAAATCAATATTTTGTCCAAATATATGTAAACTCCTTACTTAACAATAAATTACTAAACATATGTGTTTAATGTTATTGAAAACATAGACAATTGTATGAATATGAACATTTTAGATTTTTGGCGGCCATCTTGGCGGCCATCTTGAATATATCAAAATGCTCAATGATGACAAGGGTGCATCATTTGGTTTCTATGAAAGGACATGTTAAATAACCATTTTATGCAAAAACATTTTGTGCGTACTATTTTTTTGGGTAAGGCCACTTTTTGGTACTTGGCATACTGACTATTAGCATACATGTACCTTCTGAGATTATATCGAGTTGTCACTATCGTACTATCTACTTTTCACCATGATCGTGTGACCATTGCATACCTACAGAATTCAACAGCCGTTCGCTTGGACTGGCGTGCTCGATCCTTGGATTTGAATCCATTCCAGGACACATTGGACATGGTTCAGGCAGCAATCAGTTATTCCTGAACATCCGTGATCAACGGCACAGCGGCGAAGCCCCGCTAGAGGAATGGATCAGAATCTCTCAGCACAAAATTGAAAGACTTATAACCGGCCGTATTCGAAGGCAATTATGCAATGTCAGCCTGTTATAAATGCACATCAACTGTGCACCAAACAAGCAACTTAAATATCGACATACAAGTTTTCCTTAAAACAACTCCTTCAAAATTTTCTATTCTCACCAGGAAGCTATATAAGTATATGTTCGTGTTCTCACCTAATACCAACAAAATGTTGTATTTCAACCCCTACCATCAAGGCAGTTGCTACGCTTCAATAATTCGTTATTTTCTTTATTTCATGTGTTAGATAGCTACAGAAAATATCAGAGCTGAATTTAAATCCATTACAAATATTTCCATGGTATCAAACAACACAGATACACCAAAGTTTGTATAGTGGATACCATGTCCTAAACATTACCATTCATTTCGTATTATTGTTCTTGGCCGGTATTTATAAGTATCTCAAGTGAAAATTTAAATATTTTGACTCAAGTTAAAATATTGAGCTGCCCATATTTCACAAGAAATATAAATAGCCCAAAGTTTTCTATATGATTACTGTTGTTATTTACATAATGCTTCTAAACAATGTAAGTAGTTGTTAATAGTAGTTTTTCTGTTTAGATGATATACTTAAAGAAAATTTAATATTTTAAGAAAATTCTAAGTTTTCACTTAAGATGCTTTATAAATACCGGCCCTGGTCATTTTTCCACTCGATCATACACACTCTTGTATTTGCGAGACAAATTCAAGAACTAACTCTCTTGTAAAGTATGTACCATATGGCAATAAACACATAAAATGAAAAGATCCCTGTTACTGTGACCCTGGTGAGTAACATAATTATTATTCTATAAAACTCTAACTGCTGACCGTATCTATCGTATCTTTTGTTGTGTGACTCTCACTTCTTCCCAGTAGTGTAGCAATATACACCCTATTCCTGGCCAAACCACGTCAATCTGATAGCTCACTGTCCCAAGACTTGTCAGGCCAAATTCAGTTGGTTCATTATTAGTGTTCCAAGTTTCTTTTTAACTCATTCTCCCCGTGCACCACGTATATGCGTCGTATTTACCAAGCTCCGTATCCCGAGCGTACATAAAGAATAATATTCTTCATAAGACAAAACACAACCTTGAGGTAAAAGGGGTCGAGTGCATATGGGTTAAGATAAACATAGGTCATCAAATCTGAAAGCTCGGTCATTTCCGTTTGTCTCTGGTAAATATACTATTTTCCATTGGATAAAAACTAAGGAGATCAGAATGATAGGTCATATGTATAACTTCTTATTGGTATTTCTAATGCCCACCTAACAGTTATAATGACACTGACAACTGATAGACGATTCATTTGACCTAGCCTAAAAGACCAGTATAAAATATAGAAATATAGTTATATAACTGAACATTTTAATCTAAAAACATCCAATCAGTATGGATACATTAGTAAATTACAAGACTTGTGCCAACAATATAGTTTGAAACAATGTACTAGTACTGAGCAGCCGACACATTTCATTCTGGAAAGTGATGTTGGTAATACGTTTTTAGAACAAAACATTGTCCAGTTTACCTTCAAATGTGCCGAACCAAAAATAAAACTTTCAAGCATCATATCTGGTTATTCGAACAAGTTGATTACGACATGCTAAGGAACGTTTTTTTTTTGACTGATTTGGACATGCTTCAGTGCTTTTTGATATGGGTTCCAATTTAACATCATATCTTCTAGATAAACATCCATGCCAAGTATAAGCAAGATTGATCAATGCATGACAAAGTTATGGTCCGGACAAAATCTGACGGAGGCACGCATGGACGGACGCGCATACACTAAAAGTGGCGACCAAGTCTCGCTCTTTGCAAGTGGACTCGATAAAAGTGTGATATATGTACACAAAACACTACATAATTTACAGATGAAGGCAATACTGAGTAGCCAGGTCCCTTTTCAATTGATTATTTGAATTTTTTTCACATGAAGCACAGAAGGTGTTAAAGCAACTACCAGTACCTCTCTATGACAAAATATTCAAAATTACCCTCAGCTTTTATTGATAACTGTAACTTTAATCTCTGCAGAGTAATAACCTCCAAACAAAATCAAATATTTACAGGTCTTGATAGATATCGATCAACACATGTTGTTCTGTACTTGCATATAATCCCACACAAACTCATGTCAACTATTTAACAGTGGAAGATTGTTCACTGGTTGAGCCATGTTTTTTCTCTGCATGTTCATCATTTGTCATATATTCAGAAGTCGTCTGATCACTTATAGCCTCCATATTCTCATTGTTTGTGTCACTAGCTTTATTTACATTGTTCAAGTCATTCATCAATACAGAATCATTCGTATCTCTGGATTTCAGTTCTTGATGAGTGGCATAAAAATCTCGTCCAGCAGCAGATAAAAGAACATTAGTCAGAAGATTCCTGGTGTCTCTTTGTTTTGGTATCACTGGTGGGTAAGGATTACCTACAATAAGTAGCATTACAGTTAATCAAACAGTCATAATAATTAAAACAAGAGGGCAAGAAGGGCCATAGGCTGGTTACCAATTGCACATTTGTCTAGACATCAGTAAACCTTATTATATTAAACAAGAGCACCGCCATACGGGGCAATATACGCCCGAAGGGTTTTGTTACAGGTTTTGGTACCAAAATTTTGACAGTTGAAGGCAAAAGGACAGCCCTGAACAAAAAATGGAAGACAAGTCAAGAGTGACAGAGCGGAAGGAAAACAAAGTCAAATGACCTTTAACCCCTAAGTGTGACCTTGACCTTAAAGCAACCCCTCCAGAACATGCGCTCTGCACGTCATCTTGATGTGGTGAACATTTTTGTCAGGTTTCTTTAAAATCCTTCAAGAGATTCAAGAGTGACAGAGCAGAAGGGAAACACAGTCATATGACCTTTGACCCCTAAGTGTGACCTTGACCTTAAAGCAATCCCTCCAGAACATGCGCTCTGCACGTTGTCTTGGTGTGGTGAACATTTGTGTCAGGTTTCTTTAAAATCCTTCAAGAGGTTCAAGAGTGAAAGAGCGGAAAGGAAACAAAGTCATATGACCTTTAACCCCTAAGTGTGACCTTGACCTTAAAGCGACCCCTCCAGAACATGCGCTCTGCACGTCGTCTTGAGGTGGTGAACATTTCTGTCAGGTTTCTTTAAAATCCTTCAAGAGGTTCAAGAGTGACAGAGCGGAAGGGAAACAAAGTCATACAACCTTTAACCCCTAAGTGTGACCTTGACCTTCAAGCAATCCCTCCAGAACATGCGCTCTGCACGTCGTCTTGATGTGGTGAACATTTGTGTCAGGTTTGTTTAAAATCCTTCCAAGAGGTTCAAGAGTGACAGAATGGAAGGGAAACAAAGTCATATGACCTCTAACCCCTAAGTGTGACCTTGACCTTGAAGCGACCCTCCAGAACATTCGCTCTGCACGTCGTCTTGAGGTAGTGAACATTTGTGTCAGGTTTCTTTAAAATCCTTCAAGAGGTTCAAGAGTGAAAGAGCGGAAAGGAAACAAAGTCATATGACCTTTAACCCCTAAGTGTGACCTTGACCTTAAAGCGACCCCTCCAGATTATGCGCTCTGCACGTCGTCTTGAGGTGGTGAACATTTCTGTCAGGTTTCTTTAAAATCCTTCAAGAGGTTCAAGAGTGACAGAGCGGAAGGGAAACAAAGTCATACAACCTTTAACCCCTAAGTGTGACCTTGACCTTCAAGCGATCCCTCCAGAACATGCGCTCTGCACGTCGTCTTGATGTGGTGAACATTTGTGTCAGGTTTGTTTAAAATCCTTCCAAGAGGTTCAAGAGTGACAGAATGGAAGGGAAACAAAGTCATATGACCTCTAACCCCTAAGTGTGACCTTGACCTTGAAGTGACCCCTCCAGAACATTCGCTCTGCACGTCGTCTTGAGGTGGTGAACATTTGTGTCAGGTTTCTTTAAAATCCTTCAAGAGGTTCAAGAGTGACAGAGCGGAAGGGAAACAAAGTCATACGACCTTAAACCCCTAAGTGTGACCTTGACCTTAAAGTGACCCCTCCAGAACATGCGCTCTGCACGTCGTCTTGATGTGGTGAACATTTGTGTTAGGTTATTTTAAAATCCTTCAAGAGGTTCAAGAGTGACAGAGCGGAAGGGAAACAAAGTCATATGACCTTTAACCCCTAAGTGTGACCTTGACCTTGAAGCGACCCTTCCAGAACATGCGCTCTGCACGTCGTCTTGATGTGGTGAACATTTGTGTCAGGTTTCTTTAAAATCCTTCAAGAGGTTCAAGAGTGACAGAGCGGAAGGGAAATTGCTAACGACAGACGGACGGACGGACGGACGGACAGACAGACAGACAGACAGACAGACAGACAGACGGACACAGAGGCCATAACATAATACGGCCCTTTGGGCGTATAATAAACCTTTGCCTTCTGAGTGTTTTTATGATTTGAGCTATAGACCAAGTTTTTGGCCCCACATGATTTTGGTCTAGACTCGATGGAGAACAACATTCTTACCAAGTTTCATGAAGTTTTGATCAAAATAGTTACCTCTAGAGTGCACACAAACAAATTGTTGACGAACGACAGAGGGACGGACAAAGAGTGACCTCAAAAGCTCACTTTCTCACTATGTGACAGGTTAGCTAAAAAGTTAACATGTATACTACTGCTCCTGTGGTTTTCAATGTACATAGACTCTATACTAGAAGTTTATTTTGGTAACAGACACTGAAGAAATACAAGAGGGCCCTAGGTCCCTCACCTGTTGCATATCAGTCAAGGTATCAGTACAACTCACATTCTGACCATATTTCATGAAGATTGGATCAAAACAGGGGTCTCTAGAGTGAGCACAAGGTTTTTCCTCAGATTTGACCTAGTGACCTCGTTCTTGACTCCACATGACCAAGATTCGAACTTGGCCTAGATTTTATGTATGATTGCGTTTTGATGAAGTTGCATGAGGATTGGATCAAAACTGTGACCTCTAGAATTAACACAAGGTGTTTCTATGATTAAAACTAGTGACCTTGTTTTTGACCCCGGCCCATATGACCAAGTTTCAAAATTGGCTTAGATTTCATTGAGAGTAACAAACTGACAAAGTTTCATGACGTTGGATCAAAACTGTGACCTCTAAAGTGAACACAAGTTTTTTCTAAGATTTGTTCTAGTGACCTAGTTTTTGACTCCACATAACACAGTTTCAAACCTGGCCAAGATTATATAGAGTACAATATTCTAACCAAGTTTCATGAAGGTTGGGTCAAAATGTTGACCTCTGGAGTCAACCCAATGTTTTTCTATGATTTGACCTAGTGCCCTAGTTTTTTATCCAACTTGGTCAAGTTTTTATTGAGTACAACATTCTAGCCAAGTTTCACGAAGGTAGGGTCAAAACGGTGAACTCTGGAGTCAACACAATGTTTTTCTATGATTTGACCTAGTGACCTAGTTTTTTACCCCCATGACTCAGTTTCAAACTTGGCCTAGAATTCAAGGAGAACAATATTCTGACAAAGTTTCATGAAAATCCAAACTATTTAAGATGGTAAACACAATCAAATTTTGTTTTAGCTGCCTAGTTATGAGCGACATCCGGTTTAGGGGTACATGAGAAATACACTGTCAAGTTTGGATTAGGGAGTTTCTACTGTAATTGATTAAACAGGCAAAATGCAACAGAGAATCATAGTCCGAGTGTTATGTCATTTTGAAAAGTGCGACAATGTCATGAAATGCGATGAAAGTCACACTATACAAAACCGAAAGATTTTACCGTCAAATCAGAATGCATGACAATTATAACAAGAGGGCCATGATGGCCCTATATCGCTCACCTGATTATAAATGAAGCCCTGCACAATTTAGACTAACAAAGGTAGAGCGTAAATATAGAAACTGGTGACCCCCGGGGCGGGGTCAATTTTGACCTCAGGGGCATAATTTGAACAATCTTGGTAGGGGACCACTAGATGATGCTACATACCATATATCAAAGCTCTAGGCATTGTAGTTATAGAGAAGAAGATTTTTATATGTTTTCCCTATATAAGTCTATGTAAGACGGTGACCCCCGGGGCGGGGCCAATTTTAACCTCAGGGGCATAATATGAACAATCTTTGTAGGGGACCACTAGATGATGCTACATACCAAATATCAAAGCTCTAGGCACTGTAGTTTTAGAGAAGAAGATTTTTATATGTTTTCCCTATATAAGTCTATGTAAAACGGTAATCCCCGGGGCGGGGCCAATTTTGACCTCAGGGGCATAATATGAACAATCTTGGTAGGGGACCACTAGATGGTGCTACATACCAAATATCAAAGCTCTAGGCATTGTAGTTTTAGAGTAGAAGATTTTTATATGTTTTCCCTATATAAGTCTATGTAAAACGGTGACCCCCCAGGGCGGGGCCAATTTTGACCCCAGGGGCATAATATGAACAATCTTGGTAGGGGACCACTAGATAATGCTACATATCAAATATCAAAGCTCTAGGCATTGTAGTTTTAGAGAAGAAGATTTTTATATGTTTTCCCTATATAAGTCTATGTAAAACGGTGACCCCCGGGGCGGGGCCAATTGTGACCCCAGGGGCATAATTTGAACAATCTTGGTAGGGGACCACTAGATGATGCTACATACCAAATATCAAAGCTCTAGGCATTGTAGTTTTAGAGAAGAAGATTTTTATATGTTTTCCCTATATAAGTCTATGTAAAACGGTGACCCCTGGGCCGGGGCCAATTTTGACCCCAGGGCCATAATTTGAGCAATCTTGGTAGGGGACCACTAGATGATGCTACATACCAAATATCAAAGCTGTAGGCATTGTAGTTTTAGAGGAGAAGATTTTTATATGTTTTCCCTATATAAGTCTATGTAAAACGGTGACCCCCGGGGCGGAGCCAATTTTGACCCCAGAGCCATAATTTGAACAATCTTGGTAGGGGACCACTAGATGATGCTTCATACCAAATATCAAAGCTCTAGGCATTGTAGTTTTAGAGAAGAAAACTTTTATATGTTTTCCCTATATAAGTCTATGTAAAACGATTAGTAAGGTTGCATAAGACTATAATTACAGCTTAATAATTGTTTAATAGTTTGTAAACATACAATCACTGTAAACGATGATAACCCTAATATCCACATTCTGCATTTAATTTAAATTACAGCCTCAAAGCTGCTAACAAGTACACATTTCGTAGTTCTACAACTAAAATATAGTAAGAGAGACAACTCTTACATGATCACAACCAGTAATAATTACAGAGTACACTCCCTTTGACAAAATGAAAAACAAGGTTTTTCTATAACTTGACCTAGTAGCCTAATTTTTGACCTCAGATGACCCAATATCGAACTTGACCTAGATTTTGTTAAGATGATCATTGTGACCAAGTTTCATAAAGATTAGGCCAAAATTGTGACCGCTAGAGAGGACACAACCCAATTGTTGACGGACAGACGGACGGACGGACGGACGAAGAGTGATCACAAAAGCTCACTCTGTCACTTTGTGACAGGTGAGCTAATAAAATTTTAAAAGTGAACCGTGGAGCATAATTTAAGTTACCATAGTTAACGTCACATACTTGGCAAAATATAATGAGTTGTGAAATTTGCAAATCAATCAAAATATGTTGTTTTAAAGAATTTGTGATTTTTACTGAATTCTGTCAATACTAAACAAATGGTAGGCCCAGTCCACAAAGTTTTGATACCCCCTCATACGATTGCAAATGAAGTTAAACTGACCTTTCAGCTCTAACACAGCTTCAAATCTTCCAGAACCCGGATATTTAGCTGGTAAAAAGTAGACTGAAGTAAAAGCTGATGAATACTGCTGATACCTTGGTGCTAAAACTTTGAACAATTTATGGACCAAATCTTTTTCCTAAAATGAAAAACAAAAGAATGATTAAGTCAATGTTATAAGCTATTAGTCTGGCAACCTACGTCACCACTCACCAGTAGACAATTCAATATGTTAGAACATTTGGCCCAATTGAATGGGTGTAGGAGCCAGGGGATCAGGACCCCCACAATGTCAGGAGAGGGGGGGGGGCAACATCTTTTCCGTTTGCAACAAAATTCATAACTTGCCACCATTAGAGCTGAAATTACTGTCCACTCATATAATGACAATTACGCTAGAACAATTAATTACTAATTGCAAGCATTACAGAAGTCCCCTACCTGGTTTCCAGGTTGCCAATGTTTCTGTTGCCATGGCAACCACAATTTTTGTCCGAAGCAATCAATAATTAGACATGCATAATCTCCTTTTTAGTCCCTATCCACATACCAAGTTTCATAAACCTAGCTTGAAAAGGGGTTGAGTTCGACAGGACCCAGATTTTCTTGACGGACGGACTGACGGCAAACCTACAGTCCCTTCAATAGGAGCCTTAAGTAAGACCAAATATCAAATATAACAATCTTGGTAGAGAACCACTAGTTGATGCATGTAAAACTGGGGACCTGTGAAAGTTTGAAGAAATTCCACCCAATAAATTGTGATGAGTTCAACACACAAGATTTGCATAACGGACAGACAGACATACGGATGGACCGCACCAATGCTATATGCCCCACTTACAGATAAGTGAGGGGACACAGTTGCATGTGAGGAGTGAATGGATTAGTGGCCAGAGAAATACAGCATATAGAGACATACCAACAGCCATGCATCTGCCATCTTCATTGTAGGTGTGTGTCTATCACCATGGTGTATGGCCAAATTGATCAGCTGTAAAATAAGTCATATATACAGATTACAGTGTTAAAATAATTTTATTATATATCAGTTATAAGTAGAAAACATTCATCCAACACATAAGACAAGAAAGAAACATATATAAACAATGTAATCACTGAATGTGATAAATACTCCAACATACTGCTTGACACAGTGACAAAAATAAATGGCCAAAACTTATCCAACATCTGCCAACAATATGCACAACTAGACTTTGTACTGATCACTCATACCAAGTTTCATTTAAACCAAACAAATGGTTACTGAAGAATAGTGAGGAAAAAATATATAAGTGTAAAAAAACAAAGGGCCATAATTCCCCAAAAAAGTTATGTTCAATATAAATTATAGATGTCAACAACAACCATGTAAAATTGACCTGTGTGGACGTAAAATAAAATTGAAAACATTCATCATGATTTCTTTTAGTTTTTGTGCCGTAGGGGACCTAGACAGTATGTGAGCCATTTCATATACTGCGGACACGGCAAATAAGCTGAGGATGTCATTTATTGTAAATGTAATGGACGTAAACATGCGATGCAGTTAACAAATAATATTTAGTATTGAAATGTCCCCATTGAATGGCTCTATCAATAAGTAAAAGACTTTTTTATATGGATGTTAAATTTATACAAGAGGGCCATGATGGCCCTATATCGCTCACCTGATTATAAATGAAGCCCTGCACAATTTAGACTAACAAAGGTAGAGCGTAAATATAGAAACTGGTGACCCCCGGGGCGGGGTCAATTTTGACCTCAGGGGCATAATTTGAACAATCTTGGTAGGGGACCACTAGATGATGCTACATACCATATATCAAAGCTCTAGGCATTGTAGTTATAGAGAAGAAGATTTTTATATGTTTTCCCTATATAAGTCTATGTAAAACGGTGACCCCCGGGGCGGGGCCAATTTTGACCTCAGGGGCATAATATGAACAATCTTTGTAGGGGACCACTAGATGATGCTACATACCAAATATCAAAGCTCTAGGCATTGTAGTTTTAGAGAAGAAGATTTTTATATGTTTTCCCTATATAAGTCTATGTAAAACGGTAACCCCCGGGGCGGGGCCAATTTTGACCTCAGGGGCATAATATGAACAATCTTGGTAGGGGACCACTAGATGATGCTACATACCAAATATCAAAGCTCTAGGCATTGTAGTTTTAGAGAAGAAGATTTTTATATGTTTTCCCTATATAAGTCTATGTAAAACGGTGACCCCCGGGGCGGGGCCAATTGTGACCCCAGGGGCATAATTTGAACAATCTTGGTAGGGGACCACTAGATGATGCTACATACCAAATATCAAAGTTGTAGGCATTGTAGTTTTAGAGAAGAAGATTTTTATATGTTTTCCCTATATAAGTCTATGTAAAACGGTGACCCCCGGGCCGGGGCCAATTTTGACCCCAGGGCCATAATTTGAGCAATCTTGGTAGGGGACCACTAGATGATGCTACATACCAAATATCAAAGCTGTAGGCATTGTAGTTTTAGAGGAGAAGATTTTTATATGTTTTCCCTATATAAGTCTATGTAAAACGGTGACCCCCGGGGCGGGGCCAATTTTGACCCCAGAGCCATAATTTGAACAATCTTGGTAGGGGACCACTAGATGATGCTACATACCAAATATCAAAGCTCTAGGCATTGTAGTTTTAGAGAAGAAGATTTTTATATGTTTTCCCTATATAAGTCTATGTAAAACGATTAGTAAGGTTGCATACATGTAAGACTATAATTACAGCTTAATAATTGTTTAATAGTTTGTAAACATACAATCACTGTAAACGATGATAACCCTAATATCAACATTCTGCATTTAATTTAAATTAAAGCCTCAAAGCTGCTAACAAGTACACATTTCGTAGTTCTACAACTAAAATATAGTAAGAGAGACAACTCTTACATGATCACAACCAGTATAATTACAGAGTACACTCCCTTTGATACAATGAAAAACAAGGTTTTTCTATAACTTGACCTAGAAGCCTAATTTTTGACCTCAGATGACCCAATATCGAACTTGACCTAGATTTTGTTAAGATGATCATTGTGACCAAGTTTCATAAAGATTAGGCCAAAATTGTGACCGCTAGAGAGGACACAACCCAATTGTTGACAGACGGACGGTTGGACGGACGACGGACGAAGAGTGATCACAAAAGCTCACTCTGTCACTATGTGACAGGTGAGCTAAAAACAAATGACCATGTAAATTGTTAAGTGCGCCATTTGCCATACCACGGGGATATACACTAAGCGGCACTTCTAACGCTGCCACTTGTGTTTTCTCAATATTTTGAAAACCGTTCGAGATAAATTGATCAAATTTTCACCCGTTTTAGTTTAAACCAAGTGCCTATAGCTGCAATAGTCAATTTAGAAATTGATGCGTACGAAAATTCGCTGTAAATGCGTAATTTACGTCACCCGAAATTATAAAGTCACAAAATTTAATAGCGTATTAATTTTTATTGTGAACACTCATGATATAACATTTGAAGTATTATATACAACTATTTTAGGAACAAAGGACATCTAGACGAACACATAACCACCAGGCGACCGGTATTGCGCGATAAAAATGCGACTTGCAATTTTAGTATTCGGTCTGTTGAAGACGTATCATGCAATAGTGTATTGTCGGATCCAGGGCCTTTTTTCCAAAAATTGGGAAGGGGCCTTAGCCTGTCATTTTGGGAAATTCAAGCGCGATTTTCAGCCAAATTGGGAAATTCAAGCGCGATTTTCGGCCAAAATGAGAAAAGGAATTCTGACTCTAGATACATCAAAAAGGAAACTGCAGTCCACATACATGTTAAATCATCCAGGATATTCATGTTTTGTTATAAAGTTCAGAAGTCCTCACTTTTCTTGAACAACAAGAGTCCATGATAGCCAACAACTGTTACCTTTAGTTTCTCTCAGTATTTTATCATTCTTTCTTAAAGTTCTTTTTCCAACATAATATACATTTCCATTGTATGAGCTGTCAATTAATTTTACGATTTTTGTCCTCGATATTTCAATTCTGAACATATTTTCGGCACGGATACGAACGGTACGGTCCCGTACCGGGCTTTAGCCGTTCTGCATAACAATAAGGCCGCCGTCAGCGAGTCGCTTTCCACGCTCGTAGATAACAAATGCAAAATTGCTTCCCAGACGTCGCACTCGTAATTAATTAAAAAAATTAATCGACGGCCATTCGTTTAATTGATTAATTAGTAATGTCAAGCGAATGATACATAGTTTTTCTTCATTTTAACTGAAGACTGGATAAAAGCCGTACCGTTCCGTACGAAAATTCAACATATTGGGAATTTAGCATTGTTTTTTTTGGGAAATTCTCTTACGAAATTGGGAAAAAAAGAAGCTTTTTGTGATTGGGAAGTCACCGAAGATCGGCCTCTGTTTTAGAAGGAAAAAAGGCCCTGCGATCGAGCCGAAAATTCACCAGAACTAGTGTCAAATATTGATATATACGTGTGCCAAATTTTATAACAATTCATAGAAGACTTTCAAAGAAAACTGAATTTTACCAAAGACGTTCAAACACGTATGAACGTCTTTGATTTTACTAATGGTAGCGTTAGAAGTGCCGCTAAGTGTAAATTGTAATAATATTTAAGCGAACCAACACTAGTTTCATCCAAAATAACCATGTATGTTCCAAAATGTTAATGATAAATCAATGCAACAGACATCATCAATTGTTTTCCTCAGTGGTGTCCGTTAAAGCAGAGACATAAATTACATTGTAATTTAGGTCTTTGGTTAAAGTATCTAGACCGTTTGCCGGAAGCATCAACTGTCCGAAATTATCTTCATTGCCAGTACGCTAGTAAAATATGATATGGTTCCATTCATAGGGAGGGTGTCGATGTTTATTTTGCTGAAAACATGCGTTTAATGATCATAAAATAAAACTCGACTCAATAAATTGAATCCGAGTCGTACAGCTGTTAGGTTTGAAGAAAGTTAACGTCTTTGACTATGAAATGGCATAATCATTGTCAAAGAACTTGGATTACCCCTCATCTAGTCCGGGACCTCTTAATCAGGAGTCAAGCGTCTTACCACCCGACCATCGTGTTGGACTAGATGAGGGGTAGTGGGCCGTGTAAATTACATGGAAGAAAGAAAGATTGTCAGCAACTATTGGGAAGTTGGGAAGAAGACCAGACATTGCAGCACTGTTCATGTCTAACATTACTATCTGTCCGTAATTGGTTCTGCAAGGCTAAATGAAACGTAACATTACTCACCTGTTCAGCATACGCACGAGCTTCGTGCATCCTGTCTGCACGACCTTCAATTCGTTCATTCCGAATCAACGAAGTTACCATTTTCTTTAAAAATTCAATACGTTCATTTGGTCCGCTTCCAGGGCCGATTAATGCACCCTTTAGTTTTCGAGGTTTACCCTTTAATGGAAACCGTATCATAACTAATGATGGATTATAAACACAATTTCTAAATAAATGTCAAAAACGTGATTTGACTCCGTTCAACAAGCGCTTGATATTACCGAAACAAGCGTTTGTAACCGGTGTACTGAGTAAAAAATTCCAAATTTCGTTAGCAGTTACTTCCCTTTGATTGAGCTACATTAGCCTGGTTCAGGTGTCCTACTCCACCGAACTAATTAATATATTATAACATAAGGGTCATAAATATGATACGATTTCCATTAAAGGATAAACCTCGAAAACATAAGTGTGCATTGGTCGACCTTCGAAGCCATGAGGCCCTGAAAGAGGGTTTTAAAATGCAAACTTCAAAAATCTTTTTGTCCCAAACCACAAGCCCCATGCAGGGCTTTCATATTTGGTGTATAGCATATTCAACTAGTGATTCTCTACCAAGATTGTTCAAATTATGGCCCTGTGGTCAAAATTGTCTCCGTCAGGGGGTCACCAGTTTTACATAGGCTTATATACGGAAAGCATATATAAACATCTTCTTGTAAAAACTACAATGCCTATATACTGTATGGTATGTAGCTTCAACTAGTTGTTCTCAACCTAGATTTTTCAAATTATGCCCTGGGCCAAATTGGCCAGAACCCAGGGTCACCAGTTTTACATATATACTAATGGAACAACATATAAACTATGTCTAAACTACAATGCCTATAGCTTTAATTTGATACTTGGTATGTAGCATCATCTAGTGGTTCTCAGTACCAAGACTGTTCAAATTATGCCCGGTAAATAAAGTAGCATATTTAGTCCGAGGTAATCAGAATGATGAAGGCAAACCCTGAACAATTCCAAGCAATTGCAATCGGAAAGGACACTATCACTAACAATCCCAATCTTTGCTTCAACGTCAATGATGTTACAATAATCTGTGACACAGAGGTTAAACTCTTAGGTGTATTTTTTGAAATTTTAATAGTTATATTTCTAATACGTGTAAAATGGCATCAAGGCAACTGAATGTAATGATAATAATTGGTAGATACCTCGGTAAACTAAGAAGATGTTCAATGTACCAGTCCTTTTTTCTGTCTAATTTCTACTATTGTCCTTTTCTAGTTGGCATTTTACTTGGATTACAAATACTAAGAAAATTGAAAAAAATCAGAAAAGGGCACTACGTTTTGTTTTTAATGAGTATCATTATATACTAGCACTAGCACTAGCACTAGCTGTTAAAATCTGAACTACCATCACTATATTTCAGGCGTATGAGATCTGTTGCTCTAGAGGTTTATAAAAATGTCAATAAGGTCCTGTGTATGTTCATGATTTACTAACAGTACGAAATTCATCTTACATATTTTATATATACATTAGTAATGTTGCAGTTTTACCTCGACCAAGAACAGAGAGGTACGGTAAAAGTTCTTTCAGATATTCTGCTGCAAAGTTGTGGAATTCCCAACCAATTCCATTCAGATTGTGAACATCATACAGTCAGTTCCAGTCGTTGGTCGTGAACTGGGAGGGTCCGAATTGCTCATGTTCCTCCTGTAGGTTTAAACTGTTTGGATACAGAATCTAGTTAGGCTACACCTTTGCAGCAGATACTGTTCTAAGTTATGCTTTATATTGCATGTTCAGTTGCCTTACTTTTGTCAAATATTTTTTTATGTGTTGCTTTTTTTCACAGTCATGCTTCTAGATATTGTAGGGTTGTGGATTATTATTTGCACATGCACGTATGTATTGTCAGCTTGCTAATATGAAGCGACCGTGCGCAAAAAAGTGCCCTTTTTTCAACAGGATCTCCCCTCTGTTTTTGAATCCTAGCTGTAGCACTGTTAGATGCACATGTACTCGTATGTACTGCCAGCTTGCTAGTTAGTAGCTGTTTGTGATGTTGAACATGCCATATACATGTACATACAATCAGTGTCAATTTGTTCATTTCATGTATCTGGTATAAGGTGATACTCTATCTTAGTATTCTTTTGCTGTTCATTTCATACCTGATATTGGGTGATACACTATCTTAGTATTTTTTGAACTATTTTGCTTCACGTTTGCTTTCAGTGTTTTAATAATACTTTCACTCCAACAACTTTTTAAGATGATCTTTATCTCAAATATTTTCATGTGCCATTTAACAAAAAACACTTTGTAGGTTGGACTCACAATTTGTACTATAAAAAAGAAAATTATATTCTTAGTTTATAACAGTAAAGTTTAAGTTCTTGAACTTCATATTTATCTCAAATTCAGACTATCATGGTGTAGACACAATGTGATGTCCGTCCAGTTCTCTGTCAAAGTGAAGAAAGTCAGATGGATTTTTGAACATTGTATGTCGAGCCAACTTCGCACAGCTTGTCAAGCCACTTCTGATAGTAATGCGGAAAATCACCATATACAAGTAATTTGTCAGCGATGTTGTTCAAATCAACTCGATTAAATATTCAGTGTTGATGGCGGTAAGATGAAAAGTTGACTCGCTTGATTACATCCTCCATCTTGACTAGACCAACGTTTTACAATCAGCCTTTTCATTCGCCGACTCTCGACGGCTTATCCTTTCAATGGGAGATGTTCTCGAGAAGCGCTCGCGTGGAAAATCGTAATTTTATTGCGAATGTTGACGCTTGTGAAGAATAATTCACATGAAATAGAAAAAAGGGCTGAGGGTAATATATTACTAATGTGATCATCGCGGTGGATTGAAAAACCACAATAACATTGACATGCACTGCAAAAGAAGTGAATTTGATGAAACGTCGAATTATCCCATTTATTAAAATGACATCTTGACTTTTGGTACGAACTGATGGTGAACATAAACTACTACATGTATACTCAAGGACAAAAGTGCTACACGGTATTCAAATCAAAACAAGCACAAGACATTAACATGCTCCTTAAAGAGGCGTTCCCTATAACTTTGATCCTTTAAATCGATTCAGGAATATCATACATTAAATGAGAATTAGCATTGCTTAAACTCTTCAAATTTTCAACAAAAAGCTCCCACTAATTACCGAGAAAAATAGGAAAACATTTCCGTAACGAGCCAAAATAGTCACGAGTTGTTTCCCTTTGACCACATAATAATAAATCGCTGGAAGCGATAGATTATTATTGGTGATTCAAACATATTTTAGACATTATAGAGACATATTTGCACACTCTTTCTTCTGATAAATTATACTAATTGATAGTGCTTTGTACATTAAGCTTATTCAATGTGAAAGTGCAAAAAAATATGCTAGTTATAGGGAATGCCTCTTTAACTTGTATTGAACCCGCATAATTCGGATTTCATTTTATCTATTAAATAGGGTGTTATTTCACGTTTTGAAACAGAAACACTAAATTTACTTATTATCAATTAATTAATAATTACCAGGCGTAAAAGTAGTGTAAAATTATGACATCATTGACGTACTAAAGTTTTCCAGAGCCGCCGTCAATTGGTACGTGTTCGAGCAGTGACCAGTACTCCAGACTAAATGTTGTGAACCTTTGAAACACTTATAAAGAGACAGAAAGGTTTTCCATTCCACTGAAATGTGGATTTACATGGATGACGTCATGTTCCTGTATGCCGAATGAGATGTGTCGGTTGTACCGTAACATCGACTTAGTCGCCTGCTGGTTTGTTATTGGTAATGGACATAATAAAGTGCTAAGTCATCACGCAACATTATAAACACTGTCTCGGTTAAAGATTAGACGATAAAGTCCGAAGTCACCCCGCGGAATACGCAAATTCATCTATTTTTAGCTCGCAGTCTTAACCGTGAATTTTTATCGCCTGCACCGAACGACTCGCTAACGCTCCCTGTTCAAAAACAACATTAAACATGTGCAGCGGCGATTTAAATTTTAATTTGCCTACAAGTGAAATACCATTATTTGACGTTCAATACTAACCAATTTATTAAACAAGTGTTGGCGTTTCATGTAACTGGCGATTTCGAAGACTTATTAAGCATTTTTTACGAACAACAATTAACGGACCCAATCACTGTCAACAGTTTATGTTAATTTGAATAATTTCGTGACGTCATGACCAGTGAAACAAATTGATACCACCTAGCTTATATTGGTCACGTGTCTTTAAACCCAAATTAAAATATAAAAAAAATTGGTGGAAAACGGTCGAATATTAAAAAGTTATTTTGTATTGAAACTCCCGTGCAAAACTTTTGTCTTTAAGTATATATTACTTGCAGACCTTTTTCTGGGTATTGTGTGAGGCCGAATTTCGGCCTCATATTCCATTCCCAATTGGTGAAAAAAATCCCAATTGGTGAAAAAAATCCCAATTAAATTTTTATTTTTATTTTTTTACTTTTTACTCCAGAGCGAAAAATGTTTATTACTAAATATAACACGGCATACTAAATATCTAAATATATTTTGGATTTACCGTTGTAGCGTATTGGACGGTATATCGAGTTTGTTTGGTCAGGGTACGGTCTGTACTATGCATTGACTGCTCCGGTTCTGTACCGTACGGAACGGTACGACGTCTAACCATCCTCCAATAAAAATGGATATATATTCATGGTTTTAAGATATTTTAAAAGGAAAAAAATCCCTATTTTGCCATTTAACCGCTTATTTTTTTTCCCAATTTGTAAGAATCCGCGACGCAAAATTCCCAAATTGGGCAGGGGCCTTTTTCCCAAAAAGGCCAGAAAAAGGTCTGACTTGTTAAGTTACATACGATCAACAGTTTGGGACGGACAAAATGCCTGGTAGACCGACAAGGGAAAATGTACATGCCCCATATTTAGTGGGTCATATAAAGAAACCGTTGGCGAGGACATTGATAATAAGTATCAAACGGACGACTGTATTATAGTGACTTATCTAGGATTTGAATCCATATTCCCATGATTACAAGTATGTGTTCCTTAGTTAATTTTCGTTGGCTGGGACCTGAAATGAGCATACGCAAAACTTGCCACCATTAGCGCGTGAATTTTTATGTTTACGCATTATATACATGGACTGTGTCCCGTCCTTCTATAATAATGATGAATTCTCACACGAGAAACACTGATAACGACGCTATTGTTGGAAGTTATGTCAAGGCATGGCCTTTCTGGCTCAAATACAACACTCGCTCCTTACTGCAAAATCATTTCTAAAACTCAATGCTGTGGAGCTAATCAAGTGAGAATACATTAATTCATGGGTCCTTTATCACCAGTTTTATGTTGGATATTGTCCAAGTAAGACAAGCAAACTCGTCTCATTTAATATTAGACGGACCAATGAAACGGGTTGTATTTGATGACTGGAGCTGGTAGAATGAGCGTCTCCGGGTAATGGTATGTAGTTGTGCTAGTGGAACGCTTGTCGCCTGGACACAATGGAGAACCTGAGCGACGATGATCAAGGTGAGTGGGAAACACTTCACATTTATCAATTAGCTGGAGGAAAATATTTGTCAAATGGTTACCTAGCAAACTTCAACAGCCGCAAACATTATTTGAACTTTGGGCATTTTGGGATTTTATTCTACATAAAATGAAATATGCTCATTTGGAGAATGTTTGTCTGTCGGACGTGAAAATGTTTTGTCTGCCGACAGTCTCGAGTTATCAAACTCTGTGTTTTGCGTATTTTTTCAATACAAAAAGATTTATGTTTGTTGATAAAACCGGATTATTCACAGTAATGTAAGTATATTTATTTGAAACATGAATTTATGATATACTTAAAAAGACAAATGTTTTGCACGTGGTTTTTTTAAATCTTAATACTTTTTTTAATATTCTACCAATTTCCACCAAATTTGTTTTATTTTGTATTTGGGCCTATAAGACGCGTAACCAGTTTAATCTTAAAATTGGATGGCATCATATTGTTTGAAATTGACTGGTCATGACGTCACGAAATTTACATAAACAGTAGAAAAGTGAATGTGATTGTTTTTTTTCTTCGTAAAACGCTTACAAGCCTTCTAAATCGCCAGTCACATAATACTAATAATACTTACAATAAAACGACGACTTTATTTTAAGAGGCAAGTTGGGCAAGCCCAGTCTCCCTTGTGAGCCTCTATGGCAAAACATGTTTATAAAACTAGTATAACATAAACAATAAATAGTCTATAGAAGTATACCAACAAAATAAAACAGTATTATAGGTGGATTTTTCAACCTGTCGCAAAATATTTTGCCATTGAATATTATTTAGATGGATGAGATTACGTGTATATAGCTATATCTAAAACGGTCATTTAATGTCAAAACAGTTACTTGCATCGTTTTTAGTATGATAACGTTACTAGACTACCTTAATTACAAATTAAGACTTTGGATGGGTTCCATGTACTTTGATTAAATCGTCGAAAAAATAGATGATTCTTATAATATTAGCCGTCGGCTTAGGTTGTTCTAGAACACTTTCGTTTGAAAACGGACATTTCGCATGTCCAATAAATCACACAGAGAATTTCTGTTAAAACGGAAGCGAAAAATGATCTAATGGATATGAAAGCATATAATTGTTTTTCAGTTTTTGAATTTTTGAAAAAAAATCGTCAGATATAGCTCAATACACTTTAAAACAGGTATAGTTGTTCAATGAATAATGGTAATTTCTCTCTTGTTGAATTACAATTACAATTTAAAATTTATTTCCGGCACAATACCCGTAAGGATATTCTTTAACTTTTGGTCTAAAATATGGGAATAATGCGACAGTTCTGAAAATTCCGACTAAACATTGGCAATACAGCACAATATCAAATATATAAAGAAACAAAGTCACATTATTTACATTTAAATATCAGAATTATAATATACATTTAAATTGGGTTTGTCCACCAGAGTAGAACTTTGATTGGTATGAGCTTTTGAAGGTAATTAGAGAATTAGACCGGCGAACATATTAAATATATAACCGGTCCGGAATAAGCTAAGGATTTTCTGCGAAAGTCGAGACGTGGTTTTGGTACAAACAGTGCGTGAATTGAGTTTGATCATATATACATGTTTTCTGATTCTTTAGGTTTGACATGACTTTGTACTATAGAAACATATCGTGTAGAGATTTACATTAAAATAATTGCCTTTCTGTAGATGATGCGGTCATGAAATTTCATCCGTTGAAATCAATTTTGAAAAATTGCGTCGTATGGTTTGTCAGTGGATTGTTCGCGCTGCTCTTTTCTGAAATGTGTACAGTTTATCAGTCAATGTATCACTACAGTTAGTCCATATTGTGTAGCACTAATCAAGCTGTTGAAAAATGTAGAGAAAGAAATTGCTTTATTAAAAGAATTGATTTGCAGGTATAAAAGTGAATTACATTTTTAAGAATGAGTTCAACTTGAGTATTCCAATTTAGCTTGTGATCAACATAGACTCCTAATTTTTTTCCAACTTCAGTAAAGTCAATACCGGGTACTTTGATCATTGAGCAGAAAATTTTCACCATTTAATGAAATGCTGTAAATATTATTTCATGGTGAGATCACCATTGCTTTACTATTTTGAGGATTTGGTATTATTGCATTTCTTTGGCACCAATCATGGACTGTATTCAGACTACGCTCGTAGTCTGTAGGGTTTCACAAACAGTTTGTAAAGATGACCCACCTGCAGTGATAGTAGTATCATCTGCAAACATGTCTGAAGAAGAATCGTGTAAGTGCAATTGCAAAGCATTAATTTAAAGGATATATAGGATGGGCCCATGGACAGAGCTTCCACCCTTTCCTACCTTGCCCATATTTTAACTAGGTCAAGTCGTAGTTGTGCATCTTTAGGTCGCATAACGTTAGGTCACTGTCCTTAGTTGTGCCTCATTTGGTCGCCGTTTTGGCATAGGTTTCTGTGGGCACTGCTCAGGGTAGTTGTGTCGAGGTGTTTCTGATTTCTGTGCTCGGCTGGTTGGGTTGAGTGCTACCTTCCCTGTCGGATTTTCTCATACCTTTTTTTGGGAGAACACCTGATGTTATTTCACTTGATGATAATAACTTTCCTTGCATAGACACAACGTTCCGACAGATATGACTAAAACTAGTTCTGAGAACTTAGGGAAACATTAAATGTTACCATTTTTTCAAGTAAAAGAGAGTGATTCACCATATCAAATGCCTTAGTAAGACTCCCAATCCATCTAATCCTGTTGATTTGCTTGAATCAGGTGCTTGTAGTTGTTTGGATACAAATTATTGTGAAACATGAGGAATGTTAAAAGAAGTAGATATGTTTAAGTGACTGGAGACAATTTCATGTAAGATAGTTTTGTCTTTATTGGTTATTTTCGAATATTTCGTTCAAGCCATTTTGAATATGTAAGTAAAATATGTTAAATGTTTTAACCGATGTTTGTGTATCACCAATCGCATTCCCAGACTGGTCAGTGATTAAATTGATTTGATATTACACAAAACGTCAGAATTTGTTTTATTTTGCTTAATGTTGACGCCAGTATTAAATGTCAAATAAGGAAAGCATTTCACTTAATTTAAAGTTTATAAACATTTCTGATTCTCGTACTCTAATCCATGCTCCATGCTCCAACTTGAAAAATATATTATTTTAGAATTTTGCATCAAAACCAACACCAACTTGAAGCAAATGATCTAATTAAGAAAATGAACCCCAATTTCATATGTTTCCCTTCAGTAATAAATAAGTTACAGCAGTTATTATAACTAAGAAATTGTCCAATTGGAGTACGAAGTATGAGTTGGAGCATGGAGTACGTACTCCAATGTTTATAATCACCGGGACTGCTGATGTTATGGTGCACGAGACGTATCTCCTCCAACACACAGGAGCATGATGTTAATTTCGATACACATTTTGTGTGGATAACTTGTTGTGACCCTTTTACGTTATTGTTTCAAAATTTTACAGCATTTTGTCCAGAACACGCTTGCTTTTTGAATAAATGCCAACACCAATTGGCGGCGTCTTTGGGAAAGTGTAACACGACAAAGACGTCAATGATTTAACACTAATTTAATGCCGTGTTATGTTATGTTCGATAATAAATAATAAATATACATTGGTATTACTGTTTTAAAACGTGTATTTAATCCCCTATTTATTGCTAATATGAAATCAAAGATATATAAGATCAATACTTAATTAAGAAATACTTTGTCCCAGTAAATCGTGTACTTTGCTCATTACACAAAAAGTATCAATACATTCGTTAACAATTTCACTGACGATTAATAAATATATTATTAACATATATCCGGAGTTTCATGAAAATGAATCAAGAAATAAAATTTCGGTTTACGATACTAATACACATGGTATGCACGAGCGGCGCATAGTGACGTCGTTTGAAGTAAGAACGCCATATCGCGGAACTATTTTTTCTATCTGAAACTATTGTCCATGTAATCAATATGCATACAAAAAAAGTTAAGTTACCAATTTTCTAGGGCTCTATTCAGCTGTTAGGCCGCTCAAGCACCCTTTGACATTTAACTCCCCTGGTCATTGTGCTACATATGGAAACCTACACTCGTGTCTCCCTGGGGAGACTGTTTCTTTCCTGTGGTGTGGTAGCCAACATCGATCTGCGGCGCCCAGGAATAGACACTGCCCTCACAGGTACCATTTTACACCATAGTGGAGTGGAGCTGTGGGTCTTGCTCAGAGATTTTAACCAGTGGTCCAGAGGGGATCGAACCCGGGACCTTTCGATCCCGAAGCGCGCGCCCTACCTCTAGGCCACCGCTCCCCACTATACGATGACACTGGATCCTTGCTGAAACACATTTGCGAACCAATTACAGTCTAATGCAACTTAGAAAAGCTTTCTATATCCTAAATTACCAACCCCAATGGTGGGAAACACTTGACCCGAACATATGCCTGTTAGAAAACTTACCATGCAACGGTGCATTGTCACTACATGTAGGTCAAATCATAGACACGTATTGTGTTCACTCTAGAGGTCACATTTATGT
This sequence comes from Spisula subtruncata, assembly GCA_963678985.1. Lineage (NCBI taxonomy): Eukaryota > Metazoa > Mollusca > Bivalvia > Venerida > Mactridae > Spisula > Spisula subtruncata. Next base: position 7,398,425 of record OY787668.1, read on the forward strand.
TCCAATATTCATGATTCTTGGTCGGAATGATGCTCTCCATGAAATCTAGAAGACGTTTGAAACTAGGTCATGCTGGTTTAAAAACTAGGTCACTAGACCAAATCTTACGAAAGCCTTATGATTACTGTAGAGGTCACAGTTGAGATCTAAACTTAACAAAACTTAGTCAGAATGTTACTCACCATAATATCTCGGCCGCTGGGATGTTGTCACGTGGTGTTGTTCTGGCAGCCGAGAGGGCGATGTTGTCACGTGGTGTTGTTCTGATAGCCCAGAGGGCGATGTTGTCACGTGGTGTTGTTCTGATAGCCAAGAGGGCGATGTTGTCACGTGGTGTTGTTCTGATAGCCCAGAGGGCGATGTTGTCACGTGGTGTTGTTCTGATAGCCGAGAGGGCGATGTTGTCACGTGGTGTTGTTCTGATAGCCCAGAGGGCGATGTTGTCACGTGGTGTTGTTCTGGCAGCCGAGAGGGCGATGTTGTCACGTGGTGTTGTTCTGATAGCCCAGAGGGCGATGTTGTCACGCGGTGTTGTTCTGATAGCCAAGAGGGCGGTGTTGTCACGTGGTGTTGTTCTGATAGTCGAAAGGGCGATGTTGTCACGTGGTGTTGTTCTGGCAGCCGAGAGGGCGAAGTTGTTACGTGGTGTTGTTCTGATAGCCGAGAGGGCGATGTTGTCACGCGGTGTTGTTCTGATAGCCAAGAGGGCGGTGTTGTCACGTGGTGTTGTTCTGATAGCCGAGAGAGAGAGCGATGTTGTCACGCGGTGTTGTTCTGATAGCCGAGAGGGCGATCTTGTCACGCGGTGTTGTTCTGATAGCCGAGAGGATGATGTTGTCACGCTGTGTTGTTCTGATAGCCGAGAGGATGATGTTGTCACGCTGTGTTGTTCTGATAGCCGAGAGGATGATGTTGTCACGCGGTGTTGTTCTGATAGCCGAGAGGATGATGTTGTCACGTGGTGTTGTTCTGATAGCCGAGAGGGCGATGTTGTCACGTGGTGTTGTTCTGATAGTCGAAAGGGCGATGTTGTCACGTGTTGTTGTTCTGATAGTCGAAAGGGCGATGTTGTCACGTGGTGTTGTTCTGATAGCCGAGAGGGCGATGTTGTCACGTGGTGTTGTTCTGATAGCCGAGAGGGCGATGTTGTCACGTGGTGTTGTTCTGATAGTCGAAAGGGCGATGTTGTCACGTGTTGTTGTTCTGATAGTCGAAAGGGCGATGTTGTCACGTGGTGTTGTTCTGATAGCCGAGAGGGTGATGTTGTCACGTTGTGTTGTTCTGATAGCCGAGAGGGTGTTGTCACGCGGTGTTGTTCTGATAGCCGAGATAATGATGTTATCACGCGATGTTGTTCTGATAGCCGAGAGGATGATGTTGTCACGTGGTGTTGTTCTGATAGCCGAGAGGATGATGTTGTCACGCGGTGTTGTTCTGATAGCCGAGAGAGCGATGTTGTCACGCGGTGATGTTCTGATAGCCGAGCGGGTGGTTTTGTCACGCGATGTTGTTCTGATAGCCGAGAGGGCGATGTTGTCACGCGGTGATGTTCTGATAGCCGAGAGAGCGATGTTGTCACGCGGTGATGTTCTGATAGCCGAGCGGGTGGTTTTGTCACGCGATGATGTTCTGATAGCCGAGAGGGTGGTTTTGTCATGCGGTGTTGTTCTGATAGCCGAGAGGGTGGTTTTGTCACGCGATGTTGTTCTGATAGCCGAGAGGGTGGTTTTGTCACGCGATGATGTTCTGATAGCCGAGAGGGTGGTTTTGTCACGCGGTGATGTTCTGATAGCCGAGAGGGTGGTTTTGTCACGCGGTGATGTTCTGATAGCCGAGAGGGTGGTTTTGTCATGCGGTGTTGTTCTGATAGCCGAGAGGGTGGTTTTGTCACGCGATGATGTTCTGATAGCCGAGAGGGTGGTTTTGTCACGCGGTGTTGTTCTGATAGCCGAGAGGGTGGTTTTGTCACGCGATGATGTTCTGATAGCCGAGAGGGTGGTTTTGTCATGCGGTGTTGTTCTGATAGCCGAGAGGGTGGTTTTGTCACGCGGTGATGTTCTGATAGCCGAGAGGGTGGTTTTGTCACGCGATGTTGTTCTGATAGCAGAGAGGGTGGTTTTGTCACGCGATGATGTTGTCATTGTAGATGCTTACGTACATGTATTTGCTGCAAACGAGGGGAAACAACTGTTGACAATAGCGAAGATAGAAATGAAATCGGAATTTCTTTTTTGCTTGATTACAAATTTGATAAATGTTGAGCCATTTTTGTACTCAATACCAATAAATGACTTCAACAAGTGTGAGTCACTTTTATATCTTTCAACCATCCGAGAATTCCATATTGTACTATTGAACACCGTCGTCTCATTTGCATTTCTCGCCACCATGAATGGTTTACAAATCGTTATTTGATGGGGTTTATCCGCATCAAACGATGTTGCCAGGCAACGGCGATCACAAAACTAGGAATGTTGTATTTATAATCCGCAATAAATTCAAACAAACCAATAAAAGCATAAAATGACAATAGTTTACGTTTTCGTTAGCCAAATTATAATGCGATTTTTGGATTATGGTGTGTGAAATTAATTGAAATACAACATCGGGAACCCATTGCATGCCGCTATACATTGCTACCAAAGCGTTCCACTAAAGTCTTCATAAGTAAGCAATCGGTACCTAGGCGGTCCGTTGCGTAAGAAGGCACTCAGTAGTTCTAAGAAGCGACATGCTATCGGCGATCACTGCTTGCTGGTAGTATGTCGTTGCATAGACGTGGTAAAGCGCTAGGCTTGGTAAGGCAACGGGCTCCGAGTGATACCCGAATACTGATCTAACTGAACTTTACAGGGTGTCTCAAAATACATGTCCGCATGTTGAAGACATATTACTCCGTAATGTATCGCCGTTTGTATCTGATTTATATTCAGGATCAAAGGGCATTTAAATCAATGTTGAAATTACAAAACCAATTTTTCGTTTACATATTTATATTATGCATGTATTAGGGTTTGTATAAAGAGTTCGTTCAATGCATAAGTTTAAATTACCCCAAAGATGGTCTATCGAGTGTGCACAGCAAGAAACAGGATCGTTTGTTGTGTGCTTACCTCAAAATGCCCTGCATTGATGACAATTCAAGATCAGGACAGAACAGAACAAATCGTGGAATTCAACACAGTGCATTTGTTTCGAGGTGTTTGTTGCATCTTTAATTGTAATATGTATTTATTTCTACATACGGGTGCAATGTTCAATTTACATGACAAAATATATCGCAACAATAAACCAACATACATGCAATAATAATGTCATGGCAACCACCACTACACGTACAGTCCAGTTAGGATAAAAATCCAGTGACGCAGTGGAACGGTCCACTAGTACTGTGTGAAAACATGTATAAAACATTATACTAACAGTTCAATACCAAACTAAACTCTACATATTTAAGCAATGGCTAGAATCTTTTGGGTACACATAAACGATGACGTCACTGTCATTTTATCCTTACTGGACTATAAAGGATAACACAAAAAGAACAACAGTACACGTACATATAATTCTTATTTCCATTGCGATCCGTTTGACATATAATTTCATGAAATGTGAAATGATTATGGGGCATTTAAATATGAGGAAAAATGGCAACGATTTGTAATGTATGAGAAGTGAAGAAGCTAAAAACGTTAAGTAGAACTAAATCACCTGTGCGTAAAAAAATCCAAACAGTAATGAGAAAAGAATCTGCTCCCAACAATTTTAAACATCATTCTCAAGCATCATTCAAATAGTGATGTTTCAATTTAGTTTTAAAAGTCGATATTGATCCGAAGTCCCTGATATGTTGTGGCAAATTATCCTACAGGGAACATCCGTTATAAGTAAAAGATTCGAGTCCAAAACCTTTGACATTTGGAACAGCAAATCTTCTGCTGCCTGACAGGGAAATACATGTATCAAGATCACCTGCGGTTTGACTGGCCTTGGCCCTGAATCTTGTTGGGTAATTATGAACTGTGCTAACAGGGGGCAAACACTCACTCATATAAGGAGGTGCAAGATACGAATTAATGTTAAATACATGAAAAAGAGTTATTTAGTAAACTCTTATTAAAGTTATTATTATTATAATTATTATAATTATTATTATTATACTCTACTCATATTCCTACAATGGAAGATAATCTAATTTACCAAGCAGTTTGTACATTGAGCTTTCCAAAGAGACTATAACCATTAAAGAGGTGTTCCCTGTAACGTTTATCGTTTAAATCGATTCAGGAATATTATACACTAAATAAGAATAATTATTGTTTAACTCCTAAAATTTTCACCAAAAAGCTCCCACTAATTACCGAGAAAAGAATGAAAACATATTTCCGTAACGAGCCAAAATAGTCACGAGTTGTTTCCCTTTGACCACATAATAATAAATTGCTGGAATGGATAAATTATTATAGGTGATTTAAATATATTTTTTGACATTATAGAGGCATATTTGCGAACACACAAATTATGATAATTGATAGTGCTTTGTACATTTAGCTCATTTAATGTGATAGTAGAGAAACATATGCTAGTTATAGGGAATGCCTCTTTAATGTACGAATAACATTGGTAAAAGTTATAACCTTTCAAGAAGCGCGTGTGTATTTTGAGACACCATGTATGTACCTAGTTTCTCATTTCTATACATGCCATGGCTTTTGTCTTACATTTTAGATTGGCTAGAACGATGCTTATCAAATGATCAGAAATGTGATGACGTCACAGAGGAGAGTAACGTTACTCGTAATGAGACGATATGTTCAAAAGAATGTTCCCTGGAGGAACGAAAGGGTAGGCTAATATTTCAGTGTGTTGATATAAGTAGTTTATGTATGTTGTATAATTTGTCTTCCATTCGTGTCTACTGGCCAGAATGCTTGTTCTGAAGCAGCAATACCACTGCAATGTTTATTTCGGCGAAAATTAGAAAACAAGGTCATTTCAATGTGTAAGATAAACTTGATTCTTCAAAAACTGATCTGAATCGCTAGTTAATACAGCCTTTTAAAAGCCAACGAACATGACCATGCTCGTGAGACACATACTATATATGTTATATCAGTTGAGACATTTATGAAACGCAATCAACACATTTAAAGAATGTGTGCAAAACAGGAAACACCAGAAGCACAAAATTTGTCAAAACGTCGTAAATAACATCAAAATGACGTCACGGAAAGAATACGGTAATTTTAGAAAATTGACACTTTAAAACAAGTTACAATTTTTTTTCAAACTAATGCCAGAAAAAAACTTACATCTTTTGAGTAACCATGAGCAAAATTTCTTTGCGACAGAAGAACGTTAAGATTTGATTAAAATGCACTGAAACTCTATACTTTTTTGGGCACCCTGTATAATTATATTTTATTTGTAATGTTTGTAGGAACATACGCTAAGTTGAGATATGCATCAAAGCCACATTCCACACCACAGACATTGAAATGGTAAGTAGCTTTGTTTCTGTAACATTTTTTTCATCTTATTAGTTCATACTTATTTATTTAAAGTGTATAGAGCTATATCGGAAGATACTTTTTTTTTAAAGTTTCAAAAACTGAAAAAAACAGTTATGCTTTCATATCCATTAGATCATTTTTCGCATAAGTTTTAACAGAAACTCTCTCTCTCTCTCTGTGATTTATTAGACATAACATTATGCAAAATTGAACATGATATTGGGTATAATAAAATCAAATCATATTCTTATTTTATAAAACTTGTCCAATTTGTGAGTGTTTGCTTACAGAGAAAAACTAGCAAGTGTCTTAAGTCTTAAGTACTTTTTAGAAACCGATCACCATAGCAACGACAGAAGACAGTTTAACACAATTTCACAGAAAACTTGAAGCTAATGGATAGTACTATACTACCCAATTACAAATGTACTTAAATATGAAATCAAAGGACACGAGTGTTTTTCTCATTTTGGACATTTTTCTAAATTTTACTGCATAATTACAATACAATGTCATTGAGCCCGGGTTTCCTGGAGAATGACACATATATATATATATATGAGCATTACATGTTGATTTACTTATACATTTGAATTATAACAGGTTAGAGGTAAATTATGAGATAGCTGAAGGTGTATGTATACCCAGAAGTACGCTGTATGTGCATTACTTGGACTACTGTGAGACACATGATACACAACCTGTTAATGCGGCAAGTTTTGGCAAGGTGAGTAAATTAAGCTTATTCACAAAAAAGGTGAGTATAAAAAAGCTTATTCACAAACTTATACAAGTAATGACATCTTTCATTGACGTTAATCTGGTTTGAAACGACTCGTCCGTGGAAGGATAAAATATTGAGTTAGATGTAGAATCGGTCCCCTTCCTGTGATCATCTGCTGTAGTACCACTAGCATCCTGGAAACATTAATTATATTCATACATCCTACTCAGTGGCAGCCTAGCCTACAGGTAACAGTATCGTTGAAAAAGAAATAAAAAAATCGAAATTTAAGTATTATATAGAAGGTATATTTGCCCTAAAACACGGATTTTCAAAGTATCAAAAAACAAGAATTAGCTTACGATACATGCAATAACTAATTATATTCTTACACAAAATTGTTTAAACTACTCGCATGCAAAATTCCATCGAAATTGATCAACTCATTAAAAAGTAAAGCCATAAAGTATAGATCCTTGTGTCCAGCCGGTTCGAAAGATGCACTCCAATAAAACCCAAAATACAAATTTCGAGGATAAAAACCTTCATATTTTTTTTCAATTTCGATTTTTTTATATTTCTTTTTTCAACGATACTGTTACCTGTGGCCTAGCCTACCTACACACTCGACAACATACCACAATACCGCTGATCATGCTTGAGGCAATCATGGTCGACTTATCCATGTCAGTACATGTACTCAGTAGTGTCGGAATCTTCCACGCGTAAACATGCTGCGATTCTCACGTCAATTACGTTTTTTCCACTTATCGCTCATGGCGCCGATTTTACGAGGTTACGTGATTTTATCCATTGGATATTTTGGACATTGGGCGAGACTTTGACTTGACCGAATTTCATCATTTTATATCTAGCGATAAGATTATTGCGCATAGTACATGTTTTAGGTACCCTGGGTTTCTTTTTCGGTCTATTAGAGATGTGCACACCTAGACCTATATTGCCATTTGTAAACTTTAAGCATTAAAACCGAGGGATTGTTTCAAATGAATTTGGATATAATATAAAGCAGGCGAATTTAGTCATGTGTATTGAGGGTAAATCAATTCATTGTACAAGTGGTAGCCATACATACCATTGAGAACACCCCTAGTACATTTACCTGTTAAACGATATAGAACCCCGTATACGTCTCGGTGTGCACATCTCTAGTGTACGTCTAATGTGAAGTGATTGTCGGAAGTTGTAGCCATTGTATTCGTACATGTTTCAGATTATCCGGCAACAATTTCCACAGCTTACAACCCGAAGACTAGGTACCAGAGGACAGTCAAAGTAAGTCCTCGCTATCTGTATTTAGCCAATTTCTTAATACAGTTTACACTGACTGGATTAAGGTGCGTACACACAGTAAGTTTTGATGTACACACCTTGACCTATAAGTCAAGATGTACTGTGTAGTTACGTGTAATACGCCTCTACCATACATTTTCTCGAGATGTACACCTTCATTGTAACCAAGTGATATGAGGGAATTGTATAGGCAAGACGTACACGTGGTAAAGCGTACATCCTCGATTTATACACCAAAACTTACTGTGTGTACGCACCTTTACAAACAATATTTCCTTGCTGTAAAATAGTTCCGTTGCATAAGCCAAGCTTTAAGGTGCGTACACAGAGTAAGTTTTAGTGTATACTAATAAGTCGAGGATGTACATTATACCACGTGTACATCATGCCGATACATTTCCCTCATAGCACTTGGTAACAATGAAGGTGTACATATGTAAAAATGTATGGTAGACGTAACTACACAGTACATCCTGACTTATAGGTCAATATGTATACACAAAAACTTACTGTGTACGTACCTTTACGGATTTTTATTCAGTATTCCCCTGTTCAATCAGATGTAGAGGACATGTATTACCTCCCGGGGAAAATGCTGCTAGCTGAGCTTTATGATAGTGTTGTGGTTTGGACTTTCCCCCGCATTTTGGTGCGGTTACGCAATGTTCTATAGCTCGCTTAGTAGAACTGTGTTTGTAAGATGTTAGTTTCCGTGGGAGAAACTTACAATGCCCTCAGAGTTACTGACACGTTAGGGTGACACCATCATTTTTAGTATCAAAAAAGGATAAATAACACATAGATGTATTTAAATTTCATTAACCAACCAAATGTCTTATGCCGATGCAGATTTCAAATATGCACCATAAGGTGCATCTTATGTGTCTATTTTCATAATAATCGGAACTTTTGAAAAAGCTTGTTTTACCATAAGTAAAGAGAGATTGTCAGACAGTTTTTCTTGTTTTCTCAAAATATTGATTTTTAGGTATGACCTTCTTTTTCTAAGCCTGTGATATTTGCCTGTCAGACAGTTTATCTTGTTTTCTCAAAATATTGATTTTTAGGTATGACCTTCTTTTTCTAAGCCTGCGATATTTGCCTGTCAGACAGTTTATCTTGTTTTCTCAAAATATTGATTTTTAGGTATGACCTTCTTTTTCTAAGCCTGTGATATTTGCCTGTCAGACAGTTTATCTTGTTTTCTCAAAATATTGATTTTTAGGTGTGACCTTCTTTTTCTAAGCCTGTGATATTTGCCTGTCAGACAGTTTATCTTGTTTTCTCAAAATATTGATTTTTAGGTATGACCTTCTCTTTCTAAGCCTGCGATATTTGCCTGTCAGACAGTTTTTCTTGTTTTCTCAAAATATTGATTTTTTAGGTATGACCTTCTTTTTCTAAACCTGCGATATTTGCCTTGTACATGATTATGTTATATTGAAGGTATCATTACTACGGTATTGGTGTGAGGGAATCATCCAAGTATTATGAAGTGGCTTACTCAGCTAAAGGTCTGCAGAGGTAAGTAGTAAGTTTATCAGTCTCAAGTTATTGTAAGATAAATAACTTTCACTCTTAATCATACAAGTCGGTGTTATTTATCTTATTGTACACTTCTTTCACATAAGAGTCAAGTTATTGTGTGGAAACGCTTGAAACTCATTGAAATTCAGGCTTATATCAAAGGCATGGCGCAGCCAAATAAACATGAACTCAAAACAGCATCTCTATTGACAAAAATAAATCAGTCTTTATGTCAACCATATACTCAAATTTGGCATGCTACGATTCATTCTAAATCGATATATTTTAACTACAGCCTGTACGACATAAGCATACTGTAACAATTATATTTAAATTCACTAAACATTCTCAGTAAAGTTGTTTTTACATTACGAACATTAAATGTAAATGTAATGCATGCTACTTAAATGAAATTGATGATGGATTTCATGATTGCATTTATAATTAATTAAGTGCTCTCATGGTTCGGATTCTAGAATACATTTACTTCCAATGTATAATACAAAAAAACTACCCGTAATTTCTATATCGTTATAAATGATACAGAACCACTAAGGTCAAATAATCTTACACAAAATACAAAACGTATTTATCAACTATTTCAAGCCACCTGGCTGATACGTTCTTATATAATTATTGAACTGAATTGAAACATTTTTATTTTTAAAACAATGTTCATACTATAACATTGATTCTATCTTATTGTTACATTCTCTTTTTCAACCACCGCGACATCACTTAATTATTATCTATTTTTCAACCACCGCGACATCACTTACTTCTTATCTATATGTTTCAACCACCGCTACATCACTTAATTATCATCTATGTTTCAACCACCGCGACACCACTTAATTATTATCTATTTTTCAACCACCGCGACATCACTTACTTCTTATCTATATGTTTCAACCACCGCTACATCACTTAATTATTATCTATTTTTCAACCACCGCGACATCACTTAATTATCATCTATTTTTCAACCACCGCGACATCACTTAATTATCATCTATTTTTCAACCACCGCGACATCACTTAATTATTATCTATTTTTCAACCCCCGCGACAACACTTACTTCTTATCTATGTTTCAACCACCGCAACATCACTTGATTATTATCTATTTTTCAAACACCGCGACATCACTTACTTCTTATCTATGTTTCAATCACCGCGACATCACTTAATTAAAATCTATTTTTTCAAACACACAACATTTATAATTGTCATATGACCTACATATACATGTAATAACGCATCTTGTATTCCAACAGTTCCGCTGACGGCAAGAAGGACAATACGAAACAGGTAAAAATCTCTACTTCATTATTCCTTTGTTCTTTACAATACTCTATTAATAGAGATGTGCACCCCTAGACCTATATGGACGTCTGTAAATTTTAAGCGTTAAAACTGAGGGATTGTCTCAATGAATTTGGATAATATATAAAGCAGACGAATTGAATCATGTGTATTGGTGGTAAATCAATCCATTGTACTACTAGCAGTGATACATACCTTTGAGAAAACCCCTAGTACATTTAACCGTTAACTTATTTAGAACCTCACATCCGTTTTGGTATGCACATCTCTAATAGCAATATCTTTTTCTTAGATGGAATTAATAAATTATACTTTCTTGCATTAGGTCATATCGTTACTGCTAGCCTTAGGAATAGACTTATCTGCTTCTGTTTGTGTCACGTATAGTGTGAAATGAAAACCACGAGCACTCTTCCAAACAGTGGCCATTGTTAATGTATAATGATGAGGCCCATACATGAACATTTATCGTTATTTATATAACTATAGCAACTGCGTAAACATCTTTACAAGAAAAATGTAATTTTGTTTGTACAAATGATCATTGCAATCAGAAGATTGGCCTCATCTAGATACACATGAATGACCAGACAATTTTTGTTATCCATATTTAGTTGTTACCAAGTGGTATGAGGGAAATGTATGGGAATGGTGTACACGTGCAAAGCGTACATCCTCAACTTATACACCAAAACTTACTGTGTGTATGCACTTTAACTCCCTGTCCAATGTTGATAACGTCCCAAAAATAATGCACTAGACGCAATGGGAAAACTTAATTAGTCGACAAAAATCTGAAATTTAAACACAGAGTTGGTAAAGGTAATTCAGTGAACTACGCTAAATTTCAATCATATTGCTTGATTATTTCCAAATATATTTAAGGTTCATCTGGTCCAGAAGTCTCTTAACACCTATATAATATTTATAACCACATTTTTCAGATTATTGCATATTCACCACGGTCCAAACTTGGAACTTTGTTACCCGACTTTCCTGATATCAAAGACATTAAACTTCCAGCAAACATTGCACAGGAAAAGGTAAAGTTTGCCCTCAGTACGGGGCCAATAATCTCGTCATGCGAGGGCTGTTCATTTAATAACCGGACTATACAATAGACTATATTATAGACACATTTCGTGCTTACATACCCGGGCATTCATATGTTATGGCAATCGTTCGGGTATTAAACGAACAGCCCTCGTGGATGTTCATATGTAAGACTTTATTAAAAAACTGATTCAAAATAATGACTTAATATAGGACTATTGAAATGTTGGACTTTTTTACATCATTGCGAATGCTATTTACCAAACAATCATACATGTTCACTAGAGTGAAGTAAATTTTGTTTTAGCACAGGTACTAGATCGCCATGTTTAGTCGGAAAAGCGGATACAGGTATTTCTTAAGTAGCAGGAAATGACACTGCTACGTATTCCACTGTTCAACTGACCACAGACGATTTGATTTTGTCGTCTAGTTCAATCAGAAAATCAAGGAAAACAATAATTCTAACGTGTGATTGTCACATGACTACACGGTACTTACAGGTATTCAACTGTTAATTGTCACATGACTACACGGTACTTGCAGGTAGTCAACAGTTGTTTGTCACATGACTACATGTTACTTACCGGTTTTCAACTGTTGATTGTCACATGACTATATGTTACTTGCAGGTATTCACATTCCTGATGATGTACAGAACTCATTGTCAACGAATTCTAGATACAGTAATACGAGCCAATTTCGACGAGGTGAGATATATAGCTGCCATATTTTTCATGTGTAAGATCACTCTGACAAATGATGCACGAGCTTTCTGGAGCAGAATTGAAGTTATAATTAATTTAAAGTGGCGTTCCCTATCACTTTGATCGTTTAAATCGATTCAGGAATATTATACATTAAATGAGAATCATTATTGCCTAAACTCCTCAAGTTTTCAACAAAAAGCTCACTCTTATTACCGGGAAAAAAATGAAAACATATTTCCGTAACGAGCCAAAATAGTTACGAGTAGTTTTCCTTTGACCACATAATAATAAATTGCTGGTAGCGATAAATTATTATTGGTGATTTAAATAATGATAGTGCTTTGTACATTCAGCTCATTTAATGTTAAAGTAGAGAAAAATATGCTTGTTGTTGGGAATGCCTCTTTAACACAATGAATACTTCTTGCTAGTAATTTCTAATTATATGTGTTTAATTACTGTCCAATTCATACACATTTCAAGTTAATCAAAATCTCATGTCTACAACCAAATCAAGACTGCTTTAAATGTAATACAATGTACTCGATATAATTGATTCTTGTTATACACATCTTGTTATACACATCAGGCATCACTGTGAAGCATCGACATACGTATAGTTGTTGACATAGTGGATTTAAAGAGGCATTCCCTATAACTAGCATATTTTTCTCTACTATCACATTAAATTTGTTAAATGTACAAATCACTATAAATAATCATAACTTGTCAGAGGAAAGTGTGCGCAAATATGTCTGTATAATGTCAAAAATATATTTAAATCACAAATGATTTATTGGTTTCAGCGATTTACTATTATGTGGTCAAAGCGAAACAACTCGTGTCTATTTTGGCTTGTTACGGAAATATGTTTTCATTCTTTTCTCGGTAATTAGTGGGAGCTATTTGTTGAAAATTTGAGGACTTAAAGATATAATGATTCTCATTTAATGTATTCTATTACTGAATCGATTTAAACGATCAAAGTTATAGGGAGCGCCTCTTTAATATACGTAAAAGTTTCGACATTGATCTTTGAAGACAATTAATTTGACCTGCATTGTTGACGATTTGAATTTAAATGCACTGTGAAGTACTCTTTTTTCTTATTTTAAAGGGTTTTAAAACCTTGTTTTATACAGAAACTATATAATGTCAAAATTGCAGGTTTTCCTGGAGAATGCAGGAATGGCTCATATATTTTTATTCAGAGACTTATTCGTGTTCTCATAACGTCAGAAATAAAAACAATATAAACTTTATTATTACAATAAATCATGACTTTTTTTGTATGCTAGCGATTTGATATAGGAAAGTAAATACATAATTATATGACAGCCATATTTCAGCAGAAAGCTGACTAGCGTTAAAAAATAAATTAAGTGTGTATATTTCAGGTTTTAACAGTTTCTGTTACATTTCTGTAATATATCCCCATATTTCAGCAGAAAGCTGACTGGCGTTAAAAAATAAATTAAGTATGTATCTTTCAGGTTCAACAGTTTCTTTTACATTTCTGGCAAGGTATGCCCACACATATGAAATCTATTCTGGAATGTAAAACCTTGGTGACACTTGTGGGTGTTTGTGATTCCATACTATATAGAGCTTTAGCCAATGTTTTAATGCCTACGGTATTACAACCGTTGCCTGAAAGGTAAGTCAGCCTTATTCAATTTGTTTATTGTTTATTGACAACTTCAGGCAAGTTACATATTGGCCATAATAGCCTAAGAGCTGAGGGTGATTCATTAAAATAGTGTGTCCAAATCTGAAACTTTCGCCAAAGTTAGTCATATGGTTGAGCTTTTAGAAAATCCATTTCTTACAAAAGGCGTCCAATATGGCGGCCATTTTCCTTCAAATTGATACTAAACGCTTATTTAGGCCTGAATTGTATTGCTTAACCACGTATATGTTTTGTATTGTCCTTATATGATGGATGTCGAACCAAGGAGATAATTGGAGTGGTTCTGGACGCTCATTTTGACATTTTTGACACCATATGACAAATAAATAGACCTAAATTAGTGTTTTTAAATATTTTGAATAAATCGCCCTGTGCTCTTAGGCTATAATGTCTCGTATATTGTTGGAGGGTGATGTATGAAACAGAACATTCTCTAGCCAAGTTCTCCGGTCTGGTGTCAGTGTCAAATATGCCTCTTTAATGTCAAAAATATATTAAAATCAGCAATAATAAGTTATCGCTTCCAGCGATTTATTATTATGTGGTTAAAGGAAAACAACTACAGTTGTACCCCGATTATTCGACAACCTTTTATTCGAAAACCTGGTCTTATCCGAAATAGAATTGCAGTCCCGTTTTACTTCCTATACAAGCCTATACAAATTCGATCGGGTTATTCGAATTCTATTTTTCGAAAAGCTTCTGTTATTCGAAACAATTTTTGAGTCCCGAGTATAATATTTCATACGAATTGTACCCCTATTATTCGAATTTGCATTATCAATAATAGCTAATTATATTTTTCTAACAACGAAGTTTGAAAATTTTCGCACCTATTGATCAAAAGGTGTTTAATTGATGTGATTAAGTGTTGACATTCTCTTCAGTTGTGAAAAATACGAAGCGGTTGTACGTAATATTTGCTATTCCGTGAAAAATACGTATCATTATGTTTGATATCATATTTGACTTTAATTATGTGTTAATGAGTGTGGACTTTGATGTACAAACGTTCGGCAAACTTTGATAAACTGCATTAACAATATGCTGTATAACAGTGATGACTTTTAACAGAACATTTTATTTATAGTCTTGAGCTAACGCAGTGACGACTACAACGATGTGAAATATATAGTCGTAGGTTTATTATACTATACAATGTTATCTACTTCCTTGTTGACGAGTGATGTCAGCGAATGCATTTATTGTCTGTTTATGTAGAATTTCATACATGTTTTATGCTGTATACTATATTTTGTTGTCGGTTTGTGTTATATGTGTATATATTAAATAATAAATAAATAGATTAACGCAGGTTTTTTTATTTCTTTTTACTTCTTTATTATTTTATTTATATTAACAACAAAACATGTACAGAAACGAGTATCCTACACAGAGGTTTGTCTTCTTTGAATTTGGATAATCCGAAGCCCTGGATTATCCGAAATAAAATTTCGGTCCCGTCAATTTCGAATAATTGAGGTTTGACTGTAGTGAATATTTTGGCTCGTTACGGAAATATGTGTTCATTCTTTTCTCGGTAATTAGTGGGAGCTTTTTGTTGAAAATTTTAGGAGTTTAAGCAATAATGATTCTTATTTAATGTATAATATTCCTGAATCGATTTAAACAATAAAAGTTATAGGGAACGCCTCTTTAAAAAGAAGCATGATTGTAAATAATGACAATGATTTAGCTTGTTCTATTTGACTAGCCTCACACAAGTGATCCGACATTTCTCGGTCCAGTTAGATGAATGGTTGTGTCAAGCCCTTGATTCCTTACCGGAATGTCTTCAAAGAGTCAAATTTGACCGTAAGTTTGTCTCATATATTTGAACGTAAGTTTGTCTCATTTATTCACGATGGTGGTTCCCATGCGTGTTTGATATTGTATGTTATAGACCTTATGTATGTAGATATGTAATGTGATGTTGCTAGCTAACCGCTGCATGGTTCCGTCTGTTTCACCAAGCCAGAATTATACTACTGGTGGTTAGCATTAAATGTATACCTTCAGGAATGAGATGTCAGCACCAATTCACAAAAGTTGAAGATCTATTTGGTGATATTTAAAAATAAACCTTTTCAAATTTGAAAAAAAATATCACGAAGAAGCGTGAAAAAACCCAAAACAATATAAGAATTGCATATACAATAATACTTCATTTACAGTTGCAAGGAGGTTTTCTCAAGTTCTGAAGCGACAAACGTCACTGAACCATCTGTGTCAGGCTGCACGGACTGTCATCAATTCAGCGGAAATTACGTCACAGATGTTAGATGACTGGTATAGTGTGGATCTTAACAGCATTATAAAACAGACCATGTACACAATGGAAGGAAACACGGACTCTGACAATATTGTGATAGTAAAACGTAAATAAATAATAAATAGAGTTACTTACCTTGTACCATAAGTATGTACTTTCCATGTGTCCATTGCCTAAGCAAAGCGCTACCGAGCCCCTTAATTTAGTTACCTCCCGTTCAATTAAGTATAGAAGGATTGTACCTCCTCCGTTGGAAAGCGCTACGTAGCTTTTTGCTTAGGCAACGGACACCAGATAATAATATTATAATATTAAGATAGTATATCCGTCTTAAAATTTCCTGCATCATGCCAAAGACGCTTACCACATAAATCAACTTGCATGACAACAACGTACAGCTAGAGAAGTTTTTCTTTCGATGCAATTGTGTTACTTTGTATACAGGTTTAAAATATTGTTATATTTATATGTAGTCTAATCAGAGACAAACATACATCTATCCCAAAGTTGTAACGATGCTTGAACTAAGTCATTATATTAAAGAGGCATTCCCTATAACTAGCATATGTTTCTCTACTATCACATTAAATGAGCTAAATGTACAAAGCACTATCAATTATCAAAATTTGTCAGAAGAAAGTGTTCGCAAATATGCCTCTATAATGTCAAAACTATATTTAAATCACCAATAATAATGTATCGCTTCCAGCTATTTATTAATATGTGGTCAAAGGGAAACAACTATTTGTGACTATTTTGGCTCGTTACGGAAATATGTTTTCATTCTTTTCTCGGTAATAAGTGGGAGCTTTTTGTTGAAAATTTGAGGAGTATAAGCAATACTGATTCTTATTTAATGTATAATATTCCTGAATCGATTTAAACGATAAAAGTTATCGGGAACGCCTCTTTAAAGCACAGGCCTAAGAAATTATATCACAGATACATTGAGTTTAACATCCTCAAATTTTCACCACTCATTCATAAGTTAAAAGAACAGACTTAAAACGTCTCTGTCCGGCCTTACATGAATATACCATTTAACGCATAAACATGCCAGAAAATGGTTTTGGTCGGAATTAGTTATGTCTTTACCACACAAAACAATCACAATATATACCTTTAGTCGTGCTTAAGTTATAATACCAGGTACTTTCGACGATGTGCCGTTCCGGGTTGGGTTGCATTGTCACGTTGTTTTGATATTGTCAATGGAACCCAACCCGTTGCAAACCTGTCAAATATATCCTATATTGAATGGTTGGAAAATTTGGGAACTAAAACTTGTCGTTTGTGATATTATTTCGTAGGCCTGTGATTAAAGTACAATGGAATGATAATCGGTAGAATGCTGTTTTCAGTAGCCAGAGATTTTGAGATCCTGCTCGAAGATCAAGCACCATTAGAATCATATATAGAATGGTTGGACAATATGGTGGAACAATGTGTAACAAAGGTACGAATCATAATTGTATTTTAATTAAGAGAGTTGTAATACTTAGGTTTCATTATACGTATACTCCCTATGGAGTGATTATTGGATTTCATAGTTATATCTTTTGATAAACACCATACGATAGTAATCAAGTTCCATAAAGATACTTCCATTTTACACGAAACAGCTCAATAATTATAGAGACAGCCGTTTTACATAAAGCAGTTACATATAGAGAATCACATTGTAAATGAAAGAGTTACATAAAACAGAACCATACAGAGACTTCCAATGTACAAAGTTCTTCCATGAAGAGACTACCACTTTAGATATAACAAAAGTTTCACATAGAGACTACCTTTTTATGTTAACGGTTCCATACCCATGTAAAGACTTCCTTGATAGCTTAAAAGTTCCATAAAGAGACTACTTTTTTTCGAAAAACAATGCCTTACACGTGGTGTGTTTTACAAATAATGCAACTTACCTGGACATGAACGCCGTGTGTTGAAATAGATAGAATTTTTAATTGCTTTCAAAACAGGCGTTCCCTATAACTTTTATTGTTTAAATCGATTCAGGAATATTATACATTAAATGAGAATAATTATTGCTTAAACTCCTCAAATTTTCAACATAAAGCTCCCACTAATTACCGAGAAAAAAATGAAAACATATTTCCGTAACGAGCCAAAATAGTCACGAGTTGTTTCCCTTTGACCACATAATAATAAATCGTTGGAAGCGATAAATTATTTCAACAAAAGTCTTAATCACTCGTCATTATTGGTCCATGTACTATATATATTTTTTGCTATGGAAGAATATAATATTTTTATAGCTTATTTCAACACTGTTTTGACTCACTGGGAACCTTAAAACCAAACGAGTTTTTCCGAGTACATCAATGGTTTCATTTTTGTTCTTGCTGACAACACATATAGTTTATTAGATGTTCCAAATATAACATATCGCATAAAGTCCATAATGGCAGTGGTTTTAGGCTACAAATAATGATATGTCAACTTTGGCTAGAGTCCAGTGACATTCATTTAGGTCCATAAAGCGTGTCGTGACTACCTAAACAATTGATGAAAATGCCTGTGAGGTTGCAAACTTACTCAACTTACTCATGACAATTTATTTAACACAAAACTATATAAATATACATCAATAAAGTTTTACAATCAAAGTTGCATTATAATTGAAACAACCATCGTAAGACTACCAGTTTTCCTATAACAGTTTCATATTGAGACTACCAGTTTTCCTATAACATTTCCATATTGAGACTACCAGTTTTCCTATAACAGTTTCATATTGAGACTACCAGTTTTCCTATAACATTTCCATATTGAGACTACCAGTTTTCCTATAACAGTTCCATATTGAGACTACCAGTTTTCCTATAACAGTTCCATATTGAGACTACCAGTTTTCCTATAACAGTTTCATATTGAGACTACCAGTTTTCCTATAACATTTCCATATTGAGACTACCAGTTCTCATATAACATTTCCATATTGAGACTACCAGTTCTCATATAACAGTTCCATATTGAGACTACCAGTTTTCCTATAACATTTCCATATTGAGACTACCAGTTTTCCTATAACATTTCCATATTGAGACTACCAGTTTTCCTATAACAGTTCCATATTGAGACTACCAGTTTTCCTATAACATTTCCATATTGAGACTACCAGTTTTCCTATAACAGTTCCATATTGAGACTACCAGTTTTCCTATAACATTTCCATATTGAGACTACCAGTTTTCCTATAACATTTCCATATTGAGACTACCAGTTTTCCTATAACAGTTCCATATTGAGACTACCAGTTTTCCTATAACAGTTCCATATTGAGACTACCAGTTTTCCTATAACAGTTCCATATTGAGACTACCAGTTTTCCTATAACATTTCCATATTGAAACTATTTACACTGACCTGCATATCGTTCATTATGGGATTGTCTTTGTTTGTCGTATCTGAGATGGTACTTGTTTATTGAACTTTATTCAACGTTTTCTTTGAATTTCACCTAACCGAGCGATGATAACCTTAATGGCGAGTCTGGGCTCTAGATAGCTATACACAAGCATAATTACTGGAGACAGAGGGACATGGCCTTGTTTTCACGATTGCCCTTCTCAGAAGACGAGTCCATTATCTGGATGACCCAAGTCAAAGAAGTCCAACCAGAACGCGGTAAAATCAAGGTTTAGCGGAAACGGCCGATAATTACCGAAGCCGCGCAATGCATTATGGATCATCAAAGATCTTTGGCAAAATCGATGACCTGCGAATCCTTTCTTCGGACTTTTTTGCCACAGTTCAATATTTTTTTGTACCGAAACTTATGTAGCTTTTATGTTTCACGTTTTAGAAATGTGGACAACAGTCAAGTGGGACACCTAAGATAGCTCGGCAGTTCTTATTGATGTGGAGTTGTATTGGTACACGTGTCATACGAGATATGACTCTACACAGTGCTCCAAGCTTTGGTGAGTACTGTCTACTGGATACAGAGGATCTATCACAAGTTGACCATTGATAAACAATTATATTAAACGAGTTTAAAGGGGCATTCCCTACCACTAGCATATTTTTCTCTACTATCACATTAAATGTGCTAAATGTACAATGCACTATCAATTATCATAATTTGTCAGAAATATGTCTCTATAATGTCAAGCATATATTTAAATCACCAATAATAATTTATCGCTTCCAGTATAATGCTATTTATTTCAGGATCGTTTCACGTATTAAATCTAATTTCAGTGTATAATGATATTTATTTCAGGATCGTTTCACCTATTACATCTGATGTTTGACGAGTACGTATTGTATACTGTTGAGAATCTACATAATCTGGATAAATCTAATGATCTATTGAAAGCTGTTAAAGGTGAAACAAATCTAGGTAAGTAAGTGAATTACTCTGTGTAACAAATCTAGGTAAGTATATGAATTACTCTGTGAAATAAATCTAGGTATTATCTGAATTTCGGCAGGGACTTGGACTTTTTTTCATTAGCTTATGTGTGGGCATTGATCGATGCGGTTGTGTTACTGATTTATTTGATCGACTGGTTACCTTGTGTCAATCAGGACTCACTAGGCTGCCAATCACTTCCGGTAACACCATGTCAATAAATAAGAAACTAAGAAATACGTGTCGGTAGAGCCCACATGAACGTCATCGTCCTTTACCGTGACGGAACCGGGACTCTGCCTGCCATAACCGAGGAAGCACCTCGAATTCACGCGTAGGGGCATCCGGGGCTTAACCGGTCCATACCTTTACGCTCCCTGCCTTCACCGGGACGTATATGGGCTACACCGTTTATTACAAGGGCTCGGCTTGCTTTCTCGTAGTCTATATCACACCCGGTAAGCTATGGATTATCACGGTAGGCATACAGTAGATATACGATCGTTCCCGGAAAACTCCGGTAATTGCCGAAACAAAACATTTGCTATAACGCGTAACCACTATGGCCACAAGACACAGCAGCAACAGTTACTGTAAAACCATCGTCGGATATCCACAGCCGGTGCCTCCGCTAATTGCTTCAGAGTTGTACGTAGCGATAAGCGGAGGTACCGCCTGTGGGTATCCGACGATGCTGTAACACATAATTTTTATAAATGTATACTCGTTAAAAGGAAAAACACTTATCGCTTTAACTGATGTATTGCATATATGATGTGATATCCTTAGTCATCAGCAAATGAGAGATTAAAATGTCTGCTATTTGATTTTCATGTGTAAAGTTTCATAATTATATACAATTTACATTTGCTAAGCCTGGATACATGGTCGAAAAAGCTGTAGACAATGTAATACATTTGACTGACAGTATATAGTAGACTTGTTGTGTAATAGTCAGTATGTGTATTTTACAGACATACTCGATGCGATACTACTATCTCCCCAGAGTGCTAGCAAGCCTCACACATGTGCTGGAAGTGACCTGACAGACTTACAGAGGTCCTCTGTTATACGTTCTATTGACTCTCCGTTCTCTGGTAATACATCATTCACAGTACTTCCTGTACAGTGTTATTAAACCTGTATGTCATAGTCTATATTTCATTCTCTCTTATATAACCAGTATGTAACAGTATCTAACATTACTATTGCAGGTATAATAATCTATATATCCGTCTGCATAATTATTCCTTTGTGTATTATGTTTTTAAAATGCCATTGCTTTAAGTATATTGATTATGTCGTTCACATGTATAATGATACGCTGGCTCCTATGGTGTGTCTATATCGGATTAAGCGTTTTTGTTTAATTACAGCTGTAGATATTGTCTTGATAATGTTTCTATAATTGCATAGGTATACCTTCTTTTTTTCATATCCTTTCACTGACACTCTTTTATGAATTTTTCAACTTATATTGTGAGACATCATAGGGGCCAAAATATCAAAATATCAAAATATCAAATATTATTGTTTTCTTGGCATAGTTATTTTTCTAGTTCATTGTTCATTGTTCATTGTTGAGGATCTTATGGAAGATTGATTGTTTCGTATATTGTCAAATAAGTTTCCTCGTAAAATAAAGTCTTTATTATTATTATTATTATTATTATAAAGTATCTGTCTTGACAGAGTCTGAATTTCGTTCTCTCTTATATTATCGGTATGTAAAGTATCTGCCTTGACAGAGTCTGAATTTCGTTTTCTCTTACATAACCTGTATGTAAAGTATCTGTCTCGACAGAGTCTGTATTTCGTTTTCTCTTACATAACCTGTATGCAAAGTATCTGTCTCGACAGAGTCTGTATTTCGTTAACTCTTACATAACCTGTATGCAAAGTATCTATCTCGACAGTGTCTGTATTTCGTTAACTCTTACATAACCTGTATGTAAAGTATCTGTCTCGACAGAGTCTGTATTTCGTTTTCTCTTACATAACCTGTATGCAAAGTATCTATCTCGACAGTGTCTGTATTTCGTTAACTCTTACATAACCTGTATGCAAAGTATCTGTCTCGGCCTGTTTAGATGTATCGCTATTGATCTCCTGCATACGTTGGTACCGTTACCATATACGTGGATTAGAATTGAATGCTGGTAAAACTGAATAAATCAGTCGTTTTCATCAAATTCACAGAAAATATAAAATAAGGATAAAGTTATGTATAAACATATAACTATTACACAACATGTAATACATTTACAAACAGTAAAACCTTGCTATCTCGAGGACTAATAGAGACAAGTCAAATGGTCGAAATAAACTGGGAGACCGACATAGCGGTGTGATGTAGACATACAACATAGACGTCGCGTCACAAGTTGGAGCTATTTTGCGTAAAGTCAAAAACGCCGTTATTTTAGCTAAATAAGACGGACATAAGGCGTACAATTGACAGAATAACTAAATCATGGTCGCACAACAACCAAAAACACATAAGTTGTGTAACTATGTGTATAGGGGGGTTATATTCAGCATCCTTCGGAATTACAAAACTTAGATTTAGGGAAAATAACTTGTACGTAATTAACCATATTAATGTAATGTGTGCATTTATCCCTTTGCTCTTTGTACAGTTTAGACTAGCTTGATGTAACCCCAATGAACAAAGAATTTAAAATAAAAATCCCTTGATGAATAAAGTTCTGTGTACATTTCCTAGTATATAAAAAAATACATTTTCGAACCAATCTTTAAAATTTCGATTTCAATTTTGCATTGAATTATCGAAGCTACAAAATAAACACTTAAGATATTTTGACGTTACTTAGTACGTAATTTTGCTGGTGGGACATTTTGTGTCGACATTGAAAAATACTAATAACTTCATCGTATAGTGAACGATTTTGATTAACAATATACTATTCAACAGCGTGGAAAAAACGTATTTTATCATTTCAGTGACGAATATTGTTTTACAGAAAATTTCACGTTCGATCAAATCGAATTTCATGTTTAATTCAGTTTTTAGTTTTAAGCACAGGGTGGGACATTTTAGGTAGACAAAGAAAATTTGAAATTATTTTTGATTTCTTGACTCAGAATCTAAAATGAGTACCGTATTTAATAATATATGAAAAACGTATTTTTTATAGGAAATTTTAAAGAGAAATTATTAAAAATAAATATTGCAGAACAATTTTA
This sequence comes from Spisula subtruncata, assembly GCA_963678985.1. Classification (NCBI taxonomy): domain Eukaryota; kingdom Metazoa; phylum Mollusca; class Bivalvia; order Venerida; family Mactridae; genus Spisula; species Spisula subtruncata. The sequence goes on from OY787668.1 coordinate 7,422,139, forward strand.
TCAGTGTAATAACAACTTATTTTCCTGTAATTTTGAAATCTCTACACTACTGTTCCCGCAACACAGAATCAAAATGTTTGACTTTATGATGATGTCATTTTCTTTTACGTTAATGACATCAACTTTTAACGTTTAAGAATCATTTTTGCGTAAAAAATATAGAAATTTTGCGTTTGGTTTTTGCTCTCCACACGTTTTTCTCAAGCCCAACGAGATTGGATGTTACATCTCTACAGTGATATTTCACCGTATTCTGGTTATTTCGAACCCTGAAAGTGTGGGATTTTGTAATAAACTCAAAACATATACATTCAGGTCGATTGTGCTGATTTTTTTCGTTCGATTGATATATAACATATTATATTTATTGAAACAAACAGAATTACATTTGCAACATTTGGCAAATAAATTACGCGAAATTGAAAATAGCTCCAACTTGTGACGCGACGTCATAATATTTAGCAAATTTGCTTGAAATAAGCCGGATACTCGTAATATCGATGCTCGTCTTAACGAGGTTCTACTGTAGTTTGAATGAAACCCATGCTTACAGTGGGTTGAAATATATCGTTTCAGACACTATAGACTCCAGCATGTATTACCAACAGACTGATCCACTATGTTTGCCGCAACATGTCATCTGTGCCGAACCAAGGGGAATAAGGTTTGTTCGCTTGATTTCACCGTCTTACAAATACTTTAATAAGCATCACTGTAATATAGGCATCTTTTAAGTCAAACATTAAAGCAAATACTCATTTGTAAACCCGTACACTATCCGGGTCGCTTATATAAAAAGTTAATAAGCAGCTGTGGAGTTGATGTAGTTTTTCGTCGCTAGTTCTAGTCATTTCCTTGCACCCTTTCATCTCATATCTATATATTCATTTATGTTCCGTCAATATGTGTTTTTATTTTACAGTTCTAACTCCCAAATATCGGATCAGACATCATCTATTGATACTACCTATTCCAATTACATCAATTGTCGTCACAAATTGGTTCGTGATACAACATCAGCATACGGCATGTATTCTCCACAACCGGAAGTAATATCAACACAGAGTAACCCAGTGAATACATACGATGGATTTGATTGGTCGAGCGCTGGACATCATGCAACATCCGGTTTATCAAATGGAATGCTGCATAAACCGTACGATGAAGTATCTGTGAAGTCAGACAGTGTGATGCAGTTACAGGCAGATGTTAAACAAAACTTGAGTCCTTATTTCAGTTCTTATAATAGTGAACAACTTAATTTTAAAAGCGGAAGTCACGTGTATAATAAAAATAAGATGACCAATGAAATGTCGGATATACCAGTCCGACAGAATATAACTGATTCGTATTATCATCATGTGTCAAATCTCACATAGCATTATTGTACTATTGTGTTTTTTAGGACGGTATGTGTCGCGAGTGTACATATGAATAGAATGTTTATTTTGAAGTGATGAAAACGCTTATTCAATTAAATAAAGTTGAACGTTCTTAGTTTGTTCTGATGCATTGGTCGTTTTTTTTTCGCACTTTTGCCTAACATAGTACACCATACGTAGTATCACCTTTTGTAATATATAGAGTATCAGTTAGTGTATTATGTGTAGTATACCACGTAGTGTATTATATGTAGAATACCACGTAGCGTATTATATGTAGTATATTACGTAGTGTATTATATGTAGTATATCACGTAGTGTATTATATATAGTATCGCCAAGTGTATTATGTGTAGTATACCACGTAGTGAATTATATGTAGAATATCACGTAGTGTATTATATGTAGTATATCACGTAGTGTATTATATGTAGTATATCACGTAGTGTATTATATGTAGTATCACGTAGTGTATTATATGTAGTATATCACGTAGTGTATTATATGTAGTATACCACATAGAGTATTATATGTAGTATATCACGTAGTGTATTATATGTAGTATATCACGTAGTGTTTTATACGTAGCATATCATGCAGTGTATTATATGTAGTATCACGTAGTGTATTATGTGTAGTATCACGTATTGTATTGTATGTAGTATCACGTAGTGTATTATGTGTAGTATAACGTAGTGTATTATGTTTGGTATCATGTAGTGTATTATATGTAGTATCACGTAGTGTATTGTTTGTAGTATCACGTAGTGTATTATGTGTAGTATCACGTAGTGTATTATATGTAGTATCACGTAGTGTATTATGTGTAGTATCACGTAGTGTATTGTATGTAGTATATCACGTAGTGTATTGTATGTAGTATCACGTAGTGTATTATATGTAGTATCACGTAGTGTATTGTATGTAGTATCACGTAGTGTATTATGTGTAGTATCACGTAGTGTATTATTTGCAGTAGCACGTAGTGTATTATATGTAGTAACACATAGTGTATTATGTGTAGTATCAAGTAGTGAAGTATATGTAGTATCACATAGTGTATTATATGTAGTATCACGTAGTGAAGTATATGTAGTATCACGAAGTGTATTATGTGCAGTATCACGAAGTGTATTATGTGTAGTATCATGTAGTGTAATATGTGTAGTATCATGTAGTGTATTGTATGTAGTATCACGTAGTGTATTATATGTAGTATCACGAAGTGTATTATGTACAGTATCATGTAGTGTATTACGTGTAGTATCATGTAGTGTAATATGTGTAGTATCATGTAGTGTATTGTATGTAGTATCACGTAGTGTATTATATGTAATAACACATAGTGTATTGTGTGTAGTATCTCGTAGTGTATTATTTGTAGTATCACGTAGTGTTTTATGTGTGGTATCATGTAGTGTGTTACATGTAGTATATCACGTAGTGTATTATGTGTAGTATCACAAACAATAGATAAACAAGACCAACAATTATAATTTGCACTGTTTTGCTAGAACTACACGATTCATATATTAATATAATTTTTTACTATGTACGTACAGTTGTATAAGTACTTTGTGAAATATATCTACATGTATATAATAACTCCTGGAAAGAACTGAACTACTATTAAGTTAATTAGTGGAAAGTGCGTTGGATTATGGAATTTGTTCATGTTATCACATCGAGATATGTCGGTGTCCAATAATACAGCATACGTCCAAGACGAAGTACATCGGTATGTAAACTTAACACTCAACGATGAATTACCAGAGCGAACCAGTGTTATATTAATCAGTACTCAACTTCATGTCCATGTTACATCAAGGCGTTAATTTCATGCCCATGTTACATCAAGGCGTTTATGTATGAGCTTTATTCCACACCCAGTCGTACTTACATTTGAGAAGTATAACTTCCCCTGAATTTTTCAGTCTATAGCGTAAACTTTTATATCCCCGTTATCTTGAGTAACAATTATGTGTCCGAAAGGACTGACACAAACGGCGATTGGCTGAACCAGCTCGTCACGTGCACTGACGACACATTTCCGGTAAAGACCGTCTGACGTAAGACTATGAATTGCGTGCGCAGATTTGTCGGCAAGATAGACATTTCCATCCAGATCAGTACAAATACCCCTGGGATCCTGGATTACCACACCAATAGATTGATGCTCAAACTTAACATCACCTTTCTTATCAAGGTACAGTAATCCAGTTTTAGTTTCACAGTCAGACACAATTATCTCCCCTTCATTGTTAACGGTGACGTAGTATGGCCATGTAAACAATGTCCTGCCGGGTTGTCGGTTGTCATGACGATGGCTTTGTAGAATCTCGCCATCTAGAGATAGAACATCCACCGACTGGTTGTTAGAGGCACAACAAGACACGATGATAACTGGCTTACCATTAGCTGTATCCTCAAAACAACATATTCCTCTATACTGCTTCACCGTTTTAATTCTCTTCAACAACGTCATGTTCTTCTCATTAACAGTAACAAATACCAATGTTGAGATTTCGGGTAGCGTGACAGCAACATCGGACCGTTCAACATTTGCTATACCATGTGGCCAAGAGGGTAACAGAACATCACACATCACCATACCAGAAGCATCAAATGCTTTAATCTTCTTGTTATGGAAGTCTGTGATGACAGGCGTACCATCACATAAGACTGTGACATCAAGAGGCCAACATTTCTTGTTATCACTCTCTGTTCGTCCATTGAACGCACACAACAACTGTGCATTAGTTTTGTCCATTATTGGAGCGGGTCTAGGTTGTTGTGGTGATTTAGGTGGTGTAATTTCTGACCGCCTTGCAAGTGGTGGTGACAATAAACCTTCATTAGAACGGTTGGTGAGTGGTATTCTAGTGGCACTATGGTCCGGCGTCTTTGATCTTCTTGCTGGTCGTACTGGGGGTTTGTCGGACGTTGGAGGACGGCCGTTCACAGTGCTTTGAGACCGACGCTGAATGGGAGGTGTCTTTGAGCTCCTCGCTGGCGGTGTTACCATGGCTTGTGTTTTCCGGAATTCCACTGAGCTGTTGACACGTTTTGTGCGAGGTAGTGAACCAGTTGATCCGGCAGATAGTCTTGCACATGTTTCCTGTTGCTGACGGGCACGTACAGACACCGCATGTCGTCGTGGTGTAGTATCAAGCATTTCCTGAGAACTCATTGAGTCATTGGATGTTGAAGGTGAAGGTGAAGCAGTGGACAAGCTACTTTTAGAAGAACTCTTGTTTTGAGCTGGTATTGGTTGAAGTTGTATTTGGTGTTTCAATGACTTTGATCTCTGCTTAGATATAAGTTCAGTCTGTTCTTCTTGCTCAGCTTTGTCAACTCGAAACGTGCCTGTTCTTTTAATAGAGGTCTTTCTAACTGGAGACAGTGGGCCAAGTCCATTTTCGCCGTTCATCGGGAAAACATCTTTATTCATGTCCACAACATCAACGATCTTACCAAGCGATTTCAAATCGTACACCCGACCCAAAGTTGCGTCCAATGCAAACTTATGACGGAAAAGTAACTTGGCTATTTTGCGTCGGTTAATATTCGTGTTCATTTCAATTATCTGGCTTTTGACTTTGTCAAAGACCGACAGAAATTCAGAATCACTTCCAAACTCAACTAGATGTTTCAAAAACCTGTTTGTGTTCTCTAAATTTTTCTTCAAACCTTCAATTTCATTGAGTCTTTCCTTAACTTCCATTATAGCATTAGTATGTTTAACATCCAGTTCTTCAAGCGCAGATTGTTCAAGTTTTGCCAGATGGTAGTCAACGTTTGCGCGGACAGTTTTAATCTCCTTCACTAGAGATTTCTTATTGTCTTCTAGTTCCTCTATTTCCTTCAAATGATCTTTCTGCCAATCTGTCAGGGAATTTCCTTGAGAATCTAAATCCTTGAGTACATTTTCTGTTTCCGGTTTCAATTTTTGAGCAGAGTCGGCACATGTTTCGACCATATCACATCGCCTGTGGTACACGGCCACACAGTTTGAGCAAATAGCAATCCTACAATCCAGACAGTAGAATTCTAAGAGTTTGTCTTTATGTTCGGCACATGAAATCTCTCGTTTTGTATTTTGAAGCGATTGTATTGGATTAACTTGAATGTCTCTCAGTGACATAACCACGTGGTCGCGACAAGCTTTAATCACATTGTGTGCTTTGATGCAGGCATCACAGAAAGAGACCTTGCATGTTTGGCACCACACTTCGGCCTTGGCTGGTTTAGAACCTTGCCCTCTAGCACTGCATGATTCACAAATCTGCTCGGCTGAATGCATATCCATTTTCTCAATCAAACTTGAAATCAAATGATTATCAGAGAATCCACTCTCAATCCTTTCCAGGTCTTCAGAAAGTACTAAAGTGGTGTCCGTTTTACAGGTCGGACAGTTAAACACTACGCAACGCTCGTCTTCTTCGTTCTGTTCGTTTTGTTCAATAGTGCCGTTTTCAGTAAGGTCTCCATTTCTCGACTTTTGAACAAAGTCCTCCAAACATTTCAAACAAAATGTATGAAGACACGGAAGTAGTTTGGGGTCGATGTAGTGGCGTTGACATATCTGGCACACCAGGAACTCCTCTTTGATCTGTTGAAGAGCATCCATACTGAAGAAATGGCTTCAGTTCTTTCCCCTTTATCCTACCGTTAACTTTGCTCAGTCATGAAAAATGGAGGCCCTTGTGCCTGAAAATATACAAAATAAGAAGATAAATACAACTTCAACTTCTGGAATACTACATGTACTATGTACCAATATTGTGAATGCTAGTTGTGGAATAAATCATGTCCGTATGGTTAACACTGAGTAGGTTGATTTTTACCCGTTAGGGGACAAGGTACATTGGAATAGAATACGAAAACTTCGGTTATTGCCTATTTTGAAGGTCGATTAATTATGGGCGCTTACTAACGTTGTCATGCTTATCAACTATATTTTCTCCTACGAAAATATTAGTGATGACAGATTTATGATCATTGATGTACAGTAAAACTTCTTTATGTCGAGGATTGATCGGGAAGGGAAAAATGCTCGAGATAAAACGGGTGCTCGAAATAACCAAAGGACATGTATTAATGATACAAACGGATATTGGTTTAAAACCTGCTCGAGATAGGCCAGGTGCTCGTAATATCGATGCTCGGCATAACGGAGTTTTACTGTAGTGTGTTTCTTATGTTGTTGAGTATTTCCCTGTGATTATACGCCATTGAACTATAGAATGTAAGAATATAGAGGTAATATATTAGGTTCGTTAAATGTTTGATGTATGTGATAGGAGGTTCTCGTTTTATTACTTTCCCGGTCGTTTTAAGTTTACTCAATTAAACATTAATTTGATAAATCCTCGAAATAACTGATTACATTGTATATGTTTACGGTTCATACCTGGTATTCAATTTTCACATATATTTTTTCAAATCTATTCATATATCGCTGGCTTAGAATGAGAAGGTCGTAACTACAAAATTAATGTTTTGAGAAAACAAGAAAAACTGTTTTACAATCACTCTTTACTTATGGCAAAACAAGTTTTTTCAACTTCAGTTTGGTCAACATGACAAGGTCCGATTTTAATAAAAAAATAGGCTCATAAGCAGCGCCTTATGGTGTACACTTCGAATATTCATTAGTCTGATAAGGTCGTAAGTGCCACTCATTCTAAACCAGCGATATTAGCATTGGTTACGTGTAGTACACAGTAAATGGTGAGGTGAGAAAATAGTGAGCTGCATCGATGTTACGGCGGGTAATACTCGTAGTACAAAAAATTAATATCAAATTGGAGATGTTCTTCATGGCCGTAATATCTTGAAATATGCAGTTATCTTATAGCATTAGCATTTAGAAAACTCATTTGATATAAATAGTTTCCGTGTATCACTGATAAATATAGTTGAAAATAAACATTATAACGTTATATTAAACATTGAAAATACTAGGTGCGACGGAGGCATGTCGCCTTTTATACATATATTAATTATGATCATACACAAATACTTGTGGCTTCATAAGTTTGCATGCATAAGTCAGGGGTATCCATATTATATACCACATACTTATTTGAATTATTGGTGGAAAGACCCTCCTTAGTAGGCACAGTAACGTACAAGTAGGCAGTAAAATCAATATAAGTACTTTATTGTATAATTTAATTTGTTTTTGTGCGTAAATTTATAATCAGGTGAGAATGAAAGATAAAGCACGTGACTTTCTGGATGGTCCCTGATATACAAGTACACATGTACATGTCACCTGATACATCAAACACGGAACTTGTAATCACCCTGTAAGTAAGTAAATGAAACAACCCTGCATAACCGACCATCTCAATTTCATCTCAAATATAGAACCACTCTGCTAAGGGTAGTTCTTTATTATACAACATGACCGAACGAACGAACGAACGAACGAGCGGACGGACGAACGAACGAACGAACGAACGAACGAACGAACGAACGAACGAACGAACGAACGAACGAACGAACGAACGAACGAACGTGTACGTACGTACGTACGTACGTACGTACGGACAGACGGACGGACGGACGGACGGACGGACGGACGGACGAACGGACGGACGGACGGACGTCATCATAATTATGTTGTCATATTTCAAGTGATGTCCTCAACTTAACAACATAGCACTCTTTATACAGTATAACATATATAAGGCAACCATTTACTGAATTCTTCATCTACATGTATGTAGGTAGTTGTATTTTTTAAAAAAAAGGCAAGTGCAGCTTTAGACTCAAATGTCAAATGTGTTAAGATTTATAAAAATGTGTCAGTGGTTGTTTAATTCAGGTACAATAAAACTTCGTTAAGGCGAGCATCGACATTACGAGCAACTGTATTTCGAGCAAATTTCAAAGTCCCGGTGAATATGCTAAATATTTATTGTATACTTATATCACACCGCTATGTCGAGCTCCTTGTTTATTCGATCATTTGGCTTGTCTCGATTAGTCCTCGCGATAACGAGGTTTTACTGTATCTATTATAAAACTTTAATATCTGTAGATACATTTTTGGATATCAATGACACGATTCATCAGCTTATCTAGTTCACTATTTAGTATAATACTGAAGTAAATAATTATGTATTATATCGAGAATGTGATCACTTGGTTCCGTAGTGTAGTGGTTATCACGTCTGCTTTACACGCAGAAGGTCCTGGGTTCGAGCCCCAGCGGAACCAGTATTTTTTATAAAATTAAAAATAATTATATACGAAACACATTTCTGTATGACCATAAGTTAAAGAATTGTTGAAGTCTTCCTTTATAGATCAAATTTACATATAGGCCAGTATGATTTGATATAATATGTGTTTGCATTTTATTTTAAACATAATTTGTGATATAATCTTAATAAATCAAACAATTTGTGAATTACTGTAAAAGAAAAAGAAAAATAGGGTCATTTTATGAGGATTTCACAAAATAATGCTTTTACATGTACTTCTTTACTTTATACAAAGACCTAAATTACACAGAGTGGATACTCCACTGAAAATTTAGAGAAAACGCAAAATAACAGGCAGCAGATTCAATTATAGTGCATAGAACTTTTTTTAGTCAATCAATTTTAATGTTCAATGTATCATGTTGAAGAGCTAAGTTTCTTTTTCTACATGAAGTAACTAATTTTTGTCTACCTTTCATAAAATACAGAAAATTAGGATTTGAATGAGGCAAATCAAGTATTTTCTGATAAACTTGGAATTTACATTAATTTGATGAAAATGAGAGTAGGTCTGGCTCTTCGGGGTCTATTGTTTTATTCCTTGACCTATTTCAATTAATGAGGTATCATTTGAAAGCTGAATAATAAATCTATTGCATGGACGTATTTTTTTTTTCATAAGTATATTAGAACTGGAAATATAAGGCATTAAATATGGACGAGATTTCGCGAGATTTCAGAGACATGCCACGAGATATCGTGAGAGTTGGTACATGTTTCCAAGCTGTGTAATTTAGGTCTTTGCTTTAAATTCTCCCACACAGCGATATAGAACATAAATCCTACCCATTATACTGGTGCACCCTGGTCTGTGTAATAGCATGGATTGTATGAAAGCCGGGGTAAGTAATGATACAATGAAGATCAGCCAGTGAAGTAGCTAACTAATCCTCTAACACAAGATTACAGCATATAATAGCACATAAATCCATAAATACACCATTGTTCACAATCAAACCATGTATGAGCACTTGTTTATTTATTGGGTTCAGTGCCTGTGCTTAATCTCGCTATTCTCATTGTAATTACAAATGTACTAGTTTAGGATAGTAGCCTACAATAATACACCAGGCAAAAACGCCTGCAGTAAACATATGGTCATATAATTTATTGTACTCTACAATAACTCAATAATTATGTACATGCCTCAATCAGTTAATATATGGTTATTTTTTATATACACGTTTTACAATATGAGCAGCCTAAAATGTTCTTATGGAACGCTGATATATAGAATCATATGAGCATACTCATTATGATAGATACAATCATTCATGATGATGAAATTAAAACTTTTGATAGCATGTACTGCATAAAAACTCCATAGTGCATATTGGATTGGGATTATATCACCCAGAGATTTCCCCAGGGCATCTTAATGTCTGGAACCAGTGCGCTTGGATTCCAAAATTCAGTTTGCCAGTGCGCTTACAATTTGAATTGCGCTTCAAATTGCGCTTAAAAAGTCACATCCGAGCGTCTAAATTATGGTGTATCCCTGATATTGCCCCTAAAACCTCCCAAATTTGCACCATTTCATTCACTAATTTGATTTTTTTTTTCGAAATATGGTTTGGGACACCTCTCCCCTTCCTACCCCTATTGCGCTTAGAAAATTTCCTGGGGAAATCCCTGTCACCGATATTTAAAGCCCCATTGCGTCTTGAACTGCTACCTTAATAAGCTTTAACTTGGTAACCTCTCTGCATAATGATGCAATTTGAGCACTTTAGTTTATTCGCAATTGAGGAAAACAGCATAAGATGGAAGAAAATAAGATAAAACATCCAGATGGTTTGTTGACAAAATAACAATTAGTAAACATTAAAGGCAGGGTTTAAAGTCTAAGGGGAGCAACTCTTGCGAAATGAGTATTTTGTTCACCATACAATTTTCTAAATACGATATTTGGTCTACTATTACGACAGGTTTAGTTAATATTCTATCGTCGAGCATTGGTCATTTGTTAAGAAACAGCCTAATGGTTCCATAATTCAGTGTATGCAATGTATGATGGGAAACGGTTGTGGGAGCAATAATGTGACTTTAACCAGTATATGTATACCGTACCGTACCCATATAAAGCACAATGGTTGTTTACATACAGGAGAATATAGTCTAATATAATAGTCCGGTCGCCATACAGGTTAAGCAGTGTCAAGCATCGACATACGTACAGTTGTTGATATAGTAGATTTAAAGAGGCATTCCCTATAACTAGCATATTTTTCTCTACTATCACATTAAATAAGCAAAATGCACAAAGCACTATCAATTGTCATAATTTGTCAGAAGAAAGTGCGCGCAAATATGTCTCTATAATGTCAAAAATATATATAATATATTTAAATAATCAATAATAATGTGTGGCTTCCAGCGATTTATTATTATGTGGTCAAAGGGAAACAACTTGTTACTATTTTGGCTCGTTACGGAAATACATTTTCCTCTTTTTTCTCGGTAATTAGTGGGAGCTTTTTGTTGAAAATTTGAGGAGTTTAAGCAATAATGATTCTCATTTGATGTATTATATTCCTGAATCAATTTAAACGATCAAAGTTATAGGGAACACCTCTTTAAGTCACAGAGGAACGTTGATATGTGCTATATCTCAACCAGCTATATAATATACTAGCATACAACCATATAAGTGACATGTATTCTCTAGCTAACTAATACCTGTTACAATGTTATCACCATATCGTTGGCTTAGACTGAGCAGACCAGTGAATTTTGTAACCTTACTTAAATAATAACCTGTCATATACTCTATAGTAATACATTCAATGCAGTCACTTTATTGTAGAACTAAAATGCATAAAACAGTTACATGCTTTATGTTGAATGTATCCGAATCAGACTGTTTCAGTTTATATTATGTAACCTAAGAAATTATATCAGAAAAAAAACAGAGTTTAACCTCCCCAAATTTTCACTCATTCATTAGCTATAAGAAGTATACTATATTGAGTGGATGAAAAAATGAGAAGTTAAAACTGTCGTTGGTGATGCAATGTCTTAGGCATGTGCTCCTAGCAACTCTCTGTACCCGTGTCTTAATACCCAGAGAATGCGGTATTTTAACCATGTCATCAAGATGATACATGTATGCTAACATTTTACCTATACTGAGGGAGGTTGGACCCATGCCCGTCCTACCTTGACATGAACGCAATTCAACGTACATTTGTACATCAATAAAAGTAAATTATACCCAATTCACGCGCTATAAAACACTTACTTCGCTAAAACGACTGTGCGACTTTTGTTAATGTTTTCCGCAACAGTTGATGTCAAATAACCATAAACTTTCATATTGGGTCTCCATTAATCAACTACAATTATATAGAATTCGATCTTATCTGTAATTACGTACATGTGACATTGAAACCTGACAATATTTCTATATGGTTTAACTCTCCTTCATATCATAGCTTTTCATTAAATCATATGTGAAGATTAAAGTTATAGCAAAGACCTAAATTAAGGTCTTTGGTTATAGGGACAACCTGAGGGTGATTGAATGTATGTAACCGTATGTAAAAAAAGAATAAAAAGAAAATATAAAACATCTTATTCAAAATCAGTGAAATTTTAGAAACACAAGTTTTAAAAAAGTCAATTGTACGGATATGTCACTGCCGTAGATACAAATACATCCCTAAATGAAATATATTTCTCTATCTTATACAAGTGTTTTGGGTTAGCAGGTCTATTTTAAAGGACCTGTCTCACAGATGGAGCGATTTTTTTTTAAATTTTAATTTTCTTACCAAATCAAGTATTTATATAATAGAACATTGTTGACTGTTGCTTTAAGAAATATTTATTGCAAATAATCGATTTTAACCACTTTCAACATCTCGCACAACAGTGTTTTTTTCCTTTTAAACACAGCGTAAATTTTCCTTTCAGCATGGTTTTTTAGTAATATTTTTCACTAGATAAACAAACTTTAGTCTAAACACCTATAAAGTATTTGGTTTGTTTTTAAATGCGTTTAATTACATGCGAGTAAATTCCAGGCAATTTTAATGAGAGTAGTTGAAAAGTCTATGCCGTATAAATACGGTATAGAATTTTGGAGGTAAAATAATTAAATAATTACAAAAGTCTGATATTTCACAAATCATGTTTTTATATCAGTATGCTTGTTTATGGGATATACAGGCATATATACCGAAATAAAGTGAATATTTAACAATTTTATTTGATTTTGGCTATACCCTGAAACGTGACACAGTCCCTTTAAAGGAGGCAGTGTGATCCCAATGTCGTTACATCACCGATCACCTTTCTAGCCACTGTGGAATTATTGTTGTGCTTTAATTTGGTACATACACGTTTTTTTTCTGAAAAGTATTATAAAGTGAACCAACACGGACCAAGACCATGTCCTAAATAAGCCCCAAATAAAGTCTGCTGTTGTGACATGTGTATCTGTGATAGCTACATATCATGCTATGTAATTCGACATTTAGACTGTAAACTATGAAAGTTTGAAAGTGCCATTCTAACCATGTTTGGTATATTTGTAATGGAGTGAGGCAGTGGTGTGTGGGCATTCTGATTGCCTCAGTAAGACTAGTCGCCATCTACATCACGGGAGATGTATATGTCTGTACGCTGTTGGTATATAAAAGATATCTACATGTAACATTGTATGTTTATACAGGTTTAGACAATCATTCAGCGTTACTAATGTGCGGTAACATTGTTATTTTGTATTGAAATGTACCTACAGTTGCATTTATTACGATTGATCAAGCTTGAAGCTCCCACTGAGAGGATGGCTGTATTAATACACGTACAGTTGACAATATGATACCTACATGTCACGTGACCATACATTGTGGTTCTTACATCACGTGATGCATGGTACCTACAAGTCACGTGACGATACATTGTGGTTCTAACATCACGTGATGCATGGTACCTACAAGTCACGTGACGATACATTGTGAGTCTAATATTTCAAGCAACCATATTAGCAAACCCTTACATAGCTATGCATTTTTTTAAACCTACTAATATAATTATGTCAAGGATAACCCATAAAAGCGCAAGCACTTATTTCCAATAGAGAGTCCTTAACACGTATTGCTGAAGGGACAGCAAGTAACAGCTAGAGACAGTATTGTGATGAAAGGAATCCCGGCGTGCTGCCCTAGCTCTTTCCGAACAGACTCATTGGTTCATTCACGTGTACTGCACACCGATACACGTACAAGGGAGGTAAGTACCAATGGTAAATACATGCTAACGTCCAGATGTAAACTACAAATATTGTTTTACCACTAACATTATACGCGAGTTGAGTAAGTTACACAAGGTTACAATAGAAGATTGATACATGATACAACGAGTAGGAAATTCTATATACTCATCTTGTAGAAACGGTATGATAAAATCCGACAGGGAAGGTAGCACTCAACCCAACAAGCCGAGCACAGAAATCAGAAACACCACGACACAACCACCCTGAGCAGTGTCCACAGAAACCCATGCCAAAACGGCGACCAAATGATACACAACAACCCCGGGATGTGACCTAGTTAAAATATGGGCAAGGTAAGAATGGGGTGGGAAATAATATTACATATTCCTAGCAACTACAATGAGCAATGCACACACATAAGCCGAAGAACATGCTCTCTGGTTTTTAGTACGAAATGTATGTAATAACAAAATACTTAATCTGTAGTTTTGCCCTTCATTTTTTACCTAAATCTTCAAAGCCCGAATCAAATATCAAGCAAGCGACACTACCAATGTAATGGTATTTAAATATTTTGTTAAAACCAACGTGAAATGATACTGTAAAGTCTTTATTTCTTCAGTTTGTCATAACATTATATACACGATACATCATAAAACCTACACGACACGCACACTCTATGTGAATAGTCTAGTATACAAAGACTTCAACAAACAATTATGTCTCGTGTTACATAGAGATGGAAATCACCTGTACAGATTTGTATCGTATAACTTTACTATTATTTTACGATATTTTGAGATGATAAAACTGCTGACAGCCTCTTGTATACATTGTATGTAAACTTAAATATGTAGAAAGCGACAATAAATCCACAGTCAGGCCCAACGTTGCCTTTACATTGTTGAAATTGTTACTCAAACAAAAAAGCAAAAGCAACACAATTGTTTTGTAGTTGCACCAAATACAACTTGCACATACAACATGCAGCAATTCCCCTATAAATCGCTGGCTTAGAATGAGAAGGTCATAACTACAAAATCAATATTTTGAGAAAAGAAAAAAATCTGTCTGACAATTACTCTTTATTTATGGTAAAACAAGCTTTAAAAACTTCAGTTTGGTCAACATGACAAGTTGCGATTTTCATGAAAATACATGTAGGTTCATAAGAAGCGCCTTGTGATGTAGATTTCAAATATGCATTAATTAGTCTTATAGGGTCGTAAGTGGCACTTGCGACCTTCTCATTCTAAGCCATCGATATGTACTTTTAAGAGTATGAGAATGCTACCATGTATCCATTGCCGTCATGATAAGCCCGGCTCTGGGTATTAACCCAGTAACGTAAACATGGGAGGCCAAATCTAGCCGGCCTACTAGTAGATGCTTTGGTTGAAACATACTTTCTATTTCTCTATTTGATACTATTTAAAGGAATGTAAAAGATGTCTAACTTACACATGTCGATGGCTTAGAATTAGAAGGTCGTAACTACCAAATCGATATTTTGAGAAAACACGGAATAACTGTCTGACATTTAATCTTTACTTATGGTAAAACAAACTTTTACAACTTCATTTTGGTCAACATGACAAGTTCAGATTTTTATGAAAATGGGCTCATAAGAAGCGCCTTGTGATGCTTATTCTAAATATGTATGAATCTTAAAAGGTCGTAAGTGGCACTTACGACCTTCTAATTCTAAGCCATCGATGTGTTGTATCGTGTAACCTCGCTAGAGTAACACCTTATTCGAAACACTGTATCGCTGTGTATCGCTGAAGACAGGTTGAACAGGGGGGAACAGGAAGTTTATCTATGAAACAAATCTACTCAAATGCAACCTATCAAACGACATCTTAACGTGCACAACATCTTTTGTTTCGATAATGAAATGAAATAGTTAAAAGGTCTGTATGTATACAAACATGCATACAATTAGTTTTGCGGTTTTTACACAGGCTAAAACATTGTGTTACTAGTATATAAAATGAGTATTATGTAATTTAACCAATTTGTTGGTCAACATTTCGGAAGTTTCGTAGACTTAAAATCAAAATATGAAACCCTTTTAACAGTTACACCGATTTAAAATCCATCGTGATCAGTGCTTTGTAACAGGTGTTCTCAACATTGAATGGAGATGATGAGTATAGATAGTGGTCTGTACCATATATAAAATGTAGTTCTTATTACTCATGATTAAAGAGTACAACAAAACAGTTAAGCATTGATGAATTAGATCACAAACGATAAAAACAACGTATGAAAGGATGTATTCATTTATGTTTGAAAAATACATAGTACAGTTACATTAAATACTGTATCCGTTAGTAAGTGATTTCCAGGGTTGTATTACCATAAATACGGTCCGTTAGTGAGTACTCTCTAGGTTTGTATTACCGTTAATACGGTCCGTTAGTGAGTAATCCCCAGGTTTGGATTACCGTTAATACGGTCAGTTTGTGAGTAATCTCTAGGTTTGTATTACCGTAAATACGGTCCTTTAGTGAGTAATCTCCAGGTTTGTATTACCGTTAATACGGTCCGTTAGTGAGTAATCTCCATGTTTGTATTACCGTAAATACGGTCCGTTAGTGAGTAATCTCCATGTTTGTATTACCGTAAATACGGTCAGTTAGTGAGTACTCTCTATGTTTGTATTACCGTGAATACGGTCAGTTAGTGAGTAATCTCTAGGTTTGTATTACCGTAAATACGGTCCGTTAGTGAGTACTCTCTATGTTTGTATTACCGTGAATACGGTCAGTTAGTGAGTAATCTCTAGGTTTGTATTACCGTAAATACGGTCAGTTAGTGAGTACCCTCTAGGTTTGTATTACCATAAATACGGTCAGTTAGTGAGTACTCTCTAGGTTTGTTACAATGTATTACCGTAAATACGGTCAGTTAGTGAGTACTCTCTTGGTTTGTATTACCGTAAATACGGTCCTTTAGTGAATAATCTCTAGGTTTGTATTACCGTGAATACGGACAGTTAGTGAGAATCTCTAGGTTTGTATTACCGTAAATACGGTCAGTTAGTGAGTAATCTCTAGGTTTGTATTTCCGTAAATACGGTCAGTTAGTGAGTAATCTCTAGGTTTGTATTACCGTAAATACGGTCCGTTAGTGAGTAATCTCTAGGTTTGTATTACCGTAAATACGGTCCGTTAGTGAATAATCTCTAGGTTTGTATTACCGTAAATACGGTCCGTTAGTGAGTAATCTCTAGGTTTGTATTACCGTAAATACGATCAGTTAGTGAGTAATCTCTAGGTTTGTATTACCGCAAATACGGTAAGTTTGTGAATAATCTCAAGTTTGAACTACCGTAAATACGGTCCTTTTGTGAGTACTCTCTAGGTTTGTATTACCGTAAATACGGTCCGTTAGTGAGTAATCTCTAGGTTTGTATTACCGTAAATACGGTCCGTTAGTGAATAATCTCTAGGTTTGTATTACCGTAAATACGGTCCGTTAGTGAGTAATCTCTAGGTTTGTATTACCGTAAATACGATCAGTTAGTGAGTAATCTCTAGGTTTGTATTACCGCAAATACGGTAAGTTTGTGAATAATCTCAAGTTTGAACTACCGTAAATACGGTCCTTTTGTGAGTACTCTCTAGGTTTGTATTACCGTAAATACGGTCTGTTTGTGAGTACTCTCTAGGTTTGTATTACCGTAAATACGGTCAGTTAGTGAGTACTCTCGAGGTTTGTATTACCGTAAATACGGTCCTTTAGTGAGTAATCTCTAGGTTCGTATTACCGTAAATACGGTCAGTCAGTGAGTAATCCACAGGTTTGTATTACCGTTAATACGACCCTTTAGTTACTTGGGTCTTGAGTGGTATCACCGTTTGTACGGTACATTTTTGAATGAGCTCGGGGTTTTGGGGAGGATGGGAGTAAGTGTTCGTCTACGTATTTGTATGTCCGTGAGTAGATCACTATACACTGTCCTAATACCAAAGTAGTATGTAAATGAACTGACCGCATATTCAATTACAAATGAAGGGAATATATCATGTTAATATATAAGGGAGGTGGCCGTTAAATTAAGATGACCTGGTATGTCCTGATTTTACCCAGTATATGTGATACATACTGACGTACATGTATTAGTGTAACGTACGCTGTACAAAGAGAATTGTATACGTTGTTATCTGATTAAACTGATTCATATCTCAAATGTAGATTTAAATAAAACACACGGTAGTTGTTTGTATAAAACAAGTATTGCCGGGAGACATCACCTTCCGTACCACTGTACCACAGTTGAATCAGTGTCAGTATAGCTTGGCTATTTTGACCTGAACCTGACCTTTATGCAAGAATATATTACAAGGTTCTTGCTTTGAATATATCAATTTCCGCAAGCAAATCGTGCAATATCTGTATTTCAGATATATGTTTTTCTTGTATCTCGAGCGTCTTCATGATACCCCCGGTTGGGAAAACATACATCGGTGTTTTAAACGTAGGTAATTCATCGACTGTTAAAGTATGGTTATTAATAAGTCAGGCTCATGTCAATGTGGCCAAGCAATATAAATGTATATATAGATGTTTGATTATAATCTATATGTTGATATCGATCAGATAAAGTGGCGATATAAGGATTGTATACCCGTCTACATAGTTCTACTTGTATTCTCAACACGTTCATCTCTACATATAATCTTTATATTAAAGTCAGAAATGACTTTCAAAGCAACTTTCGTTAAGGTTTATGTTTAATTTGTATGAAATGAATACATGAGAAACGTCCGGATTAGCGATAAGTATAGTAAAACTTCGTTAAGACGAGCATCAATATTACGAGCACCCGGCTTATTTCGAGCAAATGTCAAATTCCTGGCAAATTAGTTAAATGTATGTTGTATACTTATATCACAGTGCTATTAGCTCCAAACTTCAGCATACCCGATGGTGAGAGTACACGACAGTTATATCAATTGTTAAGGTTTATAGTTTATACTAATATATGTAAGGTCGATTGTGAAACAAGTTTTTCCAACTTATATTAAAAACACTCGTCACCTCATTCCATTTGCAGGGCCCACCCCTGGGCAATATCGCAAATTTAAGAGACAAAGGTGAGATACAAGGACTCCGGGTGCGATACCCTAGCTCGTTTCGAATAGGGTCCTTGGTTCTTTAACGTACCCAGTGTAAAGCACCGATACACGCGAGACTAACCCAGAGTTTCTTACTAGTTCATCTCTATTTGGGTGGGAAACACTAAATAGCGTTTCTGAAATGACCAAGTGCCGGGCCGAGAATCGAACCAGGGACCTCTCGATCAGGAGTCAAGCGAATTACCAATAGACCACCGTTAGTACATATGATACATAAATAATACTTCCAGATGTTAGTATACATGTATGTACCTATTTGTTAAAACAATATTTGCTATCGATTGCAAACCCTATGTTTGATTTTCGTCTTTGTCGACGGTTTATGTTTAAGTTATAGATGTACGTATCAAACGTTAAAAGTCGAAGGTTACTGACGTTCTAACAATAGGAAATTGGTACCTAGATCATTTAATACCACTTTCAGCGAGTGTTCAATGGGGGAGCTCAAGGCTGGTCTGTAAGTTTAATTTCATGTTTAAGATCAATTTGAACCTAATGTATAGCTTGACCAATTCGACATAAGCCTGACCTTTTTTATTAGCATAATTTAACAGTCGATATATTGTCTTCGTTTACAACACTGATTGTATGTTTTCATAATCGGAGAGTATCACGAAGACACTCGAGATGTAATCATGACAAACACAACTCTGAAATACCGATATCGCACGATTTGCTTGCGGAAATTGATATATTCAAAGCAAGAACCTTGTAATATATTCTTGCATAAAGGTCAGTATCAGGTCAAAATAGCCAAGCTATACTGTTTTAATCTCTGTTCGTGAATGAATTACGTATACGGAAATTGAGTTAAGAAGTCCAGCAATTATTGGAACAGAAAGCACACTTCACTTATACAGGTGCGTAGTTTATCTGGCCGGATTCTATCGACTAAAGAGACTAAACGAAATAGAAATATATCACTGGGTTAGAATGAGAAGGTCGTAAAAGCCACTTACGACCGTATAGGACTAATGTATATTTGCAATCTACATCATCAGGCGCTTCTTACGAGCCTTTTTGTCAGGAAAATAGGAACTTGTCATGTTGACCAAACTGAAGCTGAAAAAGCTTGTTTTACCCTAAGTAAAGAGTGATGGTCAGACCTGACACTTTTTCTTGTTTTTAGCTCAAAATATTGATTTTGTGGTTACGACCTTCTCATTCTAAGCCATCGATATATACACTTGATGTCACATTGCACCGTTTTACTTTTTATTCAATGACGTTAAGACTCAATAAAATTATCCTAGTTTCTGCAAGGCCCCATGTGCGGATTTATTAACGATGATTGACTGTAATATCAAAGATTGAGTAACGAACACAAACTGCAATATTCATGTAATTCTCTATATCAAATGAATTTCCTTGCATCCGGGTTAGTATAGCAAGTACGTATAATCTTATACGTAACAGGTGTGATATAAGGTCATTCTACATGTGCGTGTCTTTTCAATTAATTTGATGCGTAGTTTTTTTTTTTTAGTTTTTAGTGTCATATGATATAAAGAATCTATCACTCGTTGTCCGATGATATATTTATATCAATTGACAACTCGTGATAGATCCTCTATGGGTACAATAATCGGGTCAAATGTTGGGTCTGTTTAAATCTGTAAACAGTTTTCAAACGACACTGATTGTCTCCAAAAGGGAAGAAAACCGCATTCCATTATGAGGTAATATTCCCCAAAAGTTATACACGCTCCGTTACATCCCTGATCAGACGTGCCTTCAATATTACATGTTTTATACAATTTTATTTCATTTTAAACGCACAGAAGTGTGGGAAACTTAAAATATATCGTTTAAAATAACTTGAGTGTATTTTTTTCAACTTAATTATATTGTGGACATGCTTCATTGGATGTTACGACATTACGAATTCTGGTTAAATGAATGACTCATCTATATGACAAGGTCTTGTTAAGGAACATTTCAAGCTATTTATATAAAACGTCGACCTAACAAGCTAGATAATTCCGGGAAACTGTATATATCGCTGGCTTAGAATGAGAAGGCCGTAAGTACAAAATCGATATATAGAGAAAACAAGAAAAAAACTGTCTGCAATTTATTCTTTACATATGGTAAAACAAGCTTTTATAGCCTCATTTTGGTCAACATGACCAGTTCCTGGTACCGGCGATTTAAAATATGTATGAGTCTTATAAGGTCGTAAGTAGTAGTTACGACCTTCTCATTCTAAGTCATCGATATGTATAACAGCAAACAATACAAGGTTTCCATGTGCATCTACCCGTATTAGCATTGTCTATATAAAAAAACTCACTACTCCAGTGCAGGCTTATAAACATACATCAGTACCTCTGTGTATAAACAAGCCAATTTCTGGCTGTTGCAATAAGGAGTACAAATTGAATTATATAGTACGACAATAAGGAGTGGTGAGTACAGTGGTGAGATTTTACATTTGCTTTGGATAGCAATAAATGATACAAGTAGAATTTTATAGTAATCCGATAAGTCATACAGTGATTTGGTTTAGACACTGTGAGTACCTCGGTCTAATAAAATGTAAATATAAAGTATGATAGTGTATCTTCTCTATACGGCTCAATATAAAGGGTCTACATGTAAACCTTTTTTTAGTGGAGACAACCACAGGTAACTGTATCATTGATCAAGAAAAATTGAAAACGAAATAAGTTTTTGTGTCAAATTGATATTTTTCTTTCAATTTAAGGAAAATGTAAATTTTCAAAAACAAATTCTATTTTTTCAACGATACAGATAGCTTTTCAGACAACATCTTAGAAGAATGATCACTGATCGATATTCTGCAAATTCTAGAGACCTATATTACATCTTACATGTTCTAAAACCTTTACACTTACTTGTACAAATACTTCCAAAGTACGAAGTTCACACTCACCATTTAATGCTCTATCCAACGTATGAATAATTCCTTTTAAATCTACACACGTTATTTAGTTTAAAATCATAAATGTAAAGCTTGGATATATATTCAAACTTTGATATCTTGACAAATATATACAACCATCTGATCCAAGTCATAGGCTGTGTTAAACTAAATAAGTATATAGTTACACATCAGTTAACAGGAGGGCTTGAAAACAGCCACAAATTTCTATAAACTGAATGTAATTTATAGATCTAACTACGTTATATTTTACAAAATATAATTGCACGATTGCACTTCAAGCCTTTGTACAATTACCTATATATGTACTGTGTGTATATACATGTTTGTACATTAAAGATTTATCTTTGTTTATCAATTAGTGGTTATTGTTATGTTAAGATAATGGTTATTGCTGCGTTCATTGTTTAAGCTTACTCGTTAAGCTTCGTCAGTTCGTTTAATAGGGAATAAAATCATTCACTTACATTGTTTCACAAATAAAGTGTCAATATAGTGCAGTAGGATTTGGCGGTGTATAAAACATGAAAGGATCATTGAACGTGTAATGTACATGTTAATGGTATAGCCTATAAACGATACATGATTACCTCTAATTAAAGCCAGCCCGCTTAGCTTACTAGGTAGCGCACGACACTAGTGGTCACTACTGATCTCGGGGTTGTGGGTTCGAATCCCGGGCTGGCCAACTAAAATTACTAATAGTCTTTCGGATGAGACTTCAAACCGAGGTCCCATGTATGGGTACTATACACTGGCATGTAAAAGAACCAGTGGTGCTTCTGGAATTGGAGCATCTTTTGTATCGTGCACTATCCCCCAAAAACTAAAAGGGTTAAAACTTCTAGGGGCCTCGCCCATATGGATTATCCGGTGGCGTGGATAAATAAGACCATTAAAAACTAATTAAACGTTCACTTACAGCAAACATACCCCAATGCACTAGGATCACATGCATGTACTATTTGAACTGTCTAATTAGAAGGAGGTCGCGCATAGAACTGAAAACTGTCGAATTAGATGGATTCACAGATTGTTTGGGGAGGAATTCTTACGCTTGCTATAATTTATGAACGTGTATAAGAATTGTACTGAGAATATGGGAAAATAATAATTTCAATAGCATTCAACTACTCAACCAATCATTTGGCGACTTTACTTTCAATAATGAATGCAAAATACTTAAATAACATAAATGCAAAATTTATAAACGTAACCACAAAACATAATCAATAGACAGACTGATAAAGACGTACAAACAAACTTGTTATAAATTGTATTGAGCAAGATTCGGTTGAATTAAAGGTCATAAAATCTGCAATACCTTTCAGATAATAACCTTATATTGTTTGGTGTTACAATAGTGTTACATACGGATACCACTGATAAGACGTAACATGGCGCCCCCATTGCGACTATATACCATACCAGCGGTAATTTGTCAAGATATAAATTGAATCGTTTCCATTCACCGATAAGTTATAAATTGCACATCAGCAAATCTTATTCGAACAATGTTTAAATGCTTAAATCCCAGACTGTGTTTAAACAGTAAATACACCAAATTAAATATAGAGAAAATGTAAAAATACACAATTAATCATAGTCAAGTTCGAACATTAGTACTCGATATCACGAGCACCCGGCCCATCTCGAGCAAGTTTTAAATCAGAATCCGTTTTTATCACCAATACATGTCATTTGGTTGTTTCGAGCACTCGGTGTATCTCGAGCATTTTACGTGTCCCGATCACTCCTCGAGATGACGAAGTTTTACTTTACTTTGATTAAATCTTTGAAATGATACGACTGTGAGGCGTACATCATACCGTCTTAACAACAAAACAATTTAACATAATTATGACAATCAAAATCAGAGATGACACAATAAATGCATTAACCGGCCGTACAACACTACATCATACAAGTAACTGTTTCATTGATTAAGACAATTTGAAAACGGAAAAAAGTGTAAAATTTATATTTTATAAAGAAAAATATAAATTTTCAAAAAAAAAATCCGTTTTTTTTTCGTTTTCAACGATACAGTTACATGTGATGCAGGCAATCCTATTAAGAAATATTTAAGGGACACAACTTTAAATAAATACATGTACATTGACAATGTGATATTGTTGAAACTCGCCACGATAGCGAAACGTGTATGAGTCATGCTATACTAATATAGTGTTGTTTTACGTTTTAAGTCAATTATATTTACACGAATGTAATATTTGTTAAATTCTTCATTATGTATAAAAATTATTACTGCAGAATTATATTTCAATTATCCATATTTGCTTAATTGAGAAACATGTGTTGCTAACACAAACTGAGTGTCGTCAACATAGATAAACTAGCAATGAGTCATTATACAAAAGCTTACAACAACCAAAATTCTCCACTGTACAATGTACAGCTGGTTTACTATCATTTAAAACCCTCCTCGTCAGCTGATGGTATAGTTTGGCTATTTTGACCTGAGCCTGGCCTTTATGCAAGAATATACGTATTACAAGGTTCTTGCTTTGAATATATCAATTTTCGCAAGCAAATCGTGCAATATCGGTATTTAAGAATTGTGTTTTTATTACATCTCGAGTGGCATCGTGATACTCCCCGATTATGAAAACATACACTCGGTGTTGTAAACGTAGACAATATATCGACTGTTAAATTATGGTAATGATGAGGTCAGGTTCATGTTAATGTGGCAAGGCTATACGACTCGTTGAGCATCTAAAACATTTAAATGTACAGTCTGTGTCTTAACACTAACCAAACAGTAACATGAATAGTTTAACTCAGTAATAAAGAAACCTGATACAGCAAACAACAATATACGTATACATGTATATTCAATCAACGCAAATTATCAGTCGCTTATTAAGATTTGGGCGAATATAATTCAATATTTTGAGAAAACACGAAAAAACTGTCTGAAATTTACTCTTTACCTAGGGAAAAACAAGCATTTACAACATCATTGTGGTCAACATAACAAATACAGATATGTATACATGTATATTCAATAAACGCAAATTATCAGTCGCTTATTAATAATTGTGCGAATATATAATAATATTATTAATTCGGGTAGGTTGGTGAATTTATGAATATTAACTTGATAATTATTTGAATCATGAGAAACGATACATTGAATCGTGATACAATGTATACATGATTGGAATACTAGGAATATATTCCCCATACAAACAAACCACCTTGTATGCTATCGTAGCTAGCTTCTGGCAGTTTTAAATCTCCTTGGGTTTCAAGTGGGTACGATACATATAAAATATGCGCTAGATTAAATATTGTTTTTATATTTAAATTTAAAAAGGTATTTTATCTTACAGCGATATCTACGATATGGTTAATTGCGTACTGAATATAATATGTGATATCATTTATACAATGCATGTACATGTACACTATCATATCTAATAATCAAGTGGGATATTTTATTAAATTAAACCCCATGTGTCCGTTGCCTAAGCAAAGCGCTACCGAGTGCTTTCATTCAATTACCTACCGTTTTTTTAAGCACATGTAGTAGAACCCCGCTAATCAGACCACCATCCGTTTTTTTCTAAAAGTGGGTCTCAGTAGCAGGGTGGTCTTCCTCGCTAATGAGACTACCCCGCTACTGAGACCACTATTAGAAAGAACGGATGGTGGTCTGATTAGCGAGGTTCTACTGTAGAAGGCATGGGTTACCTCCCTAGGAAAAGCGCTACATGGCGCTTTGCTTAGGCAACGGACACTAGGTAGATAAACGATTGATGTATGATATACATTTATATTGGTATGTAGTATTTGGTTGACACCTTGCTATATGATATACACTTTGTTATCTCATTCAACAATGTTTTTGTTCACAGTTTTTCAGATTTCATTAACAGATTATAAGGTAATGCTTGAAATAATGGTCGGTCAAACGAGTACTTTGGCTGAGTTTCGGCGCTTACCGTGCAATCGGAACTCCTCGGCGTTTATCGAACGAAAGTGCATATTTCTCGGTTACGGAAATACCCGAGTAGTAACGATTGCTTACCGTGGTTACCCTAGTTCAACTAGAGTCCAGTGGTTAAATTATGGTCAAACAAATATTGAAACTACGCTGACGATAGTTTAGCTTTGGTGTCTGGAAAAGTCTGGAAATAACCAAGGATTTACATTATTTATTTATATACCTCCGTGAAATAACCTAGCATGTGTTGATAACACAACCGAACCAAACCATTGCAAGTGTCAAATCTAACTAACTTGGTGTTATGGAAGCAATTACCGGGTTTTAGTTCACAGTTTACCCGCCACTTCATGTACTGAGTCATAAAAAAGCTCAATTTTTTTTTTCAAAATGAATTATTAAATTTCGAACGGATCTACCTATTACACTTGTTTGTTTAATCAAAGATTTGAAATGTGAAATCATAATTGAATCCATTAAATTCTTGTGACAATATTGTATGAAGCATATAGGTGTTTATATAAATATTCACGTTAATGTATATAGTGAAGACTAAAGAGGCGTTCCCTATAACTTTGATCGTTTAAATCGATTTAGGAATATTATACATGTACATTAAATGTGAATCATTGTTGCTTAAACTCCTCAACTTTTCAACAAAAAGCTGGACCAATAATTTCCGAGAAAAAAATGAAAACATATTTCCGTAACGAGCCAAAATAGTCACGAGTTGTTTCCCTTTGACTACGTAATAAAAAATCTCTGGAAGCGATAAATTATTATTGGTGATTTAAACATATTTTTGACATTATAGAGACATATTTGCGCACATTTTCTTCTGACAAATTATGATTATTGATAGTGCTTTGTACATTAAGCTCATCTAATGTGATAGTAGAGAAAAATATGATAGTTACAGGGAATGCCTCTTTAAAGCGAGCGCTTGTTCTTGTTCAGTCAATAATTTTATTGTCTAATCATTGTGGCAGACACCATTACAAACTAATCAGGACGAAACTCAACTAATGTAGAGCTGAGGTTTAGCTTCAGTGAGATTCAAAATGAGATTATAGGACGGGAACACTTCGTGACATATTTGCTTTAAACATCTATACCTGGAGCACTGCCCAATTAAATCCAATATCAACTTATTGGATTAACTTATCAAAATAATCATTTTGTTTAAACACCGTAAATGCAGACAGTTCGGCTAATATAAGTTAATTTTACATATATTCAAGTGTCCGCTTTAAAACCTTGGCAAGATGTTCAACTTCACACGCGGCGAACATCGCAACATGACATATTCATGAATCCATTTATGCATGAATGGTTCGAAAATAGCTTCCAATATGTGAAAATATTCATACCCTACACCTACAAATATACTTATATTTAAACTGGTGTTAATAGTCGCCTGTCTGCCTGTCTGGAATCCGGGTATTTGTATGATTGAAGGAATCCGGGTGTTTGTATGATTGAATGAATCCGGGTATTTCACTATTTGTATGATTGATGGAATCCGGGTGTTTGTATGATTGAATGAATCCGGGTATTTCACTATTTGTATGATTGATGAAATCCGGGTGTTTGTATGATTGAATGAATCCGGGTATTTCACTATTTGTATGATTGATGGAATCCGGGTGTTTGTATGATTGAATGAATCCGGGTATTTCACTATTTGTATGATTGAAGGAATCCGGGTGTTTGTATGATTGAATGAATCCGGGTATTTCACTATTTGTATGATTGATGGAATCCGGGTGTTTGTATGATTGAATGAATCCGGGTATTTCACTATTTGTATGATTGATGGAATCCGGGTATTTTTATGATTGAATGAATCTGGGTATTTGTATGATTGAAGGAATCTGGGTATTTGTATGATTGAAGGAATCCGGATATTTGTATGATTGAAGGAATCTGGGTATTTGTATGATTGAAGGAATCTGGGTATTTGTATGATTGAAGGAATCTGGGTATTTGTATGATGGTAGGAATCCGGGTATTTGTATGATTGAATGAATCTGGGTATTTGTATGATTGAAGGAATCTGGGTATTTGTATGATTGAAGGAATCTGGGTATTTGTATGATTGAAGGAATCCGGGTATTTGTATGATTGAAGGAATCTGGGTATTTGTATGATTGAAGGAATCTGGGTATTTGTATGATTGAAGGAATCTGGGTATTTGTATGATCGAAGGAATCTGGGTATTTGTATGATTGAAGGAATCTGGGTATTTGTATGATTGAAGGAAGCCGGGTATTTGTATGATTGAAGGAATCTGGGTATTTGTATGATTGAAGGAATCTGGGTATTTGTATGATTGAAGGAATCTGGGTATTTGTATGATTGAAGGAATCTGGGTATTATATGATTGAAGGAATCCGGATATTTGTATGATTGAAGGACACAAGTGGGGGAAATGGTATACTCTGTATTGCTACTAATTATTACAAATTTCAATAATGAACGAAAGTTGATTTACATAATGTCATGGGGCATATAAGACAAGGAACGTTCGTGTCATATGAGCATATTTACTTCATGATAAAGTTTTTACAGTTGATTTATTGATTTATTAAAACATTCTTCAAACGGTATGAACATTAATATTGTTAAGTAGTTTAAGGATATATCAGATATAATTATTATAAATCGCTCTATGTTATCGTCCTCGGTACATATGCTGGTATTTAAAGTCTACATTTAACATTGACCCCTGGCATAATTAAATTGTTATAACACCCGCTCACGGCGTTACTAAATGTTCAGCTTTAAGATGGTATCTGTCTGCAAATAAAACACGAGCCTTTATTCTAGGTCACAAAAGGTGTGAGTTTGTTTTTGTCTGGAGTGTGTTAAAAGTGGACATAAACAATTTACGACCGTATACCATGACTACTCCATTCCCTGTATTAGACAAATGTGGTTTTTACTTTCGTACAGTTCGATGGCTTAGAACCAGAAGGTCGTAACTCCTACCTACGACCTTATAAGACTCATACATATTTGAAATCTGCTTCACATGGCGCTTCTTATGAGCCTATTTGCATGAAAATCTGAAATTGTCATGTTGACTAAAATGAAGTTTTAAAAACGTGCTTTCCCATAGGTAAAGAGTAAATTACATACAGTTTTCTCTTGTTTTCTCAATATATCGATTTGGTAGTAACGACCTTCTGGTTCTAAGCCAGCGAGTTGTCCTCGGAGAATGACCTTTTAAAACATGTGCAATCATTGGCGCTTGTGTTCATTTTTTTTATACAGCAATCAAGCAGTTTTAGTGGCAACATGAATGAAACTGTTAACAACTACGTAAATAAAATAGCTGCTTCAAGTAGTTGGATTCCTTCAATCATACCAATACCCGGAGTCCTTCAATCATACCAATACCCGGAGTCCTTTAATCATACCAATACCCGGAGTCCTTCAATCATACCAATACCCAGATTCCTTCAATCATACAAGTATCCGGATTCCTTCAATCATACAAATACCCAGATTCCTTCAATCATACAAATACCCAGATTCCTTCAATCATACAAATACCCGGATTCCTTCAATCATACCAATACCCGGAGTCCTTCAATCATATCAATACCCGGAGTCCTTCAATCATACAAATACCCGGATTCCTTCAATCATGCCAATACCCAGATTCCTTCAATCATACAAATACCCAGATTCCTTCAATCATACAAATACCCGGATTCCTTCAATCATACAAATACCCGGATTCCTTCAATCGAAACGGCTCTTCTTCGTGTGCAAAATGACATCCTTTGCTCTCTAGATCAGAATAAAGCTACGGTCCTTGTAATGCTGGATTTGTCTGCAGCATTTGACACCATTGATCACAACACTCTACTAGGCAGACTTAAAAATCATTTCGGTATAACAGGCAAGCCATTAGAGTGGATGAAATCCTATTTGTGTGACCGCTACCAGACTGTCTGTATAGATGGAGAGCTTTCAAAACCTGTACTTATGAACTACAGCGTACCACAGGGATCTGTGCTTGGTCCAAAGAACTACATCATGTACACAAAACCAGTCGGTGCAATCTGTAGAAAACATCAATTGCAACATCATTTCTATGCTGATGACTCACAATTATATATGGCGTTCAAACCAAAAGATTGTGTCTCGCGGGATGAAACTCTGCAAAGAATTGAAGCTTGTCTGAAGGATATCTTGCACTGGATGAAAGATAATTTGCTGAAACTAAATGCTGACAAAACAGAGGTAATCCTGTTTGTACCAAAACGGAATGCCAGCACAGCCGAGAATCTCACAGTGACAGTTGGCGACGCTGTAATCAAACCATCATCGATGGTGAGAAACCTTGGTGCAATGTTGGATTCACATTTGGACATGGATAAGCATGTAAACTCTGTTTCAAGGTCGTGTTTCATGCAGATCCGACAAATAGGTCAAATCAGACAATATTTGACTGTTGATGCAACAAAATCCCTGATTAATTCTTTAGTAACATCGAGACTAGATTACTGCAATTCATTATTATGTGGCACCCCGAAAATCATTCTGAATAAACTACAAATTATTCAAAATACAGCTGCCCGCCTCATCACACGGACACCGCGTTACAATCACATCACTCCTGTACTAAAGGATCTTCACTGGCTGCCTGTACAGTACAGAGTAGAGTACAAGGTTTTGACTCATGTTTTCAAAGCACTACATGGAAAATCACCTGGCTACATCAGAAGTATGTTGGAAGTATATACTCCACAAAGACAGCTAAGGTCTCAAAATGATTCTGTTCTTCTAGTTGTGCCAAGGACGAGGACTGTGACCTACGGTGACAGATGTTTCACAGCTGCTGCACCGAAACTCTGGAATGCACTGCCAACAGCACTCAGAGACAGTAAAACACTCCCGTCCTTCAAGAAAGCCCTGAAAACGCATTATTTTACTATAGCTTATTCATGCTGAAGTTCATGGTTAAGTAGACGCCCGTCTACTGGGTTAAGTAGAGCCCCGTTTCTAAGTGTGGTAAGGTCTAGAAGAAAGTATGTTATTTCTTCGACCTTTATGGTAAGGTCTAGAAGAAAGTATGTTATTTCTTCGACCTTTATGGTAAGGTCTTGAAGAAAGTATGTTATTTCTTCGACCTTTGTAACTCATATGATGATAGTAACTTTATGTCATCTGTGAGTCATCCCCCTTTTAAAGGAAGTATCACTATTCCTTTAAGGGTTAAGGACATGTGGTAATGGTACTTGACGTTATCCTTGTCCTAGTTGAGGTTTACATTCAGTTAATACCCCTACAGATAATCAAATCGTTATACACCACTATCTTATTGTAGCAAAGTATTTCTATATACCATGACTCCTAAGTTTTATGTTGCATTTCGTTTCGGCAATATGATACTGATGGGAGACTAAATAGCGTTGATAAAAATGTTTTTGTATATTTTATGTACATTGTATATTGCTTTAAACATGTATTAGTCGGGACTGTACAGCACTTTTGAACGTGTGTATACATGAAAAAAGGGCTATATAAATATGGTATAATAATAATAATAATAATAATCATACCAATATCCGGATTCCTTCAATCATACAAATACCCAGATTCCTTCAATCATACAAATACCCGGATTCCTTCAATCATACAAATACCCGGATTCCTTCAATCAAACAAATACCCAGATTCCTACCATCATACAAATACCCGGATTCCTTCAATCCTACAAATACCCAGATTCCTTCAATCATACAAATACCCGGATTCCTTCAATCAAACAAATACCCAGATTCCTACCATCATACAAATACCCGGATTCCTTCAATCATACAAATATCAAGATTCCTTCAATCATACAAATACCCGGATTCCTACCATCATACAAATACCCGGAATCCTTCAATACTACAAATACCCGGATTCCTTCAATCATACAAATACCCGGCGTCCTTCAATCATACAAATATCCGGATTTCTTCAATCATGCAAATACCCGGATTCCTACCATCATACAAATACCCGGATTCCTTCAATCATACAAATACCCGAATTCCATCAATCATACAAATAACCCGGATTCCTACCCTCATACAAATAACCGGAATCCTACCATCATACAAATACCCGGATTCCTACCCTCATACAAATACCCGGATTCCTACCCTCATACAAATACCCGGATTCCTACCATCATACAAATACCCGGATTTCTTCAATCATACAAATACCCGGATTCCTTCAATCATACAAATACCCGGGTTCCTTCAATCATACAAATACCCAGATTCATTCAATCATACAAATATCCGGATTCCTTCAATCCTACAAATACCCGGATTCCTTCAATCCTACAAATACCTGGATTCCTTCAATCATACAAATACCTGGATTCCTTCAATCATACAAATACCACGAGTAGCACCGTTTAATGATTAGGTACGTTAGATACGAAACTATGAAACATGAAGTCGTCAGAATTACACAATATTTTATCATAGGTTCATGTTTATAAGGTTTCGACAAAGCACCACATTTAATATGCTTTCGGTCAACAGCCATAAAATTTACAGTTTTTTTGCTTTATTACATGTACGTTACATGTCTTAACTTAATCATAAACTATCTGTATCTAATTTCATATGTTTATAATGACATCTTCACACACTCGAAAACTAGCAACATTACTAAAAATTAATTAAAACATGTTTTGCAGTTGAATTAAGTATACATACCAGTGAAAGAATCCGAACGATTTATCCTCAAAAGTGAATTGAAAACAAAGATACTATCTATAATAATGTCCATGTACATTTCACTTTAATTCCTTTTCGACAAAAACGTATTAAACTACATCTCCTTGCTCCTGACTTTTGTCAACTTTTGTCAATTTTTACTCATTAAATATTTTTGCACATTTTATTGAATAAAACGGTCCCACCTTTAAAATAAATCACTCAGATAAAAATGCCAACTAAGTTTTATCGATGTTTAAATGTCTGAAGTTCAAATTAAATGTGTATGTTTTTGGTTGAAGGCCAATCGCGAAATCTAGCAATGTAAACATACATAAGTCGTACAAATAAAACCTTATATTGGCGGATATATTAAGATTTTTATAAATCGCCTTTCTCAAAGCAAAGGTATAGTTATCTTTGCAGGTGTTTTCATGCTTATTTGCAAAACAATTTTGTACTAATCAATAGTTAACGTTATTCTAAGTAACAAAATGGAAACTACTACATGTTGTATAAGTTACCTATGTAAATCATTACAAAAAGACGGATGTTATACTTTTTCAAGTGATTTCGCTAAATACAAATGGTACATGCATGGGACTTGTTGGTTATATTTTGAGCAAACAACCCCATCTTTGTTAATGTCAACCTTTTATAAGCCACCACCTGCCGGTGTTCTAGATAAATGTACAGTGTATCATTCCATGTTACTAGTATGACATTGACTGTGGAATAGTTAGCGTAAGCTTAAAGGGACTCAACTCCAATTGGTAAATTACAAACATTATCAAAAGTTCTCTTAAAATCGCATGTTTTTGGCTTGACCGACCTAAAACATTTATACATGTATAAGAATCTGCACTTATTCATCTAGAAGAAACATAATCGCATAACGTCCGTGGGTTACCTATTCAACCCCTAAAGTATATTGCGTGACTAACGCAGTAAGCTATATAATTTGACGTTGGCGTGAATAAATGTCGAGAAAAGCCGTAAAGGACGGTAAAACATGTTCGACAGTTTTCATCCATAGCTCCATTAATCGTAATAATGGAAGTTGTAAAATAAAATGTCTACGAAACGTGTTTTTATCATCAAAATGGAGTTAAGTCCCTTTAAAAGTGCTGGTTGTTGAATAGGGATGACGGTGTTCTAGGTGAATGTACAGCGTATCATTCCACGTTACTAGTATGACATTGACTATAAAAAAGTTGACGTAAGTTTAAACACAACTGGTACACTGACTATTTATGAACATTTTATCTACATTGTACGTATATTGTATGTATAGCTTGGCCAATTTGACATGAGCCTGACCTATTGATTAGCATAATTTAACAGTCGATATATTGTCTACGTTTACAACACCGAGTGTATGTCTCATAATCGGGGAGTATCACGAAGACGTTCGAGATGTAATACAAACACAAATCTGAAATACCGACATTGCCCGATTTGCTTGCGGAAGTTGTAATATTCAAAGCACAAGAACCTTGTAATATATTCTTGCATAAAGTTCAGACTTAGGTCAAAATAGCCGATTGATATATTGTATATATGAAGCGAGTGGTGTTATTTATGGTTTTATCTCTATGTTTACTTACCTAAGACAAGGCTATTGAACATGTTTGTTTAGAAATCATAAAATATCATCCCAGTAGATATACGTACATCAATCATTTGATGTATGAATCAAAGTAGCAAGAACAGGTGAAACAAATTACAAACTGTATATTGGGGGACATGTAAACTGATTTTAGCCATTACAATTAGCTTTGTTTGAGAACGCACGAACTCTTTTAAAATGGTACAAACTGTGAGATGTTATACAAGCTTTGCGTGTTTCACACTACTAAAGTACTTCATTCTCCAAGTGATTGCAATGGAAAACTGACTATAGTCCAATTAGGATATTGTGACAGTGACGTAATCTTTTATGTGTACCCATAAGATTTAAACCTTTGATTTAACAGGTAGAGTTTAGTTTGGTATTGAACTGCTGGTATAAGCATTTATACTTGTTTTGCACCGTTATATGATCTAAGTAATGTCCCTCTATTTCAGCACAGTCAAAAGCCCAAGGGAGACAATTATATAATAACACATGTTAGTGTAATATACGTATTTGTTCCAAGTTTAGGACCATTCCAAAAGTTTAAACTGGTTTGTCGATTATTATATTTAGTATCTCATGAAGTTACTGTATGATATACACCAGTTCCTTTATTCACTGGGCACGTTTTATCTGTCTCTGTCCATCTGACTCCATAGTTGATGTTCATTTCCATAATATATTTAAATATACCAAACAGCTGCATGATCCTTATTCTAAATGATAACAATGCTATAATGCTTGCCCCAATGTAGCTGTCAAATAAATATCACAATTACAGTCATATCTTATAATTACAGACATAATTTACCTAGGTATTGTGATATAGAACACTAAATACGTAAAAGACTGAGGATCTTATCTCTTAAAGGGACTAAACTCCATTTCGATGATAAAAACACGTTTTTTAGACATGTCAATCCCAAAACTATGATTTTCGAATACATAAAGTATTCTTACAACTTGCATAACGATCAACGGCGCTATTGATTCAAACTGTCGAACATGTTTGACCGTCCGTTACTGCCTTTCTCGGCATTTACTACACTCCAACGTTAAGACGTTACGCACGAAACTCGGACGTTTTATGCATTTCGGGTGGTTACTAAGAGTTTTTGACCATTTTAAATTCAACCGTTGAAGAAATATTAAATTCTTATACATCGATAGAAAGGTATTTTTGTAAGCAATACTGCAATATCAAAGAAATAAAAGAAAATTCACTTGTTTTCTTTTCAAAGTGGAAAATCACGTCAAAGACTGCTGTCATGCGTTGCGCGTATCTCTGCGTCGCTTGATATAACACTTCATAGTTAGCGAACTGTTGATTCAAATTCGTTGAAATTAAGCCACAATATGCGTAAGCAAGTAACTGATGTTATGTTATTTCCACTATATCCCACATGAATTAGCAAATTCATGACTCACTGTTCACTGAATGTGAAAAAGAGAACTTTTTAAAATAAAGTTTGCAATTTGCAAACTGGAGTTGAGTGCCTTTAACGAATAACCAGCCCAAACAGACCAGTGCGGTGTATTCCTATAATCACATTTGTATAACCAGTTCACTTCCTGTTTTCCTGTTATCACAGGAAGTCATCAACACAAGATTGTTTATTCTCCCAATAAGTCATACATTGGTCGGAAAGTACGGGAGTTTTTGCTTGCCATAAGTCATACAAGTTCGCAATCGTAAAAGCTCGGCCATTTCCGTTTGTATCCGGTAAATAGTTGCCATTGGATAAACACGGAGGTGATAAGAATGACAAGTTCGGTGTGTGGAGAATCACGTGTTCAAAAGAATAACGTTTTCACTCATAACAATGGCGTTTTCGTCCGCTAACGGTGAGTTTTCTTCTTAATTATAACGATCGTGCATTTAATCTGGTTATATTATACAGCCTAAAGAATATCCCGTATATGGAAGAATACCCGGCAAAATAGAGCGAAATCGGTAATTGCCTAGTGTTACTACTTACAAGAGATCTTCTTTAGGCTGTATAATACATGTATATGTGACAAGATATGACACAGTGATAAATTTTGTAATATACAGTCCAGCTAGGATATGGTGATAGTGACGTCATCATTTATGTGTACCAAAGATTAAAACCATTGCTAAAATAGGTAGAGTTTCGTTTGGTATTGAACTGTTAGTATACTCCTTTATATTTGTTTTTACACCGGTACAGTGGTACAGGTTTGTAAACTGCACAAATTGTACAATGAGAAAACGACACCATTATTCCCATAAAACCACACACACACAATGTATGTAGTTATACAACATAAACATTGTTATGCTTTCATGGTCTCAATACCGCTTCGCTGCCCAAAGTGAAAACTTGAATAATTTTGTGGTGATGTAAATGTATAACATAAAATCGAACAATGTGTTCACACGCTCGTAAGACACATGTATTTAGATATTACTGGTATATATGATTCAAATTTAGTTACTGAATACTTATACTTAGTAACTAAATTTGAAATACTTTAAAGTGTATAGTGCTATATCGGAAGATATTTTTTTTTAAAGTTTCAAAAACTGAAAAACAATTATGCTTTCATATACATTAGATCATTTTTCGCTTCAGTTTTAACAGAAACTCTCTCTGTGATTTATTTGACATGCAAACTGTCCATTTTCATACGAAAGTGTTCTAGAACACCCTATGAAACTCATGATAAGAATCTTCTTTTTTTCGACGATTGAATCAAAGTACACGGAATCCATCCAAAGTTTTAATTTGCAATTAAGGTAGTCTAGTATCATACTAAAAACGATGCAAGTTATTATTTTGACATTGATTGACTGTTAAAATATAGCTATATACACTTTAAATGGTAATGCACATATTGAATTGAAACTGTCCGAACATAAGTATAATTTCTGATTATATAAAAAAAACAAAGGGTGCAACGTTTTACATGTACATGTACTTAGAAAAGTGCGCACTGGTCATAAAAAACGCAAAATAAAAGGAAGTTTCCCGTAAATTTTAATGTTGGTTGGACTACGATTAAGTTAAACCAATGTCGCTGAGTTTGGTGCTAAAGTTATAGCAGCATTACCTGTCAAGGTTCAACGGCATTGATACATGACCTGTTATCACGTGGTACGTCATATACACGGATATGATACAACAGTAAATTGGAACTGTAAATTTAGTCGAAAATGAAAAACACTAAATGTGCGCGCTTGAACAGTCGTTTTACCATTTGTGATGGTGTGATCATTCAAGCGTGACGGATGCTAGCGGAAAAAGTTTCAACATGAACACTAATGGTGCACCAATGGACAGTGTTAGTAAAAAGTCCTTCCAAGTTAAAAATTAAAAACATTTGAATTTTTAATTCAGTTCGCAGGACTTTTGAGGTTCAGTTTATGTTCTGCGAACGTTCGTATTTTAAATTGCGTAAGATTTGCATTAACTAATTGATATGCATGTTTGCATTATGAGTTGCTTTCTATTGTTACGTTGTACATTAATATATATCAACTCGCTGATTAACATAACAAAGTAGTAGCAGTAGATGTACGACAAAGTTCAACGTTGATTGATATACAATGTACTGTATATGAACGCAATAACTTTACAATGAAAGGGTTACAACTTATGTTTATAAAGTAGAACGTAATATTTAAATATGGAGATAATTCACTGGCTTTGAATGAGAAGGTTGTTACTACAAAATCAATATTTTTTTTAAAAAAAAAACAAGAAAAACTCTTTAACAATCACTCTTTACTTATGATAAAACAAGCTTTTTCAACTTCAGTTTAGTCAACATGACAAGTTCCGATTTTCATGAAAATAGGCTCATAAGAAGCGCCTTATGATCTATATATCAAATATGCATTTGTCTTATAATAGGGTCACCTTCTCATTCTAAGCCAGCGATATGTTCACGTAAGTAAACTTGGATTAATATTGGAAGCATGTGTTGATACAGACAACTCCGTAACTAACGTGTTATTTGGTTCCATTATAAACAATATTATAATCTTTAATGTCTCTGGTGGAGGTATGTACATGTACATATTTATGTCTGCCATATTTCAGTAGAAATAAAGCAAATAAAGGCTATGCTCTGCAGTTTTTTTTAATGAAAAATAAAGCAACTTGGGCATATTTAAAGAGCGTCTTCCTATACTGAATGTTTATAATGGTCAATTTTTTATTTGCATACACGTCTAGTGTTATCGTCGGCGGACTATGTTTAGTGTATTACATGGAAGATTCAGCTATCACTATATAAATATCGTCTAGTTTTGATTGAATAGTATCCAAATCATTAAATAGGCGTTTCCTATAACTTTGGTCGCTTAAATCGATTCAGGAATAGTTTACATTAAATGAGAATCATTATTGCTTAAACTCCACAAATATTCAACAAAAAGCTCCCACTAATTACCGAGAAATAATAATGAAAACATATTCCGTAACGAGCCAAAATAGTCACGAGTTGTTTCCCTTTGATCACATGATAAGAAATCGCTGGATGCGATAAATTATTATTGGTGATTTAAATAGGACATTATAGACATTATAGAGACATATTTGCACACACTTTCTTCTGACTAATTATGATAATTGATAATTCTTTGCTCATTTAGCTCATTTAATGAGATAGTAGAGAAAAATATTTTATTTATAGGGAATGCCTCTTTAAACAGTTCAAATCCCAGTAAATAAGTCTGGTCATGATACTTTGGTCCACAGCCAGATATAATATTTGCTCGATATGTTTCTTCTTAAAACTTTAAGATAATGTTGTTTATTCCCAGTCAGTTATTAACAAACAGTATGAATGTCAGTTAGAGTTTCTCATCAAAAACGCATTGATGATAATGAAACACGTTTATATCCTTGCAATCAGCCAAGTACATGCAAATACACACATACAGTACTTTCAAAGTCAATCGAGAACGGGTATCAAAATACTGTCGTCCGGTATGCTATAAGCTATGTTTATCTAGCTTTGACTGGGTATAAGCTATAGAGTTTTGTACAGTTTATTTTCAGAAATTAAGGCATTATGCCCATGGTTCATATTTACATGAGTTAACGATATTCACCGATATTCTTTCGAATGGGATAGTTCCCTCATTAGTATTACTAATTGAATAGACTATACATGCATTATTCCTAGGTATTTAATCAAATACATGGTGGTGTCAATCACTAC
This sequence comes from Spisula subtruncata, assembly GCA_963678985.1. Lineage (NCBI taxonomy): Eukaryota > Metazoa > Mollusca > Bivalvia > Venerida > Mactridae > Spisula > Spisula subtruncata. The sequence goes on from OY787668.1 coordinate 7,461,586, forward strand.
TGATACAATTATTTCAGAAGTTGTGTGCTCAGAACATTGATTATGTACGTCACGTTTTATACAATAATTACTCGTATCTATTATATTATACTGTACATGTACATATTTATTTCTGCCATATTTCAGTAGAAATAAAGCAAATAAAGGCTATGCTCTGCAGTTTTTTTTAATGAAAAATAAAGCAACTTGGGCATATTTAAAGAGCGTCTTCCTATACTGAATGTTTATAATGGTCAATTTTTTATTTGCATACACGTCTAGTGTTATCGTCGGCGGACTATGTTTAGTGTATTACATGGAAGATTCAGCTATCACTATATAAATATCGTCTAGTTTTGATTGAATAGTATCCAAATCATTAAATAGGCGTTTCCTATAACTTTGGTCGCTTAAATCGATTCAGGAATAGTTTACATTAAATGAGAATCATTATTGCTTAAACTCCACAAATATTCAACAAAAAGCTCCCACTAATTACCGAGAAATAATAATGAAAACATATTCCGTAACGAGCCAAAATAGTCACGAGTTGTTTCCCTTTGATCACATGATAAGAAATCGCTGGATGCGATAAATTATTATTGGTGATTTAAATAGGACATTATAGACATTATAGAGACATATTTGCACACACTTTCTTCTGACTAATTATGATAATTGATAATTCTTTGCTCATTTAGCTCATTTAATGAGATAGTAGAGAAAAATATTTTATTTATAGGGAATGCCTCTTTAAACAGTTCAAATCCCAGTAAATAAGTCTGGTCATGATACTTTGGTCCACAGCCAGATATAATATTTGCTCGATATGTTTCTTCTTAAAACTTTAAGATAATGTTGTTTATTCCCAGTCAGTTATTAACAAACAGTATGAATGTCAGTTAGAGTTTCTCATCAAAAACGCATTGATGATAATGAAACACGTTTATATCCTTGCAATCAGCCAAGTACATGCAAATACACACATACAGTACTTTCAAAGTCAATCGAGAACGGGTATCAAAATACTGTCGTCCGGTATGCTATAAGCTATGTTTATCTAGCTTTGACTGGGTATAAGCTATAGAGTTTTGTACAGTTTATTTTCAGAAATTAAGGCATTATGCCCATGGTTCATATTTACATGAGTTAACGATATTCACCGATATTCTTTCGAATGGGATAGTTCCCTCATTAGTATTACTAATTGAATAGACTATACATGCATTATTCCTAGGTATTTAATCAAATACATGGTGGTGTCAATCACTACTGATACAATTATTTCAGAAGTTGTGTGCTCAGAACATTGATTATGTACGTCACGTTTTATACAATAATTACTCGTATCTATTATATTATACTGTACATGTATCTTTTTTTTAATGATTGAGACATTCTCAGTTAACTTCAATGAAATCAAAATGGCTGTCACAATGGTCATCGTACTTGCCTAAATGGGATGCTGTATTACAAACCATTGTTTGGCAGTCAATTTAGAAGTCATTTTGGATCGGCTGTTTTACTGTAGACACGTGTTACATGGTATAGTGTCAGGTTGTACTGTATACACGTGGTTACATGGTATAATGTCAGGTAGTACTGTACATACGTGGTTACATGGAATTGTGTCAAGTTGTACTGTGGTTACATGGTATAGTGTCAGGTTGTACTTTATACACGTGGTTACATGGTATAGTGTCAGGTTGTACTGTATGCATGTGGTTACATGGTATAGTGTCAGGTTGTACTGTATACATGTGGTTACATGGTATAGTGTCAGGTTGTACTGTGGTTACATGGTATAGTGTCAGGTTGTACTGTATACACATGGTTACATGTTATAGAGTCATGTTGTACTGTATACATGTGGTTACATAGTATAGTGTCAAGTTGTACTGTGGTTACATGGTATAGTGTCAGGTTGTACTGTGGTTACATGGTATAGTGTCAGGTTGTACTGTGGTTACATGGTATATAGTCTCAGGTTGTACTGTATACACATGGTTACATGTTATAGAGTCATGTTGTACTGTATACATGTGGTTACATGGTATAGTGTCAAGTTGTACTGTGGTTACATGGTATAGTGTCAGGTTGTACTGTATACACGTGGTTACATGGTTTAGAGTCAGGTTGTACTGTATACACGTGGTTACATGGTATAGTGTCAGGTTGTACTGTATACATGTGGTTACATGGTTTAGTGTCAGGTTGTACTGTATACACGTGGTTACATGGTATAGTGTCAGGTTGTACTGTATACACGTGGTTACATGGTTTAGTGTCAGGTTGTACTGTATACATGTGGTTACATGGTTTAGTGTCAGGTTGTACTGTATACACGTGGTTACATAGTTTAGTGTCAGGTTGTTCTGTGGTTACATGGTATAGTGTCAGGTTGTACTGTATATACGTGGTTACATGGTATAGTGTCAGATTGTACTGTATACACGTGGTTACATGGTTTAGTGTCAGGTTGTACTGTATACACGTGGTCACATGGTATAGTGTTAGGTTGTACTGTATACACGTGGTTACATAGTTTAGTGTCAGGTTGTACTGTATGCATGTGGTTACATGGTATAGTGTCAGGTAGTGCTGTATACACGTGGTACATGGTGTAGTGTCAGGTTGTACTGTATACACGTGGTTACATGGTATAATGGCAGGTTGTACTGTATACACGTGGTTACAGGGTATAGTGTCAGGCTGTACTGTATACTCGTGGTTACATGGTACAGTGTCAGGTTGTACTGTGATTACATGGTATAGTGCCAGGTTGTACTGTATACACGTGGTTACATGGTATAGTGTCTGGTTGTACTGTGGTTACATGGTATAGTGTCATGTTGTACTGCATACACGTGGTTACATGGTACAGTGTCAGGTTGTACTGTATACACGTGGTTACATGGTATAGTGTCTGGTTGTACTGTGGTTACATGGTATAGTGTCATGTTGTACTGCATACACGTGGTTACATGGTACAGTGTCAGGTTGTACTGTATACACGTGGTTACATGGTATAGTGTCAGGTTGTACTGTGATTACATGGTATAGTGCCAGGTTGTACTGTATACACGTGGTTACATGGTATAGTGTCTGGTTGTACTGTGGTTACATGGTATAGTGTCAGGTTGTACTGTATACACGTGGTTACATGGTATAGTGTCATGTTGTACTGCATACACGTGGTTACATGGTATAATGGCAGGTTGTACTGTATACACGTGGTTACATGGTATAGTGTCAGGTTGTACTGTATACACGTGGTTACATGGTTTAGTGTCAGGTGGTACTGTATACACGTGGTTACATGGTATAGTGTCAGGTTGTACAGTATACAATACTATACATGTGGTTACATGGTATTGTGTCAGGTTGTACTGTATGCACGTGGTTACATGGTATAGTGTCAGGTTGTACTGTATACACGTGGTTACATGATACAGTGCCAGGTGGTACTGTTTACACGTGGTAACATGGTATAGTGTCAGGTTGTACTGTGTGCACGTGATTACATGGTATAGTGTCAGGTTGTACTGTATACACGTGGTTACATGGTAAAGTGTCAGGTTGTACTGTGGTTACATAGTTTAGTGTCAGGTTGTACTGTATACACGTGGTGACAAGGTAAAGCGTCAGGCTGTACTGTATACACGTGGTTACATGTTATAGTGTCAGCTTGTACTGTATACACGTGGTTACATGGTTTAGAGTCAGGTTGTACTGTATACACGTGGTTACATGGTATTGTCCCAGGTTGTACTGTATACACGTGGTAACATGGTATAGTGTCAGGTTGTACTGTGGTTACATGGTATATAGTGTCAGGTTGTACTATATACGTGGTTACATAGTATATAGTATCAGGCTGTACTGTATACATGTGGTTACATGGTATAGTCTCAGGTTGTACTGTGGTTACATAATATAGTGTCAGGCTCTACTGTATACACGTGGTTATCGGGTATAGTTGATAGGTACATGTTTTATTTGGTATAAACTGAACTATCGAGTGTAATTGAGTGAATTCCCCGGTATTACCATGTTCATCTTTAACATGTAAATAATCTATTATATTATTCAAATATTAATGCGGATAAAATGGTCAAGAAACCTTAAGCCTGTCCAATTAGTTCCGTACACAATAGGATAGTGGAGACCGTAGAGTAAAGATACCCAGTAGGGTAAGTGTACAGTAGTTCATTTAATACCATGCTCATGTAACTAAGATTTGTACACTTGATCCAGGCAATAAAATCTAGTCAACAATAGTTTAGATCACATAACTTAAGTAGTGAATAATTGTTTAAAGTCCCATTGAGTCTTGAACTGCTATTTTAATAAGCTTTATCTTAGTAAATTCTCTGCAGAATAATGCAATTTGAGCACTTATGTTTATTTCCAAATGTAGAAAACACCATAAGATGGAAGAAAATAAGATAAAACATCCAAATGGTTTGTTGACAATTTGTAAAGAATAAATGCAGGATTTGAAGTCTAAGGGGAGCAACTCTTGCGAAATTGCGAGTATTTTGTTCACCATACAATTTGCGAAATAGATCTGCGATATTCGGTCTACTATTTCGACAGATAAAGTTCACATTCTATCGACGAGCATGGGTGATTTGTTAAGAAGCAGCCTAATGTTTCCATAATTAAGTGTATGTGATGGATGATCGGCAAAAAGTTGTGGGAACAATAATGTGACTTTAAAAAACAATTAGGGTCATTTTGATGAGGATTTCAGAAAATATTACTTCAAGATGTATTTTGTATATGAAATTGTTAAACTCATATGCCTTTCTGAGTTTATACATAAAACGATGGTGCATATTCCATGCATTATGTATTTACCGATGTTATATTTGTTTTACTATTAAATGGGCCATAATACGCATGTACTGACAGTGAAAGACTTGACATGCGGTCAAATGGAGCGACTAGCTGTGGATAGAAGTCATTGGCGTTCTTTGGTGATGGCCTTAGGGGCAAACCAGCCCGAAGAGGATTAGGTAAGTAATAAGCATGTACGAGCATGTACGAGTATATAGCCAACTCGACGTGTGATGCTACCTACAGAGCGCGCGTCACTACATGACGGTGTTTGCTCGGTTCCAGGGTAGGGCAGGTCAATGTGGCATAGTGCTGGCTTCCATGTTGAACTCAAACGTGAATACATTGTGGAATTGGATGTTGAAACATGTTGTTTGTATTCCAGAACAACTAAACTGTAGATATTGAAGGACAGAAACTTGCAAAACAAAATTAATGACGTAACAAGGAATATGTTTGACCGGATAGTATGTAGACGCCATAAAACATGTTTCTTGTTTCATATTTAAAGACTATTTGAGATTTTTGTCGACTTTGTCAAAAAGATAATGATGAGGGAGTAGGACAGGGAAGGCAACACTCAACATAACAAGCCGAGCACAGAAAACGATAACAACACAGCACAACTACACGGAGCAAAGCCCACTAACAACCAAACGAAATGATTGAAAGCATATAAGTCCCCGCCACAATAATGCAGGATGACCTCAAATTCACAAAGAAATAAAAACGCACATCTTAATTCAGCCAATACTCCAATAGTCACCGATGACCACCCGGGCCTCGGATTAGTTGTTTGAAGCGCTCACCGACAATTCATCAAAGGGGTCAGGATTGGATTTGTGACTTAATACAAAAATAGGTACTTGAGAGATTTATACTATGAAAAGAAGTTTAAATGACATACCTTAGGGCAACATGTGAGCCATATTGACTAGTGTTGTATCCAAAATAAAATCTCCATACACTATCTTAATAACAGGCTTTAATGTCTTAACTTCACCGTCATTCTGTATTTACTAAAATATCAAACCATTTACATCTTATCTTCAACGCTTTGAAGACACATTTTGTATAACTGATCCGTCTACAATACCCCTATTTACACCCGGCTAGATAACAACCACTTTTCTGCTATTAATTTAACATTTATATACCAACACTATAATATCCTTGAACATAAAGTGTTCACTGGCTGCTATTTGTACTCATGTAAGCATTATACCAGAATGCACACAACAAAGACGTGTTCACACGACTAGACTGGCATGAAATTATGTTTCTATCTCAATACTTGAATACATTGGGTATTCATATACGCAATGTTTGTACAAGATAGGACAAACATGTATTGTCTATAAAATACATGATCTATAGTAAATAAAATGAAATCATTGATGTTTTAGATATGGTATACTCATGTCTAACTTGTTAAAGTGAACTGATATATCATCGACATATCCGACTCAATTGCCCACATTAAATAAATTCATCTGTAAAGTATAATCCAAGCGGGGAGTGGTCGCCTATAGGTAGGGCGCGCGCTTCAGGGTTGAGAGGTCCCGGTTCAATCCCCGTCTTGACCACAGGTCAATTTCACTGAGCAAAACCCACATGCTCCCCTCCACCATGATGTAAATGGTACCTGTGATAGCAGGCGCTGCAGATCGACGTTGGCTGCCACACAAACAGGAGAGAAATAGTCTCCCCATGGAGACACGAGTGTAGGTTTCCATTTGTAGCCCAACGACTAGGGGAAGTTAAAATGTCAAAGGGTGCTTGAGCGACCTAACAGCTGAAAAGAGCCCTAGAACATTGGTAACTTAACCTTTTTTATTCCGCTGAACCTTTGGGGCATTTCTTGCCAGGAATATAAATTCTTTAGACCATGAAGGACAAATCTGGCTGACCATATCGATGGCTTAGAACAAGAAGGTCGTAACTACCAAATCGATATATTGAGAAAACAAGAGAAAACTGTCTGTAATTTACTATTTACCTATGGGAAAACACGTTTTTAAAACTGCATTTTGGTCAACATGACAATTTCTGATTTTCATGAAAATGGGCTCATAAGAAGCGCCTTGTGATGCTTATTCTAAATATGTATGAATCTTAAAAGGTCGTAAGTGGCACTTACGACCTTTTAATTCGAAGCCATCGATATGATGATCACAGTGGGAGCGACAAAGTTATTTCATATTATGTTGAATCATGTTCAGACAAACAGACATTTTCCATATCTTCATACTGATCTCATGATGTGATCGAATTGTACAAAACCTCGCATCTTCATCTTTATTAACTTATTAACAATGCTTAGTGATAGGTAGTTCTGCAATAAAAATGCATTTTTCTTCTTACGGCTTACTTTGTTTAAGTCCTAATAAAAAATGTGCTCATCTGCTCTGTTTTGTTCTGTTCTGTTCTATTCTGTTCTGTTCTGTTGTTCTGTTCTGTTCTTAACATTTCTATATAGGTCCAAAACATTTGAGTTGAGTTTCCCTGTACGCTGTGAAAACAACTTAAGAATAATTTTCACAGTCAGTCGACCACAGGTAATATATAGCTTAACATCAAAAGCAGTTTTTATGAAGCTTTATATAAAAATGAAATACTGGCGAGGATATTAAATTATCTCATTTTGACACAAATTCTCCAAGATATTTCGATACGTATTAAAATGTATGTAAACACCCCATTCACCAAGTACGTATACTATATATATAGGTTTTCATCTGCCTATATAAGGTTAGGCCATACCAAATCGTATTTTTGTTTAGCGTCCGCCCTAAGTTCGAAAACCTATCTACCTATCCGGAGACAACAAAAAAACACTCGAAAAAATCAAGTCATAATGACTTCTATCATCATCATTATACATGTAGGCATATGGCTAATAAATATAGCTATCGAGCATTGTCAATCATAAAAACTTACTGAAATAACTTAAAACGTGCATGTGATTGTGAAGAAGCAACTGCTCTTTACATAGGGGTTGGGGTCATGATGGTGAATAAATAAGATGGGTATGAAAGCAATATCTCAATGAATTTTGAAGATATAAGAGGTTGCAATTTTTTCCCAAGATGCTAGACGAAGAAACGATTTGGTATGGCCTTATATGATAACTTCAAACATGTATACATACATAATTATTGTTCGTCACTGAACACTTGTTATGCATGATGTTCATCACCCAAAAAACCATCCTTCATAAATGATATATCCTCAACTCGTGACAGCACAGCAAATGAAGATTTTGTAATAATTATGTTAATGAGAGTGGAATTAATTAAAATGAATGCAATGTAATGTAATGTTCAAGTTAAAGTTAAGTTGTCGCGTTGAACATGATGTAGCTGTTAAAGAGGCGTCCCCTGTAACTTTGATCGTTTAAATCGATTCGGGAATATTATACATTAAATGAGAAATTATTGCTTAATCTCCTCAAATTGTCAACAAAAAGGTCTCACTAATTACCGGGAAAAATGAAAACATATTTCCGTAACGAGCCAAAATAGTCATGAGTTGTTTCCCTTTGACCACATAATAATAAATCGTTGGTGATTTGAATATATTTTTGGTACTATAGAGACATATTTGCGCACATTTTCTTCTCACAAATTATGATTCTTGATGGTGCTTTGTACATTTAGCTCATTTAATGCGGCAGTAGAGAAAAAATGCAAGTTATAGGGAATGCCTCTTTAATGCTACCAAGCAGCACATGACAGTAGCTAGTGACATATAACCTAATAGGACCAGTTAAATAGTGTAATCAACACAATATTATTCTAAAATTAAAAGTGTTATCCATCTGAAATACTTTAATGGTTACATTTGCTTTAGTTACCAGCTGCTAGGCAACGAAATAACCATACACAACGTTACATTCACGCTTTTAGTGAAGTAAACAGGCATGTTTTTCAGGTATAATCAGGTCTTTCTGGTTGGCCATTGAGCTGTTTCACTTGTCTAAGTAATAGGTTTCTAGTCGTGGCGAACCCCTATGCGTGTACGTAATTATAGCTTGGCTATTTTCACATGAGCCTGACCTTTATGCAAGAATATATTACATGGTTCTTGCTTTGAATATATCAATTTCCGCAAGCAAATCGTGCAATATCGGTATTTCAAATTTGTGTTTGTATTACATCGCGAGCGTCTTCGTGATACTCCCCGATTAGGAAACATACACTCGGTGTTGTAAACGTAGACACTATATCGACTGTTGAATTATGGTAATCAATAGGTCAGGCTAATGTCAATGTGGCCAAGCTATACCTCGGGGAAACTGTTTCACACTAGCTCCGATCAGGCAACCTTCCCGTTTGCTGATGTAAAATATATTATTTTGTTAATTTAATGAACTGATGACCTAAATCATGAAACATGTGTAAGTAATGTGGCCACCAGAAATAGTCATCATAATTAAAATACGTTAGAAAGATTTATTTCATGCTTACCGGTGGTTTACGGCGGAATAACGGTGGATTATTCCCCGATAATTTCACTGTCCATAATTTCACTGTTCATAATTTCACGGCAAACGGACTATTTTTAAAATCAAATTTCCTCGCCGTCAAAAATAAAATAATAAGCATTTTCACTTGCTCTCTTAATCTTTAACAAATAACACAACATTATTAATACATAAATGTAAAACAAATGGACGAAATTGAAGCCATTGCAGAAGAACTATTTGCTTGCAACTCGACGCGTGCATGGCGGGAAAACGACGTCACGCAAAACATTTCAGGTATATAGTGGAGTATTTCCATAATTTAAGGTATTTGAAGCATGAAATAAATAGAATATTAGTATTTTACCGTGTATGATCGTTTGATAATTCACCTCGTGAGCAGCTGACTTATATTTTCACTCGTGGCTACGCCACTCGTGAAAATATTACATCAGCTGCTCACTCGGTGAATTATCAGCCGATCATACACGGAAAAATACAAATATCCTCTATTTATTTTCTACACGTCAATAGAATAGCAGGCGATAACGTGGTGGAAGAACATATGAGGTCAGGGGTTTCTCCATGTGTTAGTGTGTCAATTTAGCTGGCTCATCCGTCATAGAATGCGCATATGGTGACCTAAGAAATAAGAAGTTCGCTTTCAAAAGGGTAGCAACTCCGTACCAACTAAATTTAAATCGGCAGGAGTTTGCTGCCTTGATTTCAAAAGGGATGGAACTCCGTACTGACTCTATTTAAGTTGGCGGGAGTTCACTCGCTTTGATTTCCAAAGGGAGACAACTTCGTACAGACTTTAGTTAAGTCTGCAGGAGTTCGCTCCCTTGATTTTCAAAGGGAGGCAACTCCGTACCGGCTCATTTAAGTCGTCTGGTGTTCGCTCCCTTGATTCAAAGTGAGGCAACTTCGTACCGACTTATTTTAAGTCAGCAGGTGCTCGCTCCTTTGATTTCCAATGGGAGGGAGGCAACTGCATATAAACTTATTTTTAGACGACAGGAGTTCGCTGCCTTGACTTTCAAAAGGGAGGCAACTCTGTACCGACTAATTTTAAGATGGCAGGAGTTTGCTCCCTTTGATTTCCAAAGGGAGGCAACTCTGACTAATGTTAAGATAGAAGGAGTTCCCTCCCTTAGATTTTCAAAGGATGGCAACTCCATACAGACTAAATTTAAGTCAGCATGATTTTGTTCCCTTGATTTCCAGAGGGATGCAACTCCATACCGACTAAATTTAAGTCAGCAGGAGTTCGCTCTCTTGATTTTGTTCCATGTTTTGATTTGTTCTGTGATTTAAGCTGAGAAAAAACTTTCTGACGCTTGTCAACGTTTATTCAACGTTGAAGTTCATGTAGTAACCATTAATTCCTTTCGTTGATACAAGGTTGTACTTTCATTGATAATCGTCAACGTTTAGTCCACGTTCATTCAACGTTGTGTGCCTGCTGGGATGCTACATATAGCTTGGCGAATTTGACCTGATCTTGACCTCAATGTAAACCTGGTGACCCGGGGGGGCTTATTTTGACCCCGGGGGCATAATTCCAGACAAAAAACTTCTAAAAGTTTGCACTTTAAAATCCCTTTTTGAGCCCCATGACCTAATTAATCAACAGACCTGAACCATTTGAACAATTTGGTAGAGGCCCCCAAGGAACATTAATGTAAAGTTTGAGCAAGTTTGGCCCAAGTGGTCGTTTGAAGAAATTGTTGACAGATGGACGTACGACGAACGAAGAATGATCACGAAAGTTAACCTTGCCACTATGTTAGGATCATGTCAAATTCTCCAAGCTATATCAAACCAATATCATAATCTACACTGTTCAAATTTGATCATCTGTGTCAAAAGACTCAAAACTATATAATTTGAACAAACTTGAGAGAGCACCACTAGAAGATGCTACATACCAAATATCAAAGCTCTAGACCAAGTCGTTTTAGATAGGAAGATGTTTATATCTGTTTCCTATACATGTATATGAGCCAATGTAAAATTGGTGACCCCTGGGGCCCGGACGGGGCCTATTTTGAACCAAGGGCCATAATTTGAACAAACTAGATTGATGACCACTAGGATGACGAAGGAAGAGTGATCACAAAAGCTCACCTTGTCACTAAAAATACACAAACAATCCTAGTATTAGTTAATATTTTATTTCAATAACTGGATACATGATGCCAGAATTAACACACTACAACATTTATCTTATTATAAATAAAACATATCATATTCAGTATTATAAAACTAGAAGCAATCAACCAGATAGTAGAGTGACTCTACGTATGTCTGATAGGTATCATACAACAAATAGGGGCAATCAACATGGGGGGCCTTATTTACCAACATTGTAAAACTATAACACAGACTTAAATTTGACAACATTTATGATCACTGCCGTTTCTTTGCAATTAGATAGAACCATGTGACATTTACTCAGATTGTTTATAGTTACCCACTGAACATGTATACCCATTTATATCACATGACTTTCCTTGTATCCAGGTTAGTATAGCCAGTACCTATAAAGTAATACGTAGCACGTGTAGTATAAGGTATTGAGTTTTTCCAATAAATCAATGCGTATTTTGTGTTCTTAGTGTCATATGATATAAATAATCTATCACTCATGGTCAATTGATATATTTATATAAAACTCGTTCAGAAAATATCATTTAATAAAATTTCCAAAACTCGTTTAATATAAATTTAAATCAATTGACAACTAGTGATATCAAAATAAGCACATTTATAGCAACATGAGAGCGAATAGAACATTTGGCAATATAAAGTCTTAGTCTAAGTCTGAGTTTAAGACTTAAAACATCGGTGAATAAGGCCCAAGATAATAGATTGGCTCTGTTTGTCTGATAGTATGACTGTATGGTTGCTGGACTCTTAAACAATAAAATCAAATGCACCAAATATAATACAAAGCATTACACAAAGCCCAATAATGTTAGGTGAACTAATAGTCTGGTTCCCGGACGTGCTCTACATGTACATAGTGTAAGGGGAAGGAACTCTCACACTAGGTGAACTAACTGCTTACCTGGGGTAACACATTTTCATGCATCTTTCCTATACTGTATGTGCATAGAGATTTATAAATGGTGTACAGCTAGTATGGAGAGGGTATTAAAGGGACTTAACTCAATTTTGATGATAAAAACACCGTTTTGTAGACTTTTTAATCACAAAAATATGTTTAATAAATAAATAAAGTATTCTTACAATTTACATTACGATCAAAGGAGCTATTGGTGATACTACCAAACATGTTTTACTGTCCAGTAACAACTTTTTCTCGACATTTAAACACCACCATACGCTATACAATTTTAAATATTATTTTAATGGTGAATAAGTCCAGATTCGTATATAAATGTATTAGGTAGGTCAAGCTAAAGAAATGTGATTTTAAGAGAGCTTTTTGATAAATTTTGCAATTTACCAACTGGAGTTGAGTCCCTTTAACAATATAACTATAGTCACAGATCAGAGGCTGTAGATATATCATATATATAACATATATAGAGTAAAGCATTACATAGCAAATCAATAAACTTATCAGGGACAACATTTTACATTAAGCTGTGGCGTAGGGGTGCTACACTATAACTATGACACAAGTACATGGCGAAAGAGTAAAGGTATGAATACATCACTATCATTTTAGTCATTCAATGCTGAAGTTCAATTAGCATTGAATGAGCTTAAACCAACACTAGTGTTAACTTTATAAATTGAAAAGTTTTAGAAATCTCACGCCACCATTAGCGTTGCTAGTTACCGGGTACTTGTAGTTAGCCAGTTTGATACCATCAATGTATCACGGTGAAAGTCTATAAACTCTCTATACTACAATACTAGTACTTTCATTTAGCATCCAAACACGAGTATAGACGAAACAATGAAGGTCAAGATCATTGCCATAGAAGCTGTCTGGTAGAGCTTTGGTATCTCGAATCCCCATGCCCAGTCCCACGACTGAAATATTAAACGTTGTCAATATTGTTTAAACAACATATAACTCTGTTAAGTCACATGACTCACAGTAAGGTATGACAGTAACGATAGAAGTGTCTAATGTAAAATCATTCAATTTCCTTGAGACGAAATTTCGTGGTTTTGGTAAACAAGAGGGCCATGATGGCCCAATATCGCTCACCTGATTATAAACCCTGCACAATTTTCACCCAAAGGAATAATTTGAACATCTTGGTAGAAAACCACAAGATGATGCTACATACCAATTATCAAAACTCTAGGCAGTGTAGTTTTAGGCAAGAAGGTATTAATATGTTTTCCCTATATAAGTCTATGTAAAACGGTGACCCCCGAGTGGGGCCAATTTTGACCCCAGGGGCATAATTTGAAAAATCTTGGTAGAGGACCACTAGATGATGCTACATACCAAATATCAAAGCTCTATGCAGTGTAGTTTTAGACAAGAAGATTTTCATATGTTTTCCCTATATAAGTCTATGTAAAACGGTGACCCCCGGGGCTGGGCCAATTTTGACCCCAGGGGCATAATTTGCACAATCTTGGTAGGGGACCACTAGATGACGCTACATACCAAATATCAAAGCTCTTAGGCATTGTAGTTTTAGACAAGAAGATTTTTATATGTTTTCCCTATATAAGTCTAAGTAAAATGGTGACCCCCAGGGTGGGGCCAATTTTGACCCGAGGGGAATAATTTGAACAATCTTTGAAGAGGACCTCTAGCTGAGTCTACATACCAAATATGAAAGCCCTGGCCCAAGCAATTTCGGAGAAGAAGATTTTTTAAGGTTTTCTCTATATAACTCTATGTAAAACTAAGGCCCCCCGGGGCGGGGCCAATTATGACCCCAGGGGCATAATTTGAACAATCTTTGTAGAGGACCTCTAGCTGAGTCTACATACCAAACATCAAAGCTCTATGCAGTGTAGTTTTAGACAAGAAGATTTTTATATGTTTTCCCTATATGAGTCTATGTAAAACGGTGACCCCCGGGGCTGGGCCAATTTTGACCCCAGGGGCATAATTTGCACAATCTTGGTAGGGGACCACTAGATGACGCTACATACCAAATATCAAAGCTCTTAGGCATTGTAGTTTTAGACAAGAAGATTTTTATATGTTTTCCCTATATAAGTCTAAGTAAAATGGTGACCCCCAGGGTGGGGCCAATTTTGACCCGAGGGGAATAATTTGAACAATCTTTGAAGAGGACCTCTAGCTGAGTCTACATACCAAATATGAAAGCCCTGGCCCAAGCAATTTCGGAGAAGAAGATTTTTTAAGGTTTTCTCTATATAACTCTATGTAAAACTAAGGCCCCCCGGGGCGGGGCCAATTATGACCCCAGGGGCATAATTTGAACAATCTTTGTAGAGGACCTCTAGCTGAGTCTACATACCAAACATCAAAGCTCTATGCAGTGTAGTTTTAGACAAGAAGATTTTTATATGTTTTCCCTATATAAGTCTATGTAAAACGGTGACCCCCGGGGCTGGGCCAATTTTGACCCCAGGGGCATAATTTGCACAATCTTGGTAGGGGACCACTAGATGACGCTACATACCAAATATCAAAGCTCTTAGGCATTGTAGTTTTAGACAAGAAGATTTTTATATGTTTTCCCTATATAAGTCTAAGTAAAATGGTGACCCCCAGGGTGGGGCCAATTTTGACCCGAGGGGAATAATTTGAACAATCTTTGAAGAGGACCTCGGAGAAGCGGTTTCGGAGAAGATTTTTAAAGGTTTCCCCTATATAACTCTATGTAAAACTAAGGGCCCTTGGGGCGGGGCCATTTTTGACCACAGGGACATAATTTGAACAATCTTTGTAGAGGACCTTTAGCTGAGTCTACATACCAAATATGAAAGCCCTGGGCCAAGCGGTTTCTGAGAAGAAGATTTTTTAAGGTTTCCCCTATATAACTCTATGTAAAACTAAGGGCCCCCGGGGCGGGGCCAATTTTGACCCCAGGGACATAATTTTAACAATCTTTGTAGAGGACCCCAAGGTGATGCTACATACCAAATATGAAAGCTCTAGGCCTTACAGTTTCAGAGAAGAAGATTTTTGAAGTTTCCTTTTTGAAAATCTATTTTTAGCCTGTGTGACCTAGTTATGCGACGGACTGGAATTTTTTTAACAACTTTGGTAGAGGTCCACCCAAGGAACATTCCTGTTAAGTTTTATCAAATTTGGCCAAGCGGTTTAGGAGGAGAAGTCGTTTGAAGAAATTGTTGACGGACGCACGCCGCACGACGGACGACGGACATCTCGGTATGACAAAACCTCACCATGACCACATTGTGGTCAGGTGAGCTAAAAAGACAATTTCGTTGGGACTTGAATTCGTGGATTATTGCATTTCATGTAATCAAACAGGGGTCAAAATAAATGTTTGTTGGGATTTAAGTTTGAGGTTGAGGTGAACCACGAAATCCACGAAATTTAATCCCCCACGAAAATTAATAATTTTACAGTATACAGTAGTGCAAACCGATCTACATTGTATCCCCTAATTAAAGAGGGGGTTCTGTCATGGGACAGCTAAAACACAACCCAAAAGTGCTAACCCCCACTAATATTTTACATTTCATCTAACTGTTTATGAGGACCTCAACACATAAGATGTGCCTAAAGTACAAACGAACAAACGGACAGCACCATTGCGATATGTAAACATGTGATGAATGACAGAGCTACAGATAAGCTGCGTATTGGGGTAATAACCCAATTAATTTTCTTAAAAACCCAATAGTTTTTGAGAGGAGGGAGTAAGAAAAAGCAATAAAAATATGAAATACCCAAAATGAAATGGATGAAATAGTGATAAACAGTACATAAAAGATCATTTACCCAATGAATTTGAATAAATAGCCAAATAATATTAGTCAAAACCCAATCAAAATTGAAACTGGGGGGTAAAATACCCAATGGACTAAAACCTTATCTGTAGCTCTGGAATGATGATCTTATACTTACTAGATGTCTGATACCATTAAGGTAGTGCCACGTCACAGGTAATGCCAGTATATATTTGGCTAGTATGACAAGAACAGATCCCAACTCAAGACTTTGCACCAAATTCAAGTAATGTGTATAATCTCCAGGAGCCAGGAAGAAAAATATGGATGCACCTGACACAGCTGTAAATATAAGAGAAGTTTGGATAACATGTAGTATAACTTGCTAATTTGACATGAGCCTGACCTATTGATTATCATAAGCATAATTTAACAGTCGATATATTGTCTACGTTTACGACACCGATTGTATTTTTTTCATAATCGGGGAGTGTCACAAAGACGCTTGAGATGTAATCGAATACAAACACTAATTTGAAATACGAATATTGCACGGTTTGCTTGCAGAAATTGATATATTCAAAGCAATAACTTTGTAATATATTCTTGCATAAAGGTCAGGTTCAGGTCAAAATAGCCATGATTTACCTATTGCAGCCATATCGTTTAAGAAATATTAAAGGTCATGGTAACCTTGAACTCTACTGACTTCAAAATCACCTAGGTCACTCCTGGTGGCAACCAATCACCGTATAAAGCTTCTTCCTGATTCATGGTCCAACAGTACGGCATCAGTTATTGATAAGAAACTGTTTGGACTTAATTCATGACAAAACACAAGAAATTACATTTAATAATCAGTCCATGTGGATTATTATCATGATATATAATAAGTAAAGGTACGCGAGCATCTTAATTATAGAAGTGCACAAATACAACTGGAGATATACTAGTAAGTGATTCACATTGATTTGATACGTCACAAGCGATAACCATTTCATAGACAGACATAATTTGTTTACCATATTATATTACATATTTTGATTAAGAAAAGAAATTGTTACAGAGAATACAAAATAATACATACTCAAAGCCATAGCAATGCCAGTCACTCTGTGAGCTAGTGAGGTCATCATCGGTAATTCTGGTCTGAAATGTTTATTCATAAATCATACAAAATTACAATAACAGTCAGCATTACAGATGATTCCCCTGAATTTTTGAAGTGGGGTCCAGGGTCTTCCAGACTTGCCTTTCTGCGTGTCTAAGATGAATGTTGTTTTATCACAATTACTTTCATGTCCTAGTATTAAACTAGTTTATGAATGAAAGGTCTCACTTTGTGTGCACAAGGTATTCAGATCAGTTCACAAATGCAAGTCCTAGGTTTATGTGCACCAGGAAGTCAGGTCAGTTCATAAATGCAAGTTCTAGGTTTGTGTGCAAGTCCTAGGTTTGTGTGCAAGTCCTAGGCGTGTGTGGGCTTGTGTGCAAGTCCTACATTCGTGTGCACCAGGTAGTCAGGTCAGTTCATAAATGCAAGTTCTAGGTTTGTGTGCAAGTCCTAGGTTTGTGTGCAAGTCCTAGGCGTGTGTGGGCTTGTGTGCAAGTCCTACATTCGTGTGCACCAGGTAGTCAGGTCAGTTCAAAATGCAAGTCCTAGGTTTGTGTGCAAGTCCTAGGTTTGTGTGCAAGTCCTAGGTTTGTGTGCAAGTCCTAGGCGTGTGTGGGCTTGTGTGCAAGTCCTACGTTCGTGTGCACCAGGTAGTCAGGTCAGTTCAAAATGCAAGTCCTAGGTTTGTGTGCAAGTCCTACGTTTGTGTGCACCAGGTAGTCAGGTCAGTTCAGATGCAAGTCCTAGGTTTGTGTGCAAGTCCTAGGTTTGTGTGCAAGTTCTAGGCTTGTGTGCAAGTCCTAGGTTTGTGTGCACCAGGTAGTCAGGTCAGTTCAAAATGCAAGTCCTAGGTTTGTGTGCAAGTCCTAGGTTTGTGTGCACCAGGTAGTCAGGTCAGTTCAAAATGCAAGTCCTAGGTTTATGTGCAAGTCCTAGGGTTGCAAATGCTCAGGGTTCAGAAATGATCTGATGACAATTAGGTTGCGAGAACTTACTTATAATAATAAATTTCGAGTGCTCAGTGCAAAACTATGGTAACTACATCAATTCATAGAGGCACATACAATAGTTTTGCACTAAGCCCTCAATATATTCTAAGATGTGGTGAAATTATAAGAACTAATAGCAGTGGTGAGTAGTGCAATAGAGGTAGAATGCCCGCTTCGAGATTAAGAGATCCCAGGTTCAACCCTCATCCGGACCACTGGTTAATTTCTCTGAACAAGAATAACCCACATGCTCCACTCCACCATGGTTTAAATTGGTACCTGTTAGGATAATGTCTATTCCTGGGCACAGTGGCACTGCAGATCAATGTTGGCTGCCACACCCACAGGAGAGAAATAGTGTCCCCAGGGAGACAAGAAAGTAGGATTCATTAGCTTAGGTAGTCCAATGACCAGGGGAAGTTAAAATGTCAAAGGGTGCTTGGACAGTTGAACAGCTAAAATCAGCCCTTAAAAATTGGTAATTTTCTTTTCTGTTTTAACTTACTTATATATTCTAAGATGTGGTGATAATGGACGATTCAACTTTCGGTTCTTTTTCCAGAAATCATCCATCTGTTGGTAAGCTTGTTCTGTGCTCATTGGACCGCTGCAATATATGACCATTATAATTGCATCATGTTATATAGACTCATTGTGACCAAGTTTGAAATTGATTGAGTCAAAACTGTGGACTGTTAACGAGTCAAAAGTTGACGACGGACGACGGAAGGACATCTCGGTATCTAGTTCTGGGTACCATAACCCCGGTCTGTATCCGTATAATGACTTCTAGGTCGGATAATGGTTGGCTGGATGATAATGGTGGCTAGGGCCCTAACAAATCAACAATAGAGACGCATGTTTATCAGAAATTACTGTTTTACTGTGATCCAATGCATACATTTTTCTGTGATTTTGATAAAGCAATGATTTATCAATACACCAGCACTTTTACCTGGCTTTATTGCTTATGTTACAGAGGTAAGTGAGGTGGCATATTAATTGTCATAACTTTGTCTTTATTTTTCATCGATATAGTGTATACAACAACTGTTGAATTATCAAGTACGAAGCAAAAATATAACAGTTTTCTGTTAATATCGCTTACTTTGGGTGATGTTTTGTCATTTTTCTACCCTTTCCCATGGATATTTGAGGGTAAAAAGTATTGATAAATCATTTCTTTATAAATAGTGACAGAAAAATGTACGCATTGGATCATAGTAAAAAAGCAATTTCATATAAACTTGCGTCTCTATTGTCGATTTGTTACGGCCCTAGCCACCATTATCATCCAGCCACCCATTATCCGACCTAGCAGTCATTATACGGATACAGACCGTGATAACTAAATGATCTTTTATTGATAATGACGGTGATCTTTAATGAATTGGAATAATCACTGAAATGGAATAATCATCGTCTAAGAAGCTTGGACTACTCAGTAGCACAATGGCTCACCTTGAGCAAATCCTCATTAAATAATGTCATCAAGAGACATATGCTAAAATGTTGACGGTAAATCTTTTTTTACTTCTTTTAGTACTACCACCATTTGGCAGAAATATGAAAGACCATGGTTCACGAAACCATTATGAGGAATTCATGAAATCATAGGAAACAAGGATAATTATACATTATAGCATAAAAACGGTGATTTTGCTCATACTTAAACGGGGAAAAAAAGGTACGTTATTGTAAAGATTCTCGCGCGCACGCGCTGTTGGTGTTCAGTTTTAAGTATGCTCATTTCAGGACCCAGCCGACGAAAATAAATGATTTACAGCGTTATATGAACTGTAATTCACATTCTAATTGTAACTGCAAATCAATTTTCTATAATAGTAAAATAATAAACGTAAACAAACCC
This sequence comes from Spisula subtruncata, assembly GCA_963678985.1. Classification (NCBI taxonomy): domain Eukaryota; kingdom Metazoa; phylum Mollusca; class Bivalvia; order Venerida; family Mactridae; genus Spisula; species Spisula subtruncata. The sequence continues at coordinate 7,481,682 of OY787668.1, forward strand.
CCAATGTCACTGTTTTCTTGGTATTTGCCGATACCGGAAGTCGACGCTCATAACAAAGACTGGTATATGACGTAACGTTTGCTAAGCGACGTCGCGTTTGTTTTCCTGACGTCGCCCAAAATTCCCGCCAAAGTGTCATAATTTTGACAAACACACTCGATAAAGTGTTGTTTTTATGCTATAATAGCGTTTACGCAAGCTATTTTGTGCTATTACATCTGAAGAGTCCCTCGGGAGTGTTGGTGCCCACGCCCTAACAGGCTTGGGCAAAAACCGTCCCCTGGGACTCTGCAGATGTACCGGTAATAGCACGAAAGATCATGCGTTAACCCTACTGTGTTAACCAGAATCAAATTTTGAGAAGTATACATATAGAACAGCATAGTTAATTACTAATAAGGGTGATAACACTAACATACCATGGTTTTACCATACAAAACACACCCTTGTGTTTACCAATCAGCGTCTGTCTACCCAGCTGTCTGAAATCAGAAAATATCAACAATAAAACTATAGCAGCATAGCCAGGTATATGTTAAAACTATCATACTGAACATTGGTGTATTGCTGGACTATTTTTACCTGACCTTTATGCAAGAATTTATTACATAGTCCTTGCCTTGACTATATCAATTTCCACAAGCAAATCGTGCAATATCGGTATTTCAAATGTATTACATCTCTAGTGTCTTCATGATGCTCCCTGATCATGAAAACATACAATCGGTGATGTAAACATAGGGAATATATTGACTGTTAAATTATGCTAATCAAAAGGTCAATCTTGTGTCAAATCTGCCAAGCAATATCTCTTCTTGCACCGTACAACCCCACACAAAAGGGACACCAAGTGTGTTTACAAACCACACAAACGTTATAACTTTGCTGAGTTTTCGAGTTGTATCAATCACAGGTTTTATATCGGTATTTTGATAATTGATACCATAAATTAGGTGCTAAACAGAGTCACTCGCACATCAGATCAGATGAGATTTTTTATCTTAAGTACACTGCAAAAAAATTCAGCACTGGCTTAGCTGCTACTTACAAGCCTTCTGGGAATCCAGCATGATAAGGGTTAATATCCTTAATAGTTTTCAAGATATGCTATGGATAAAATTTGAAGATGAAAAAACTACAGGGGAGATAATTCCAAACGTAAGACAGACAGAGTTATGGGTCTTTGTCACTGCAACTTCTGTAAGTTGCCATATATTTATATTTCAAGTTTCAAGTCAATATCTTAAATAGTTTTTAATATATGCTCCGGAAAAAAATTGAAAATGAAAATAGTAGAGGGGAGATAATTCAAGATAATTCAAAATGTATTAGGCAGACAGAGTTACCGTTCTTGGTCACTGCACTGCTCCAAGTTGCCATCTATTTATATTTCAGGTTTCAAGTCAATTTCTTGAATAGTTTTCAAGATATGCTCCAGTCAAAATTGTGACGGACGGACAGACATATCACTTTACAATGGATCCAAAGTTCAATACATTCTGGTGTCCCAAAGGTTAGTATTTGGGATCCGCTTCTCTTTCTGATCTACATTGACGACATACCAGAAAACTGAAAAGGTCAGTTCCACAAACAGATTGTTTGCTGATGACAATCTGTTTTACAGGAGTATCAAGACAGTATGCAACACTGAGATCTTACACGTAAGAAGAGACAAATCTCCATCCCCTATACTACCCATGGCCAGCTCAGGCTCACGCTGAAGATAGTTCCATACGGGAAATACCTGGGAGTCACACGTACTGATCGAGTCCTGGAACAGCCACGTCAACTCAGCGACCAAGAAGGGTTAGACTAACAATAGCCTGGCCTTTATGTGCGGAAATGTGACACACTGGATGTCAATTAATAATAATAATAATAATAATATAAGGCACAGTGATACAAGACACTAGTCAGGCCTACACTTGCGTATGATTCCGACTTGAGCATCCTGGAAGAGTGGCATGTATTAGTTCTGGGTACCGTAATATAACTAAATGATCCTTTATTGATAATGAGTATTAATGACAGTGATCTTTATCATTTATGAATTGAATTGTAATAAGCATCGTCTTAGAAGCTTGGAGTAGGCCTGTATAGGCCCTAGTGAGTCCTGGGAGCCAGTGGGACTTAGGAAATTTTGAAAATTCATTATTTTTACATACTAAGTGGGACTCACGGACTCATTGATTTTCTCATTTCAATGCAAAAGGACTCATAGTTTTCAAAACCAAAATGAAACACTGGTCCTAAATCATAAAAAGACTATGCCTACGAGAAAAATATCCACGATAAAGGTCAAGGCCATGTTTGTCTCACAGTCACACTTCAAGGGCAGCTGTGATAAATCATGGCACATACATTTAAAAAAAATCTTACTGACAAATGTAAATGAAAAAAGGAAAAATAAATGTTGAAATAATTGAAACTGTCATTCAATAACAAACACCGTACGATCAAAAACTTTTACAGGAAATAAACTCACCTCAACAGTGCAGTCGCCATTGTTGTTTTGATGGTATCGACTCTTTTCAGTACTGAATTCTGTACACAACTCTAACGGTTCACCGGTGTCAACATAAAATATACCCTTTTATGGATTACTTCCCTTACACACGCATCAACACATCTGCTTATATTCTGCCGAACGCCTCTTGGCAGTGTCTGACAATGACAGCCATAATATCAATGAAGAAACAGAAGTGAGATACGAGGAACCCGGGTGCGATATAGTACCCTAGATAGTTTCGAATACCAATACCCCGGGAACCAGGCCCAGATCGAGAAATTTTGGAGTGGGGGCACACGAAATTTTTGAAGGCTAATTAAGTTTGGATGGGTGCGGAGGGGTGTCCCCTACCGGCGATGAATTTTTCACTTTTTGAATTAAAATCATGCAATTTCCTGCACTTTAAGTAAATAAAAGTAAACGTATAAAATATGAACTGCTACATCATCAAAAATTAACATGAATTACACAATATTCTTAAAAGAAATCGTCCAGACTACCCATAAATGATACTCGAACTTAAAAGACCAGTCGTGAAATAATTATGCACCAGTCAGTTGCATCCACGCCCACCCCGGGGATGGGCCCGGGATCAAACCCCGCCCTTCCGCGGTCCTGTGGAGACAGCTGATAGTAAAATCTCCAGCATTTCCCCGTCCCCTAACAACTAAATACTGTCCCCGAGGAATTGGCTCGGAGAAAAAAAATCCTAACCTCTCCCCGTCAGTGGGGGAAGCTGGGAGATAAAAACATGTACGGTCGTTTCCCCGGCTATCTATAACCACAGAGCTAGATGTAGCTCTATGCCATCACCAGGGTGGGGCCGTGGATGCAACTGATTGGTGTATTACATTGGTCTTTTTTTCAAATAATAAAAATACGTTTTTGAAAAATAGTCAACTTAAAGAGGCGTTCCCTATAACTTTGATCGTTTAAATCGATTCAGGAATATTATACATTAATATGAGAATCATTATTGCTTAAACTCCTCAAATTTTCCACAAAAAGCTCCCACTAATTACCGAGAAAAAAACATATTTCCGTAACGAGCCAAAATAGTCACGAGTTGTTTCCCGTTGACCACTTAATAATAAATCGCTGGAAGCGATAAACTATTATTGGTGATTAAAATATATGTTTGACATTATAGAGACATATTTGCGCACACTTTCTTCTGACAAATTATGATAATTGATGGTGCTTTGTACATTCAGCTCATTAATGTGAAAGTAGAGAAAAATATGCTAGTTACAGGGAATGCCTCTTTAAATGTGCCCATTGTGAAGATTTTTTTTCAACTTTGAATTAAAGTCCTTCTTAACGTTTTTCTTTGAAAACCAGACAGGCTTGATATTATCAAAATTGTAGTGTCACATAATCAGTAATAACAAATAAACATATCAATAAGAAAAATGAATCCATAAGAGGGACTGCATGACGCCAAAATGTATGCGTTAACCTAGTGATGAACCGATTTGTATTGCATTTTTGAGTCAGTTTATTTTATCACTCATATTTTCATTGAGCGTGCACCCTGGCGTACATGTATACCTGGTTCTCGTATTTAAATTTTTGGGCTCTTGTCCTTCTTCAGGATTTATCTTCTTTCACATAAATTAATCCTGAAATTAGAGCCCGATAATTGAAATTATATCATGGCTACGTGATGTTAACTGAATGGGTGGCGCTAAATCTAATGATAATCTAGGGGGTGGGACTTAAATTTCAAAGGAATGGGTGCAATAACTACAGCGCATGATAATATTATCCTGCACTGAAAGTTATCGCACGCAAACTGTAAATCATTAATTTTCGTGGGCGATTAAATTTCTCGGACTTTATGGTTCACCTTCAACCTCGAAATCAAATCCATTCGAACAATAAAGTTTACCCTTGTATTTATTACCTGAAATACAAAATCCACGAATTAAAGTCCCATCGAAATGGTCATATTTACCAAAACCACGAAATTTCATTCCAACGAAATGCAATGATTTTGCAAGGTACCATTGTTTATACGTTAACCGTATAATGATCCGAGATGCCGTGCTTGAAAAGTACATACTGGGGTCTACAACTTTAAGGTAATAGAGTGTAATTTATAATGAAGTAAAGTTTCAAAAATGTGTTTTTCTTTCAAATTTATTTTGTCGGATAAAATAGGCATTATTTATGATCATATTACATTTGCACTTGAGGTTAGACACAAATAAATTTCAAAATTTGTTGAAGCATATGACAGCAATTGGATTGCAAATCTTGCTCGTTCACAAGCAAAGTAAACAAGACATTAAGAGTCAAAGTTTTTTTGTCGGGGACTTAGACAGTAGTATAGGGAACGAAATCTTACAAAGAGATGATTATAAATTACGTTCATGAGCTTGCATCAATAATATGACATGCCAAACTACAATGACCTTGCAAACCGAAAGAAGAAACGGTGTAATTTTCTTGAAAAACATGCACAATCCCCAAGTTATACCCCGTGCCCTTAATATCACAACGTGGTATTGGAAATTTAAATCGGTCAGCGAGGGCAATGTACCGTTATGTGATATTTAGCCACGCCCAATACAATTTGACAGCCAATGATATAAGCCAGAAAGAGACACTTAACACTCGGTTTCGTTATTTAGTCTCGAGCTCCGCCCTCGACGAAATAAGGCAACCTCGCGCTTGCGTTCTCTTTCTATAACTAAGAGTTATTTTTTTATCTTCTCATCTTCACTTTAGTCATTCTCGTTTAACCAGCGTGTTTTTCCTCCGTAATACATATAGTCTAGGGACTTGACTATACACTGATTCATGAGAATGCACTTTAGTATAAATGTATTATAATAGTGTCATCCAACCGTAACTGTGTGCGTACAATACGAGTGATCACCGAAACATGAAGATGCAAATTGAAAATTGCATAATTCATTCTAGGTGTTTTGCTATAGAGCGTATCGCTGGATTAGAATGAGAAGGTCGTTACTAGTATGCTCTGAAGGACCCATCTTCAAATGGCTCCTCGTCGTAATACAAAGTATGCTTATATTGTGGTGTTAGTGTTTCTATCGAGTCTAGTGTATAACATAGTGCTGTATAGATCAAATACTATACTGACAGCAAACATTAAGAAGGCACAAAATGCTCGTGCTAAAAATTTTAATGTTACAAACGAAAAACTGGAATTCCATGGAAACTTCTTACATGGTCGTAATTCCGAAACAAAAACATTGATTATAGGAGATCCTGGGATGTTTAAAAACGATGTTTACCCCGTAATAAGGAGGAGTAATAAGTCGGAAAATTATACTTTGAACAAACAGCAATATTTCAATCATGACATGCGCGTGAAAGATATCAACTGTCTAGCAATTATAAACGGAGATATGAATGAGACTGCTACAGCAGACGAGTTGGATAAAACCAAACCAAAAGTTCCTTATAGCGCAGAATCGTATATAAATTGGACATCCAATTGTTCTAATTTCATCAACGATCGCGGTTATATAATGGACCCGTTGACCGAGGAGGAGAGACATTTTTCTGTGGCTTTTAGTATACTTATGTACAAAGACATCGAACAAACAGAGCGTCTACTTCGTGCAATATATCGTCCGCAACATTTCTTTTGTATCCATGTTGATTCTAAAACGAATGAATCAATTTATAAAGCAATGCTCAACATTGCGGGTTGTTTTGAAAACGTGTTCTTACTCCAGAAAAGGTATAACGTGAAATGGGGAACAATGACAGTTCTAAATGCGGACCTTAGTTGTATGGAAGCATTGTGGAACAGAAGTAAAAAATGGAAATATTTTATAAATTTAACGGGTCAGGAGTTTCCGTTGAGAACTAATTCAGAACTAGTGCAAATACTTCAAGCTTATAATGGAGCTAATGACGTTGGTGTGGCTGACCAAAGGTATAGTATACAGTTTACTGATATGCTATAGAACTTGCCGAAGTCTGATAAATCATGGGCGTAGGAGCGTCTTCAACATTGGGGGGGGGGACATTTGGCAACAGGGAGGAGGGGGGGTAAACAATTTTTGAAAGGGGATAAAACACCTTTAAATTAACAAAACTACCTGTAACTGGGTGCTAATATGTTCAAGTAGGATAGGGGGGTTCCGGAGGCATGCTCCTTCGTGAACTTTTTCAAAACAGTGGATCAATCTATCTGTTGCATTCTATACGTTCTGAGATACCTTATATGGTATTAGACAGGACATGAAGTATTACGAAATACAAATCCTTAGATTAAGCGTGATTAAGTGCTTAAATCTGCACATTCCTGAGAGGGGCCTCATCTCCATTATTTCTCAGGAATGGACAGTAACTTGGACTTTCTCCTCACTATCATGCATTACCAATACTTTAAAAAAATTATTTAAACACTCAATGCTTATTTGAGACAGTATAAGTAAGAAAAAGTATGGTGAAAAGTCGAAAGTCCGATGGTGAAAGTCCGAATATCCGAAGGTGAAAATCCGAAAGTATGGCGGTGAAAAGTCGATAGAAAGTTGGTTTTTAAACCGAATGTCCCATGGTGAAAAGTCGAAAGCACGTTGATGTTTAAACCGAATGTCCGATAGTGAAGAATCAAAAGCACGTTGGTGTCGAATGTCCGATGGTGAAAAGTCGAAAGCAATTTGGTGTTTAAACCGAATGTCCGATAGTGAAAAGTCATAAGCACGTGGGTGTTTAAACCGAATGTCCGATGGTGAAAAGTCGAAAGCACGTTGGTGTTTAAACCGAATGTCCGATGGTGAAAAGTCGAAAGCACGTTGGAGTTTAAACCGAATGTCCGATGGTGAAAAGTCGAAAGCACGTTGGTGTTTAAACCGAATGTCCGATGGTGAAAAGTCGAAAGCACGTTGGTGTTTAAACCGAATGTCCGATGGTGAAAAGTCAAAAGCACGTTGGTGTTTAAACCGAATGTCCCATGGTGAAAAGTCATAAGCACGTGGGTGTTTAAACCGAATGTCCGATGGTGAAAAGTCGAAATCACGTTGGTGTTTAAACCAAATGTCCGATAGTGCAAAGTCATAAGCACGTGGGTGTTTAAACCGAATGTCCGATAGTGAAAAGTCGAAAGCACGTTGGTGTTTAAACCGAATGTCCGATGGTGAAAAGTCGAAAGCACGTTGGTGTTTAAACCGAATGTCCGATGGTGAAAAGTCGAAATTAAGCGCGATTGCGAACAGTCGAAAGTACGGTGGTGAAAAGCGGAAAGTCCGATGGTGAAAAGTCGAATTGCCGATGGCGAAACGCCGAAAGTACGTTGGTGCAAAGTCTAAAGCACAATGGCTTCATACCCAGAAATCAATGCCAATTTGCCAGGCTTCTGGAACTGTGACATTTATACCATTTCCTAGAAACTATCAATAAAGACACCGAAGTGTAAATGTAGCTACACGATCAACGCAGGTTAAGGTTATCATTATTTTATTGGGACCGACGTTTCGGCTTTTACAAAGCCTTCATCAGGGTACATATGTTATAAAATATTTGACCGAAGTATAAAAATCCGGTGCTTTTTAGTCACGTGACCGTGAGCTAAAAATAGCATCCGGTGCTTTTTGGAAAAAATGAGTCAATTGTTAGATGTTCATGAATGGTAAAAATTGTTCTTAATGAAGAGTAATTAAGAGTTATTGTCTATAATGGTGTGTTGGAAATAAAATAAATAGTTTCTTTCTCTGTGGATGTTCAACGATACTTTTGTATAAAACAAAGTGTCAAAATCCTTAGATCTATCTGAATTTGTGGCTATGTTCTCGTCCAGTTTAGCTGTATTCTCGGTTGCTGGTAGGTCTCTGTCGATGCTTAAAGGTGGTATGGTGTTGATAATGCGGTAGAGGTTTGACCATATTGTTCATCCGGTAGTCGGTTATTAGCTAGTAGATTCTATTATTTCGAAAAATATTCGTTAGGCCGAGCTTTGTGTCAAATATAATAGTATAGGTGTTTATATATAAGTATTTTCCTACAAGCTTTACAATTGATTACTGTGCTTCGGCGGTAAAGTGTACATTTAATATGCATTTAAGTTGTATCAATTGTCCATTCTGTGATATATTTCTATCCTAGTATGTTGGTAGATGTGTTGATATGCTCTCACAATGTTGGTACTGGTATAGTAAAGTAAACTGATTCACCTATCATGGGGACCGCGATGGCGAGGATAAAAAAAGCATATATCGAAACCCCAGCGTAATTAACTTTCATGCGTCAACTTGTCTCAACGAAAACTACACAACGACGAAAGGATTATGTAAAAGACACGGAGCGGCGAAAGTGAAAACACGACTTGATAGGAGTTGTCAATATCCGGCACCTTCGTTGTTTCTTGTTTTCTGGAGGCGGTGGCCTAGAGGTAGGGTGCGCGCTTCGGGATCGAGAGGTCCCGGGTTCGACCCCCTCTGGACCACTGGTTAATTTCTCTGAGCAAGACCCACAGCTCCACACCACCATGGTGTAAAATGGTACCTGTGTCTATTCCTGGGCGCCGCAGATCGATGTTGGCTGCCACACCACAGGAGAGAAATAGTCTCCCCAGGGAGACACGAGTGTAGGTCAATGACCAGGGGAAGTTGAAATGTCAAAGGGTGCTTGAGCGGCCTGACAGCTGAAAAGTGCCCTAGAAAATTGGTAACTTTAACTAAACTTAAAATTCACCATCGTACTGTTGCACTTCGACATATACAAAGTACTGTACCTCAGTCGTTATATATTAGTAAAATATCTGACAATGTATTCGTTCATACGGTGAAAACTTCGCGTGCATTGATGTGGAATACCCCTGTTCAGCTTTCACTGAAATACCCAACAACACATAATACGACTATTGTTACCAACTGTGCATATATGATCTAACTTCATATGTAATTGTGTATGACAATCAGATGACGGCCTATAGAACATGCATTTGAAATGATTTAACTCAACTGTTTGCGTCTTCTATAGAGTGTTAAAAGGGCCGGTCTCATAGATGGATCAATTTTTTCTAAAAAGTATAATTTTCTTACCAAATCCAGTATTTATATAATAGAACATTGTTGACTGTTGCATTAAGAAATATTTATTGCAACCAATCGATTTTAACCACTTTCAACATCAGCGCACATCAATGTGTTTTTCTTTTTAAAAACAGCGTAATTTTTCCTTTCAGCATGATTTGTGAGTAAGATATTCACTAGATCAGTCTGTAACATATACAAACATCAGTATAAACATCAATTGAGTATTTGGTTTGTTTTTAAATATTTTTTCATCACATGCGAGTAAATTTCAGGCAATTTAAATTAGAGTCGTTTTAAATTCTATACCGTATTAATACAGTATAGAATTTAAAACGACTCTAATTTTGGAGGTAAAATACTGTAATAATTACAAAATCCTGATGTTTCACAAGTTATATTGTATATATCAGTGTGCTTGTTTATGGGATATACAGGCATCTATGCCAAAGTTTAGTCAATATTTGACAATTTTATTTTATTTTTGCTATACGCTGAAACGAGACGCAGTCCCTTTAAAATTGCATGTAATATAATTTAACTTGAGCGGAGTTTTATGTTATTTTTTTTTTCAGAACGTATGATTTTATCATCTATAGGTAAATAGTTTCATGTCGCCGTAAATAAATTATATTTTTTCTTACGTTAGTTACTGATGCCCCTAGTTTTCAGTACCCGAGGTTATCAGTGACTAGGTCAAAACCTTTCTTTACGGTGTGGTGATTTCCAATGTCTATGTATTTTACGTTTGTAATTTCAAGGTGTATGATCAAACCTACATTGTTCGTACAAAACGTGCTGTATCTGTAGGGATATCAACTGAATGTGTCAATTAAAAACAGCTAAAGACAGAGCGAAATCGGTACTTGCCGGGTATTCTAACATATTCGGGAGATACTTTAGGCTATATAATATAACCATTTAAAATACACAATCGTTATAACCAAGAAAAATTTCACCGCAAGGAGACGAAATCGCAACCGTTTTGAGTGCGAACGTTATTCATTTGATCACGTGATTCCCCACACTGAGATTAATAGGAAAAGCTAGATGCTTGAACGTATGGCGTACATTCAGGGTCAATTTAAGTTAGGGCAGCCCTAACCTAGTTAGGGCAGCCCTAACCTCAGCCCTAACCAGGTTAGGACAGCCCTAACCTGGTTATACCAGCCCTAACTTCAGCCCTAACCTTTATGGCGTACATTCAGGGTCAATTTAAGTTAGGGCAGCCCTAACCTAGTAAGGGCAGCCCTAACCTCAGCCCTAACCAGGTTAGGGCAGCCCTAACCTGGTAAGACCAGCCCTAACTTCAGCCCTAACCTGGTTAGGGCAGCCCTAACCTCAGCCCTTACCTGGTTAGGGCAGCCCTAACCAGGCCTAACTCGAGGTTAGGGCAGGTCTTACTTATTTATGACCCTCTTGTACTCTTAAATACAAAGTTTGACTAAAAGTTAGGGCTGAAGTTAGGGCTGCCCTAACCAGGTTAGGGCTGAAGTTAGGACTGGTCTTACCTTAGGTTTTGAATTTTGCTTGTTGAATATTTGACCAATCAGCGACTTAGTTACAAATTAGTCATCATATATATGCTAATATTATTCCTTCCATATTTCACCAGTTTGATCGGGTTTGACCAGAAGGGGCAGGTCTAACCAGGTTAGGGCTGAAGTTAGGGCTGCCCTAAACTGATTTTATTTAGACCCTTTATGTACGTCACAGCTTGATATCAGCAGGTGGTGAATATGATTGTTAATCTAAGGCCATAAACCACTGAAACTGGTCACTATCATCGGTCAATGTAATAGACCATTTTCACCGTTACTAAAAATAGCCCTATGCATATCATTATCTTGACCACATGTTCAGCTGGAGGCAAAACATTGACTGATAAGCCATATTATACCTATGTAGTTAGTATGAGAAGATCTATATTGTGTGTTGATTGTTTGTGTTAAATGGCAGATTTAATTGATTTTGAGGCTTTTAAACTTGTTAATCTTTCTGATTATGCAAGGAAGTTACCTTCTAATGATTTAGCAGGGTATTTGGACAAACTGTCAGTTTAATCAATGGGACTTTACCTGACCACTTCAACTTAAGTGATTCTATGTGGATAGATAATGTGAAACTTTGGCCTGGTGTGTCACACGTCGACATCTGTCATTACTTTGCAGAAAGTGCAAGTTACTATTCCAAGTCTGACATGAAGTGTTATTAGTCACAAGATGGGTACCAATACTTTGTATGTGGACATGTACAACAAGTCATGTTCCAAGTCCCGAAGATGAGCAACATGTGGTTACTCAAAGCATATGGCGTCGAGCGTAGGAAAACGTCCCTTACGACATCACGACGCTAACGTCATAAAATACGTCATAAAAAGCGTCACTAGACCGCGCGCACTGAACTTTAAAAACAATCAACGTCTGTGTTTATATTTGCATTATTTTTTTCATTAATTTACTGTTTCGCTGAAAAGACGAAACATACGGCTGCTAGCAGGATGGACGATTCATTGCGATAACTAATTAAAATATATCAGATTAGAATCATGTTTCTAGATGTAGATCTAAACACATATTTTATTTAATTGAAAAATTGTTGTCTTCAGGCAGTAGTAAATTAGTCAATTAGTCCTGTGATCTAATCAGTAATGAAATATTATTCATTCATACTTTGAATCTTGTAAAAATGTAACACACTGCATGTGGTCATATAATGAACCACTTATACTATAGTTCGATTTCGATCATTGAGCCGTGACTGCACTATTAAAGTTTAATCCATTCGCCGATAAACTGTAAATAGATAAATTACACACAGCAGTAAGAAGCGTATCTTTAAGTACTGTCTATTGAATAAATAACGGGTTACCCGCTCAAATAGACTCGTCTGAAAGTTCATGGCTCAGGGTTCAAAATCGAACTATAGTGAAACGTGTCTTTTGAATCAACAATGTAGGTTTTATCTAGAGCGTCTTCCTGATACTCCCCGATTATGAAAACATACAATCGGTGTTATAAACGTAGAAACTATATCGACTGTTAAATTATGCTAATCAATAGGTCAAGTTCATGTCAATGTGGGCAAGCTATACACGGTGTAATTACCACGGCGAGCCATAAAATTGCGTCCATAAAGTTAAACAAAGGGACGTAATAAATTATGCTTGCATTGCAAATACAATAGTTATACATCATTTTAGCAACCAGGAACAATAATATCAATTTAGTCGATCATCAGAGCTTATCTTTTAAATTATAAAGATACTAGTATATACAGTTAAACTTCGTTATGACGAGCATCGATATCACGAGAACACGGCCTATCTCGAGGAAGTTTTAAATCACAATCTATTTTTATCATTAATAAATGTCATTTGGTTATTTCGAGCACCTTGTTTATCTCTAGCATTTTACCTGTCCCGATCAATCCTCGAGATAACGAAGTTTTACTGTAATTACTAATCTTACAATATTATATCTTATGTCACAGCGAACCACAAAAGTGGAGGAAATCCGGAACTCCACCTCATGGTATAATCGCTAAGAAGGGATCAGTTCATATAACAGCCAGCAGGGGTTTCGTGGATTTTGTACTTCACGATCAAAGAGCTCTAGACTTCCTGAACTGGACAAAAAAGACCAGAGTACCGGATGAAACCTTCTTTTCGTCAATGAACCATAATCCTAGTCTAGAGGTTCCTGGCTCATACCGAGGTTGGTTCAATATTTTATACTTAATGCTCACATTAAACGTCCATTTATGTAACAAATGGTACATATTCAATAAATTGCTGAAATGGCTAAGAATGAGTGCCACTTACGACCTTTGCAAGACCAATGCGTATTTGAAATCTACAACATCGAAGTGTTTGAGGAAACTACGGGATCAATCGTGGAAAGTAGGGTACCAAAATATTCAGTGGAGAAACCATTGCGTGCTGGCCGGGGTGTCCATAAATAAACGAGTCTCTATATTATATATTTACCTCAAAATGTGGGTTAAGTCGACGCTATTTGGCCGCCATTTTTGTGGTGGATCCTACCTTTGAAACCACGTGATTCCCCACCGTGATCATAAGGCGCTTCTAATGAGCCTATTTTTCATGAAAATCAGAAATTGTCATGTTGACCAAAATTAAGTTCGAAAAACTTGTTTTACCATAAGTAAAGAGTAATAATAATACTGTTTTTCTTGTTTTCTCAAAATATTGATTTGGTAGTTACGACCTTTTCATTCTTAGCCAGCGATATACGTAGACACTGAAAAGACATCATATCGATGGCTTAGAGCTTTGGGACCACATTACACTGTTTATGTTGTTCAATATGCCTATTTTTAGTATCAGGAGAAAAATTAACTAGTTTGACAAAATATCTCTATCTCTAAGCAAAAATAAATAAAATGCATACAAAATATCGAAAATGGTAGATAGAGCAACGTTCCACGCGTGAGTGAATTAAGTAAACGGTGATGAATAAAAATGGCGTCTTAAACCTATCAATTATTAGCATAGAGCTTTTTCAAACATTATAATGGAGTTTTGTTGATTTACAGGGTTAACACAAACAGGTAAACAGGAAAATAGCAAACCATTTATCGCAAGATTCAAGAATTGGAGAAAGTGGCCTTGCAGTGGTGAACGTGTACGGAAGATATGCATATTCGGTATCGGCGACCTACCACAACTAGCAGCACGCGGGGAATTGTTTGCTAACAAGTTTCATTTGAATTACCAACATTATGCATTAGACTGCATGGAAGAATTGCACTATAATCGTACTCGGGATGAATATCTTGGTAAACTTGAGTTTGATGCGCAATTGTACTCTCAACTTGTATTTGTAGCCAACAAAATTGATTGATGGGTAAATTAGTGGTTCAAGGATAGCGATGCATTTGTTGAATGTTAGTAGATGCTCATGCGTGTATTTAGATAGTACGAGTAGCTTTATACAGTAACACTCCTTTTAGACGAGCATTTACAGTTAATTAGGCAGTAGTGGATGACACAGGACTATATTTCGAAACCATTTTTTTTTCAAGAAATATTTTTGGACAATAATTAAGGAATCCAAATCTTTTAGCTTCTAAAATGACAACATTTTGTTTGAAACAGAGCCAAAGGCTCCCTTAATAAAATTTTCAAAACCCGTTTAATATAAATTTATATCAATTGACAACTCGTGATAGATTCTCTATATTTGATTGATATCAAAACATCCATTAAAGAAGGAAAATGTAAATACCACTATTTCGAAATTTGGACCTTAATATATAAAATAACAACACCCTCTGTAACTATAACGTTACCGTATTGGCAATTTACAATGATTGTATATATCGCTGGCTTAGAATGAGAAGGTCGTAAGTGCCACTTACGACCTTATAAGACTAATGCTTATTTGCAATCTACATCATAAGGCGCTTCTTATGAGCCTATTTTCATGAAAATCTGAACTTGTCATGTACGTTGACCAATCTGAAGTTGAAAAAGCTTGCTTCACCAAAAGTAATGAGTGATGGTCAGACTGTTCTTTCTTGTTTTCTCAAAATATTGACTTTGTAGTTACGACCTTCTCATTCTATGCCAGCGATATATACTTATTGGTACACTACTTTACACAATGTAATACATGAAGGTGTTCATTTTCTGTTCAGAAATAAGTTGAACGCCTCTCGTACTACTCAAACTTTGATAAGGGTAAAGATTTATCCTTGGACAATTGTACCATTGTTGTTTGATATCATGGAAAATGTTTGTAAATAATTTAAATTCAGCTTCGATATTTTCTGTAACTATCCGTGAGCTTTAATTATTAATTAAAGTACATGAACTATCTAACACATTCAATAAGGAAAATAACGAATCATTGAAGCGTCACGTCTGCTTTGACGTGGTAGGGGCTGAACTACGACATTTTGTTGGTATGGGTGAGGATTTTGAAGGAGCTGTTTAAATGAATAATTGTTGGTCAATATTGTATTTAAGTACCTTGTATGGTATCAACATGCATTTATAGGAGACTGACATCGCCTTTCGCGTACTGGTTTAAATCATTCGAATTTTGAGCTGTTGGATTCCTGTTCCCATTCCTCTAGCAGGGCTTTTCTAAGCTGTTGAGTTAATGAAGGTTGTTCGGGAATAATGGGTATTGTTGCCTGAACCATGCCACCAGGTGTCTTCGATTGGATTCAAATCCGAGGATCGAGCAGGCCAGTCCAAGCGAACGGCTGATAAATTTGGTAGGCATGTACTGGTCTCACGAACCCGAAGGGGACGAGGATAATTGTGCATAAAAACCTTTTTTGGCTTCCATATGTCGATGCACGACATTGCCGTGTGTATGGAGGCGTTGCCGCAACATTCCAACGACGCTCTCGGACACACCCATTATATGGTCAACTTGTCTTTGACTGAACCCTGCTTCAAGCATTCCAATATCTCTATTCATTATAATCATCTGGACTCAAACGCCGTCTAACACGTTCATTTGCTATGGTCTCTTGAATTGTTAACCACGAGAATGAATTTACAATCAAAGCACGTGCACAGTTTATACATGATCATGAACCCGAGTGTGTAAACTCACTACAATGAAAATATTTTGAAACCTGAAAATAATAAACCCAAAACATACGGTTCAATTCTTGACCCTAATCAAACTTTGAGTAGTATATATATATACGAGGGTTGTCCATGAAAATCATGTACTTTTCTTCTTGCACAAAAGTATTCAAAACATTCTTTTCCAATTTTCATAGTTGTTTTTTCGATATAATCTTAGTAGCTCTCAACATTATTGATACTTGATTATTGTAAAATTGAATAAACCACATGAATTTAAAGTCACATTATTTTCTCCATCAACTTTTTGCCGATCATCCATTGCACACAACGAACAATGGAAACATTAGGCTGTTTCTTAACAAATGACCAATGTTCCACGATAGAACGTCAACTTTATCTGTCGAAATAGTAGACCAAATATCGTATTTAGCAGATTGTATGGTGAACAAAATACTCATTTCGCAAGAGTTGCTCCCCTTAGACTTTAAACCCTGTATTTATTGTTTACAAATTGTCATTTTGTCAACAAACCATCTGGATGCTTTATCTTATTTTCTTCCATCTTATGCTGTTTTCCACATTTGGGAATCAACTAAAGTGCTCAAATTGCATCATTCTGCATAGAAGTTACCAAGTTATAGCTTATTAAAACAACAGTTCAAGACTCAATGGGACTTTAAAGCGAATCACGTTTCATCATGCAAGTCAACGTAAGAATATGTTTCTGCTGATTTCCTGATCGGTGACTGCGGAACTTGAAGATCAACGTCTGAAGTATTAACATCAATAATAGAAACACACATTTTCTTGTTGTCATAAGCGACACCAGTCGAAACAAGACCGTCTGTATTAGCTCTATGTTCCGTCAGTTTGTTGTTGTCATAAGCGACACCAGTCGCCACTAGACCGTCTGTATTAGCTCTATGTTCCGTATGTATGTCCACTCTAGTGTGTGGAACATTTAAGCTAGGCGAAGTCTCTTCTCTAGAGGAACCTGAACAACATCCTTCAAAACTTGAAAATAGATTGTTCAGCTTATATTGCTTCCTTTGGTTTTCGGTGGATATCTGCCATTTTTTGTAGCTGAAATACCAAAATGCTCTGAGAATAAAGAAACACAATTCAGCTTCAGTGTAAGTTATAACCCAGACAGAATCCGGACCGAGCTCGGGCACAGGGACAACTGATCGATAAAGTGTAACCCTTCAATTACAGGGCAAACGTTCTCCGGTTAATTATACAAATTTCTGCCCTATTAGTAATAATTTAATCATATGCACGCCTGTCACTACTAAACTAGTATGCAACGTTACATGTTTGGAGATATGTTGACTATTTATATCCAAAAGACAACATTTCGCTTGCTTAGAATGAGAAGGTCGTAAGTGCCACTTACGACCTTATAACACTAATGCATATTTGAAATCTACATCATAAGGCGCTTCTTATGAGCTTATTTTTTATGAAAATCGGAACTTGTCATGTTGACCAAACTTAAAGAGACGTTCCCTATAACTTTGATCGTTTAAATCGATTCAGGAATATTATACAATTTAAATGACAATCATGGTTGCTTAAACTCTTCAAATTTTCAACAAAAAGCTCCCACTAATTACCTAGAAAAATAGGAAAACATATTTCCGGAACGAGCCAAAATAGTCACGAGTTGTTTCCCTTTGACCACATAAAAATAAATCGCTGGAAGCGATAAATTATTATTGGTGATTCAAACATAGTTTTGACATTATAGAGACATATTTGCGCATACTTTCTTCTGACAAATTATGATATTTGATAGTGCTTCACACATTTAGCTCATTTAATGTGAAAGTAGAGAAAAATATGCTAGTTATAGGGAATGCCTCTTTAATGTAAAAGTTTTTTACCAAAAGTGAAGAGTGAGTGTCATACAGTTTTTCTTGTTTTCTCAAACTATTGATTTTGAAGTAACGACCTTCCCATTCTAAGCCAGCGATTTATGCTGTACCTTTCAGTTGCCCACATGTCAAACCTATTTATTGAGACTACTAATGCATCATTAAGATCTCATTTAAACAATACTCTGTACATTCCTAAACCTAGACTAGAGTTCTGCAGAAAATCTCTTGTATATTCTGGTCCAAAAATCTGGAACAAAATACCCCTAAACATACATCAGTCAAGTTCACTTCAAAACCCCATATCTCACATGGTTTTACTCTGGTGGATGTACTGATGTTTCTTTGTGAATATTGTCACAATTTGTATCATTTTTGCCTGTGAATATTGTCACATACATTGTTATTCTGTTGTTTTGTAATAATGTTTCATGTTTGTTACATACAAATGTTTATTTTCATTTCAGGAGTATTATTGCTATCGTTTGAATTTATGCTTAGTTATACTACTGAAAACATGTACATATCATTTGTCATAGAGTCTCACAGGGAAGACTGGGCTTGCCCAACTGTGTTGCCTCTTTAAATAAAGTCGTTATTATTATTATTATCATTATTTATTTAATAGTAGTATTATTAGTTATAGCTATAGTATTTGCCATGAACAGTATAATTACCTATCTAACTTGGACAACAGGGTGCCGTTTTATCAACGTACTTACGGAAATCGTAAACTTACGTTCAGATTTAGATTCAGTATAACCATTTAACAGCTACACATTGGGGACATATCGATGGTGTATGTAATGATGTTTCTTTGTGAATATTGTCAGAATTTGTATTATTTTTGCCTGTGAATATTGTAGTATAACCATTTAACAGCTACACATTGGGGACATATCGATGGCTTAGAATGAGAAGGTCGTAACTACCTACTTACGGCCTTATAAGATTCATTTATATTTGAAATCTCCAATACCAGGCGCTTCTAATGAGCATATTTTTTATGAAAATCGGAACTTTTCTTTTTGACCAAAATGAAGCTATAAAAGCTTGTTTTACCATAAGTAAAGTGTAAATTGCTGACAGTTGTCTTGTTTTCTCAATATATCGATTTTGTACTTACGACCTTCTCATTCTAAGCCAGCGAGATATTGTTTGTGGGGATTCATTAAATAAACTTTGATAAGTATATCAGCTCCATTTACCATTTATACGATGGCTTAGAATGAAAAGGTCGTACAAAATCGATATATTGAGAAAACAAGAGAAAACTATCTGTAATTAAGTCTTTACTTTTGGAAAAAAACAAGCTTTTAAAACTTCATGTTTGGCAACATGACAATTTCCGATTTTCACGAAAAAAAGGCTCATAAGAAGCACCTTTTGAAGCAGATTTCAAATATGTATGAGTTTTATAACGTCGTAAGTAGTATGTAGTAACGACCTTCTCATTCTAAGCCATCGAGATGTAAAGGTATTATAAAGAAATTAAAGTTGACCGTATATAAGTTTACGATTTCTGTAAGTTCGTTGATAAAACAGTGCCCTGATACATATTAAACTGTTCCAGCACATCATCGACAAAATCCACATTCAAATAAGGTCATTCTTTTACAGCAATTTTCATTATAATGATATTCATTCGAATTATGTTATCATTAATAAAAAAAATATAATGCATAAAAGTACAGTGTAACCTCTCCAGAAAGGCCCTCCATAGAGCGACAACATCTCTTAAACAACCAGCTAGTTGTTCCCGAAATTACCATTTCCTATAATTGTTACCCCGCTAAAGCAAAAACCTCTGCAAAATAGCCGCATATTGTGTTTCCCAAAGAGTGTTGCTCTGGAGAGGTTGCCATTTCAAAAGAAATAATAATACAAAATTACCAGAAAAGAAAATACAAGACAAAACCAACAAAGATGGCCGCCAACAGTACGCTTCCACTCACTATAGCTGTCACCTTGGATCCTGTAAATATAGTAAGTATTGGCGAAATTACGTACATTTCGGAGTAAATATATCAGCTGCATGGACTAAAGTGCACACAATGCTCACTAGTAATTTCCCTAATATGTACAAGAAGTAACGACAAAGGGAAGTAACTCGTAAGACGACCGTTTATCTGGATATAATAGTACAATCGGTATTCCTCGGCGTTTATCCCAAGAAAGTGCCTCGGACATAACAGGGAAGCCGCCATTATCACGGACTATTTTACAAAAGAAGCAATGGAATCGAGCAGAACTAAAAGGTTACTTACTCCTGGGAAGGTATCAACTCCTAAAAGGAGACCAGTAATTGAAGAGCTTCTTGACAGTATTGAAAAACTGATGATTGGCCGTGACCGCAAACCGCATAACCAAAATTTGTAACCCTACACTTATGTACGAGGCGTATTTCTCAGTTACGAAAATGCCCGAGCAGTTACGATTGAACTAGATAGTGTAAGATTGTATCGTAATTCAATACCCCCGACATAAAACTGTAGCTACTGTAAATTTATTATCTAAATAGTGCGAGCAGTAAAGTAAACTTCCGCGTTCAACTTGAAAACAAATTAACAAAACTTTACAAGATATACGAGGGTCATCCGTAAAGTCAGGATCTTCTATATATAATATCCCTGGTAAAGTTCATGAGCTATCATTGAACCGAACTTTTCTGAAGTAAATACATACTATGTATACATGCACAGGCCTAAGAAATTGTGTCACAAAAAAACGAGTATAATATCCCCAATTTTTCACACACTCATCTATTGAATGGATGAAAAATTAGGGAAGTAAAAACTATCGATTGTGATACAATGTCTTAGGCTTGTGATACATGTAATACAGATTTATAAAACAACATGTACGTAGAAAACTCATCAAATCTAGACACTTAAAGAGGCGTTCCCTATAACTTTTATCGTTTAAATCGATTCAGGAATATTATACATTAAATGACAATCATGATTGCTTAAACTATTCAAATTTTCAACAAAAAGCTCCCACTTGTTACCGAGAAAAATAGGAAAACATATTTCCGTAACGAGCAAAATAGTCACGAGTTGTTTCCCTTTGACCACATAATAATAAATCGCTGGAAGCGGTAAATTATTGTTGGTGATTTGAATATATTTTTGACAATATAGAGACATATTAATTTTGTGCTTACTTTCTTCTGACAAATTATGATAATTGATAGTGCTTTGTACATTTAGCTCATTTAATGTGATAGTAGAGAAACACATGCTAGTTATAGGGAATACCTCTTTAACGTATACTTTCAGTTTACCTATATAGGTCGTAGGCGATAACTCTAGCTTTGTATACAAACAAATAATGTCTAAAAACAACACTGGAAGGTCGAATTCTGCTTGTTTTCACTGTCAATTGAGCGTGTTTATGCATTTGAAGTAATTGAGCACAAGAGTGAACAAAAAGGTCACCAAAATGCATTTTATTTCTATTTTCTATAGTAAAGAAAGGCTGGCGTTATCACCGGCGGACTATACAATATCACCATGATGAAACAATAGTGGACAACGACAAGTCTGCAAAAACATGGAACACGGGAGAAATAATTATAATATCAGTAAACAATATTATTTAGAAAAAAAAAACCAAATGAGGGAAACTAACCTTCCATGATGTTAAAGCCAGTGATTTACGTGTTATCCACCATCCAAACACGGGTGTAATACAAGATAAGTTTATTGTTACATAATACGCAGCTATACTATTTCGGGGTAGATAGATAAAATGTCCTGACGTTTATATCTACCTGTACCATGATACCATCATATCAAAAATATACATACACACTTATAGAAGCCTTGGTGAAACCTGTACACAAACTACACATTGAATGGTTTCACCCGAAATACAGTTTCTTATGTTCCGGTGTTGATTATCTAAAGAGTGTTTGAAGATATTAGTCAGTATGAATTATACTTCCTTATTGTGAGATACAGTAAAACTTCGTTATCTCGAGGAGTGATCGGGACAGGTAAAATGCTCGAGATAAATCGGGTGCTCGAAATAACCAAATGACATGTATTGATGATGCAAAAGGATATGAGTTTAAAACTTACTCGAGATAGGCCAGTTGCTCGTGATATCGATGTTCGTCATAAAAGGAAGTTTTACTGTATGTTATAGGCCCTGCTTACATTGTGTACTCGATCGACTGAAACACAGAATAGGCATTGGTCAATTCCTTCGTTTGTATTTTTTAATTTGTTTAACATCTTCGTCGTTTAAATTAATATACATCAACTTGTTTATAAGAAGATAATAGCACAACTCCATCATACTTTTCATAATTGTCACTTTCTTTATTATGTCGAATACAAGCTTGTATAGCTTATGTTTCCTATGTTAATCATAATCGACGTTAAATAAAGTTTATCTTGTCTTATAACAAACTATTGAACGACGAAGTATGGTTATTTTTTTTCAAATATACTGCCTTTTAAAATACATTACAAAATGAAGATTTATATAAACACAGCACGATGCATACCCGTATCGGCACCCTCTCTGTGCAAAACGCTGTATCGACAACCACATGTGCTGGCACGGGACTTTCTCTGTGCAAAACAATGTTTTTGAGGACACCAGTCGAGAGGAAAGGTAAGAAAATCATTGTTTTTGCCAAAAATACAGATTTCTGCGTAAATAACGATAACCAACGGAAAACCCCAACGATTAACCACTGTTCTCATTGTTGTTCCATTTGTTGCCACAAGTTCAGACTAAGATGGAATGTTGACCGGGGCCCGGGGTATTTTTACGAATGAACACAGTGTCCTGTTTTTGACACTTAAATGCGATTTTTCGTCAATACAGGAAATATCTTGCACCCAGAACCAATCTGGCCTGTAATCGCTTTTTATATGGTTACTTTCATCAACTTACGTTAAAAGCAGTCTACTTTCGGTTTCGTTGTCGCACCGGCACATTCTCTGTACTGGCACCTGCCAGTTATTGTGCGTTATTGTGCCAGTCAGTTGCAAAGCACAGCGAGAGTGCCAGTCTTTGGCGCCCATGAAAGCTCACAGAAACTAATCAGTGGTCCATACCAGGGTTGAACCCGGAACTTCCAGAAACGTGTGCTCCCCACTAAGTTACTTAATTACAAGACACAAACTTATAAATGTCAACCGATTTCATAATTCAAACCTTTCTCATCACCCCAATAATATTACATTTACACCACAGCCTAGCACTTAATGTGTGATTAATAATTTACCCTTCTTTGTCCATAATTGGGCATAATTAGTATCAGTATTTAGTAATCTGTTTATTAGGACAATTTGCCTGTTTCCAGATACATTTGTGTATGGAAAACTAGACCCGCCTTCCTTCATAATTTCACTGTTATTCTTTCGGCAATTTATAACCTGCTTACATATGAGGAATTTTCAATTTCACTACTCCACAAATGAGCATGCTATCGTTTGCATAAAAAAGCAATGGAAAGCTCACCAAAAGAGGGGGAGCTGGTTTTAGATCACATATTAGAATTATAAACATATTAAGTGCAGCAGTCGCTATCGCTCCCTTGCATTTAATTTGTTAACGCTAATATTTGATCTATAACCTAAACATATACGCCCATACTCCCCAATGCCAATCCCTAACAGTCTATACAGGTTATCAGCTTATCTATACAGCGAGTCCCATTATCTCATTCCTAACTATAGCCTAGGTAAGCAGCAAAAACTGATTTGTTATTTTCAGTTATTGTGACCTTGACCACATGAACCATGTAAGTATTTGGAAGAAATAACGATGCTGTTGGAACCCATAGTCCACGTTAATTTGGATCATCCCTCGTGTGTCCCATTTTCAACTTCATACAAGCATTCAGTACACCAAGCTTCATTGATGTAGTACCTCAAAAAGGTATATCAGAAATACCAGAAAAACTGAGGGGAATGACTAATAGTATTTTAGAAACAGTGACCTTGACCCACTTTCCATCTAAAGAGGCCTCTAAACATAACTGTCTGTAAAGTAAGTTTCATTGATGTACACCCATTGGTATATCATATCGCTGGCTTAGAATGACAAGGTCGTAAGTGCCACTTACTACCTTATAAGACTAATGCGTGTTTAAAATCTACACCATCAGGCGCTTCTTATGAGGCTATTGACATGAAAATCGGAACTTGTCATTTTGACCAAATTAAAGTTGAAAAAGCTTGTTTTACTATATGTAAAGACTGAATGTCAGACAGTTTTTCTTTTTTTTCTCAAAATATTGATTTTGTAGTTACGACCTTCTCATTCTAAGCCAGCGATATATGCTTTGAAAAATAAACTTAAACACCCCCTACAGCCGTACAATAGCATCACTTTTGCTTCAAATAGTCAACATCAAAATACTCCAATCTACAGTAATTATAACACAAAGCACACAAGTGTGTTAGTACATTTATTCAGGCTTGCATACATTAATAATACCAAATATGTAAACAAAACCGTCAGAATAACAACAAGAGGGTCCAAAGGGCCCTGGGTCGCTCACCTGTTTGGCCTAGTGACCTAGATTTTGGCCCAAATGACACAGTATCTAACTTGACCTAGATTTTATAGAGATAAACATTGTGACCAAGTTTCATAAAGATAGAGTCAAAATTGTGACCTCTAGTGTGTTCACAAGATTTTTCAATGATTTGGCCTCGTGACCTAGTTTTTGACCCCAGATGACCCAATATCGAACTTGACCTAAATTTTATAATGATGATCATTGTGATCAAGTTTCATAAAGATAAGGTCAAAATTGTGACCTCTAGTGTGTTCACAAGCTTTTTCAATGATTTGGCCTCGTGACCTAGTTTTTGACTCCGGATGACTCGATATCGAACTTGACCAAAATTTTATAGTGATGATCAGTGTGATAAAGTTTCATAAAGATTAGGCTCAAATTGTGACCTCTAGTGTGTTCACAAGCTTTTTCAATGATTTGGCCTTCAAAGGCTTGTGACCTAGTTTTTGACCCCGGATGACCCAATATCGAACTTGACGTAGATTTTATAGAGATGATCATTGTGATAAATTTTCATAAAGATTAGTCTCAAATTGTGACCTCTAGTGTGTTCACAAGCTTTTTCAATGATTTGGCCTTGTGACCTAGTTTTTGACCCCAGATGACCCAATATCGAACTTGACCTAGATTTTATAGAGATGATCATTGTGATCAATTTTCATAAAAATTAGTCACAAATTGTGACCTCTAATGTGTTCACAAGGTTTTCCAATGATTTGGCCTAGTGACCTAGTTTTCGACCCCAGATGACCCAATATCGAACTTGACCGAGATTTTACAAAGATGTTCATTGTGATCAAGTTTCATAAAGATTAGGCTCATATTGTGACCTCTAATGTGTTCACAAGGTTTTCCTTTGATTTGACCTAGTGACCTAGTTTTTTACCCCAGATGACCCAATATCGAACTTGACCTAGATTTTATGGAGATGATCATTGTGATCAAGTTTCATAATGAGCAGGCTAAATTTGTGACCTCTAGTGTGTTCACAAGCAATTGTGAACGGACAGACGACGGACGGATGAAGAGCGATCACAAAAGCTCACCTTGTCACTTTGTGACAGGTCAGCTAAAAACAATAATACTTTCACTTTTTAATAAAACAACTCTTGTGATCTGCAAAATATCTCCTTTGCAAGTATAACTAGTAAGACTGTCCAAAGAATATGACAACATCAATAAAAGAACACACTTAAAATGTTTAGATCTACATGATAACAGATTGTATGTCGTAATGACGTTGTAATTTAATCATTATAGGAAGCTAGTACACAAGGTGTTAGCAATCGGTAAACTATTAGAGGGACTAAACTCCATTTTGATGATAAAAACATGCTTTGCAAACATTTTAATCACAAAACATGTTCTTCCATCCATTACGGCTTTTCTCGGCATTTATACACTCCAACGTTAAATTATGTATCTTATAGCGTTAGTCACACAATAGATTTTAGGGATTTTAAGAGAATTGTTTGATAAATTTTGCAATTCACCAACTGGAGTTGAGTCCCTTTAAAGTATGAAAGATTAATTAATTATTTATGTGTCATTCAATCTATTCAACAAAACAAGTATCCACTCTCCATATTCTCATTCAAACATCACATTATCATTAATAATAATGCAGAATGATGATGAGGTTCAAATTGCCTCCCTTTGAATTTTTTTGTCAAATGTCAGCATAAGTTGGTTAATCTTTTTGACACTCCTTGTAGCAGTTCTGTAAGAAGGTATCATATTGAAAATGAAGGGGCAATGGCAATACTGTATAAACTTTCGATTGCATATGGTTATTTTTTATAATTAATTTGCTGAGTTAGGTAGATTAATGTATTTTCTAAAGTTAAACATGAACCAGATACTAGTAATTAGAGGTTAATACAGGAGGAGATAATCGGCCTGGAAATTAATAATCACAACAAGGGATTTACCCAGAGGGTGAATATTCATGTCGGGCCAATTATCAACTACCGGCCGTGCTCTTAAATGCATTAATGTCTAACAGTCTTTAAAACAATTGTTTGATTTCAAAACTTAATGGACATTACAACAACTCACTCTTAGTTCAGATCAAAAAGTTCATGAAGATCTAAAAAACATTTATGCTGACAATCATTCATTCATAAACTTGTTAAAGAAATTGTACCTCCGTGCAACGTAACTAAAGTAACGTTAGCTGCAACGTGATTTCATTTTGTATATACAACATGGCGTCAAGTTAACATGGTTTGTGGACCGGGCCGAGAGGCGATAATCAATGATGTGATGGTCATAATCAGCCAAGAATAGGCTCATTTTCGTTACTACAAAAGTAAAAAGTGTATTAATTTAACAATAATATATATCATAATTTTATCTAAAGCTATCTAAAGCTATAACAAATCCAGATGTATCATTTTAAGAGGTATTTAAACTTGCACAAACAGAGCAGAGCTTTATTTACCCCAGGAACATAGTACAGACATCCAGAAAATAATGTATACAATTGCAAAAAATGACAATATCGACATACTCAAACTAATCTTAACATCTGTGAACTTAAATATACCACAAACAAATCCCATGTCATAAATTAAACACAAAGTTTCTTAAAATAAAAGTTTGCCAGTTTTTGGGGCAGATAAAATTTATCCTATCTTTGATTGAAAACCAGATTGTGAAATCTTGCTAAGATTATAAATAGTTTAAAAGTTCAAAGTGTAAAACAACCACTTGTTACATAAGGTCACGTGTAATGCATCCTAATTTTGGCAAGAAAAAAAATTGAATGTACCAGGCAATTACAACTGTTTCAGTCGATGGCAATCTTAACAACTGTTCAGCTTAAAGACAAGTTTGAATATACAATTATGTGTGAATACCAATCAAAATAGTTGCTTGAAGGGGAGCAACTTTTCACAATCCCGCTTGAAGGGAAGCAACTCTCACAATCCAGCTTAAAGGGAAGCAACTCTCACAATCCCGCTTGAAGGGGAGCAACAACTCTCACAATCCCGCTTGAAGGGGAGCAACAACTCTCACAATCCCGCTTGAAGGGGAGCAACAACTCTCACAATCCTTCTTGAAGGGGAGCAACAACTCTCACAATCCCGCTTGAAGGGGAGCAACAACTCTCACAATCCTTCTTGAAGGGGAGCAACAACTCTCACAATCCCGCTTGAAGGGGAGCAACTCTCACAATCCCGCTTGAAGGGGAGCAACAACTCTTACAATCCTTCTTGAAGGGGAGCAACAACTCTCACAATCCCGCTTGAAGGGGAGCAACAACTCTCACAATCCCGCTTGAAGGGGAGCAACAACTCTCACAATCCTGCTTGAAGGGGAGCAACTCTCACTATCCCGCTTGAAGGGGAGCAACAACTCTTACAATCCTTCTTGAAGGGGAGCAACAACTCTCACAATCCTTCTTGAAGGGGAGCAACAACTCTCACAATCACGCTTGAAGGGGAGCAACAACTCTCACAATCCTTCTTGAAGGGAAGCAACTCTCACAATCCCGCTTGAAGGGGAGCAACTCTCAAAATCCCGCTTGAAGGGGAGCAACTCTCACAATCCCGCTTGAAGGGGAGCAACTCTCAAAATCCCAAATGTTTCATATAAAGGGAAGTCACTGCAAACATTTCTCATTTGAATTCAAGTATTTAGAACAAACCAATCAAACAATAATAAAATATGAAGACATTATCACAATGATGAGAATGAAGCTCACTGTATGATGTTATTATGTAGATTGTGACCAGGGCCAGTATTAATAAAGCATCTTAAGTGAAAACTTAAATATTTTGACCTAAGTTAAAATATTGAGCTGCCCATATTTCAAAAGAAACGAAAAATAATCCATTTTTTTATATGATTAGTGAAGCCCTTTACATAATGCTTCTTAACCATGTAAATAATGATTAATATTGGTTTTCCTGTTTAGCTGATACACTTAAGTAAAATTTGAGACTTTAAGAAATTTCTAAGTTTTCACTTATTATATTTAGAAGATGCTTTATAAATACCAGCCCAGAGATCACTACTATACTTGAAACATGATTGCAACATAAACAGCTTGGTTCACAAGAACAAAGTTCACTGTGAGTGGACTACTAGATGATGTTAATGTGTAAGTTGTTGATTCATCTGACGTAGTATACCAAGTACAACTTCTCTCAATGTCTGAAATATACATAGTAACATATCATGTTGTATTCCAAGTACAATAATTCAATTGTGCATGATCTCCTTATTCGTCCCAATCCACATACCTAGTTTTATAGACCTAGCTTAAAAACTGTTTGAGTTACGGCAAGATCCAGATTTTCTTATTTTTTCATTTTAGGCCCCTTTCGGGTGACCCTGTTTATTTCCATTTATGGAACATTTATCACAAAATATATAACATACATGTATCCAGATTTTCTTCACGGACGGAAAAACCTACGGACTGACTAATACATATAGGTCAACCTATAGTCCCCTTCAGTTGAAAAACAGTAGGGGTCTAATAACAAAATGATAGTTTCACTGAAAGTTGTTAAAGAGGCGTTCCACATAACTTTGTTCGTTTACATCTATTCAGGAATATTATACATTTAATGTGAATCATTATTGCTTAAACTCGTCAAATTTTTAACAAAAAGCTCCCACTAATTACTGAGAAAAGAATGAAAACATATTACCGTAACAAGCCAAAATAGTCATGAGTTGTTTCCCTTTGACCACATAATAATAAATCGCTGGAAGCGATAAATTATTATTGGTGTTTTAGATATATTTTTGACGTTATAGAGACATATTTACGCACACTTTCTTCTGACAATTTATGATAGTTGAAAGTGCTTTGTACATTAAGTTCATTTAATGTGATAGTAGAGAAAAATATGCTAGTTATAGGGAATGTCTCTTTAAGTATATTCACTATGATGAACAAGACGTACCTGAGGTTTACAGTATTCCTCCAACCAGCTGAACACACACGCAGATAACTCGGCAAAATTGGCCACAGAAATATTGGCATTAAATGTGTTAAACAATGAATCCATGATCTGTTTAAACTGAAAGAAAATACATTTTTATCATGAGTATCAATAATTTCACCTCCAATCATGTATCATGGTTTGTACAGATATTTCAAACAAAATTCAAGGACTTTTCCAGGCCTCTTCATTCATTTTCAACTTATTTTTACTACTCATGGTGTCAAACAGCGCCAAAACACCGTAAAAATCATCAATTTACCGGAAAAAGAAATGACATTGACTTTGGTGCATAAGTTTGTCATGTTGTGATCATACTAATACTGTTCATTTCATAGCCCTTCATTTTGTCCCCAGGTAACCAGGTACTGAATCTTGGAACACATGTTCTCGTCATAAAGCTATGGCGATGATTTTAGTGATTAAATCGAGTTTTCTATGATATTTTCTTATTTTCTACTCTAAAGAAAGTAAATACAAGGACTATTTCTAAAAATTAATTCATTTTTTTTCAAAATTCAAGGACTTTTCAAGGATTTTTTTTCAGTGAGAACTTAAGGACTTTTCAAGGACTATACATCAAATTCAAGGACTTTTCATGTTCTGTACAAAACTTTGTCTATGGTTGACAAAAACAATATAACTAAGGGCAAAGCCTTGTCTCATTATAAACATGTAATTATACCAACATCACCTAAATTCTACTTTGTAAACAGGTCCACGCGAAAGTAAAGTTAGAGAACATACCACTTGGAATTTTGCCGCATCAGATACTTGATTCTGTCCATGTACTGGTTGGTTCTGATGTGTCTTCACTATATGTTCATAGTTCCTACAATTATATACAACTAGTCATAGTAAATATTGACTTCAGTATTTCGAGTAAAAAAATCCAAATATGAAGATGTAATATCTGACACTAGTAGTATCAAGCAATCATAATGTGTATAGATAGATTAGAGAGATTTATTTCAACATATAGTGCATAATTAAACATGACAAAATGTATCACAACATACAATAACAATAAACTAGCATACACGCAATAATACAGTCATGGTAATCAACAATACATGTAAAGGATGACGCAAAAGAACTACACATACAAGCAGTTCTTATTTCCATTGCCATCCTTTGACATATAATTTAATGACATGTATACAACATACATATTACTTACGCCTTCATGATCTTTAGTGCCATCACTTCTTTACGTAGAGAGTCCAGCTCATCTTCCTGTTTCTTCTTTTGTTGAACCAAAAACTGTATGTAGTCAATGGCTACAAGTAGATAATATGTAATTATTTCAACCTCTCTGTCAAGAATAACCCATGAAAGTGCAAGCACTTATTTTCCAATGGGGTCCTGTGTTTTTTGCTGAAGGGACAGCAGGTGGAAGAGACAGTAGTGTGATACAAGGTATCCGGGCGTGATGCCCTAGCTCTTTCTGAAGAGACACCTTGGTTCTTTAACGTGCCCGGTGTATAGCACCGATACACGCGAGACTACCTCTGGGTTGCTAACCAGTTCATCTCTAGTTGGGTGGGAAACACAGAAAAGTGTTTCAGAAATGATCAAGTGCCCCGGCCGGGAAAGGAAACCCGGGACCTCTCCATCAGCAGTCAAGTACGCTATCCGCTCGACCACCGTACCACCCATATGGTATATGTAACAGTAGAACCAACAAGAGCTGTCAGTAAGACAGCATGCTCTACTTACGAGTCATTGAGATCAGGTGTTATAAGTGTGGAGATTGTTCCAATACAACATACATACAAGTTTGAAAGCATTGTAGCAAGCCATATTGATGTAAGAAGAAACATGGAGTTTGGGTTAACCAAGAATATGGGCCTTCAATAAGTCTAAGTCCAAAAGTAGGTCAAGGTGAAGGCCAAAAATGAGATCAGGTGTTATAAGTGTGTGTAGATTGTTCCAATACAACAAACATGCAAGTTTGAAAGCTTTGTAGCAAGCCATATTGACTATATTGGTGTAAGAAAAACGGTAGGTTTGGATTAACCTCGTAGGGACGGAGAGGTGAATCACTATATGCCACCCGATCTAAAATTCAAATTAGTGGTAATATAACAGGGCTCGACAAATCCACTCGTCCGCTCGTAATTACGAGTAGAAATTCACATCGGACGAGTCAACATCCAGCAACGCTCGTCCTGCGGACGAGTGCAATTTCTGGCAGAAAACAATCAAGTTTCAATAATTAATCGCGCATTAAACAACATAATTCGATAAAAAAACCATCTTGTATTCGATACAAACGCCAGATCATCTGTCAGTCAAAAACGAAAGTTGGAAGAATGAAAACATGAGTGCGCTGTGACGTCACGGGAATTCCCCGGTTATGCTCGATTAATGAATGACACTGTTCTTAGTTTAATCGATCGAAACATAATTTCTTAGCGTTAAAGCGACGTTTTCGGTTCGTCACAGTGCGCAAAATAAATATTTTGTATGAATGTATGGATTTACAAACAGACTCCTTCCATCGGTTTGCGTAATTAAGGACAAAATTTAATGCCAACATAGTGGTCATCACGTGAAGAATAAAGTTTGTATAGACACAGTGTATTTACCAATCAAGCTGATCAAAAGTTGTCTGCTTCAGAATGGAAAAAGGAGCACATTTATATTTTCACAATTTTATTGACAGTTTGAGACGAGAATCACATCGTTCAAAAACAGATTTCCAGATTTTTCTTTGACTGAAAAATACGGGCGAGTTGATTTTGCTGCTGGACGAGTGGTTTTTTGGCACCGCTCGTCCGGTAGGACGAGTGGCTTTTGAAAAATTTGTCGAGGCCTGTATAACCATCACATCCATTCCAGGAAATATATCTGGCTCGAAATTTACAACCACTTGTACCCTAGCTAGATAACAGGATGTCAAGGGTCGATATCAAATGAAATGTTTGTTGTTATGGTTGCACCAAAATACTTGTATAGCCTGGCTTATTTGACACGAGCTTGACCTTTTGATTAGCATAATTTAAAAGTCGATATATTACCTATGTTTACAACATCGATTGTATGTAACGTTTTCATAATCGGGGAGTATCACAAAGACGCTCAAGTTGTAATACAAACATAAATCTGAAATACCGATATTGCAAGATTTGCTTCCAGAATTTGATACATTCAAAACAATAACCTTGTAGTATATTCTTGCACAAAGGACAGGTTCAGGTCAAAATAGCCAAGCTTTATCAGTTATACAATATAAATAAAGCACATACATCTCTGTAGTATAGTTGCCTTGCTCAGCTTACTGGGTCCTAGTGAATCTGTCTGTTGACATGTAGGTACAATACACTGTAACTCATCGTAACCTCGCTGCAACAACATAAATAACACAGTGTACAGTGTACTAGTATAATAATCTAGATCAAGTATAGTTGTATTTGGTATAATGTTTTAGACGAGATACATCAGTTTTATTACAAAATAATATTAAATATACATAACATTGAATTAAACTGAAGACCTCACTTTCCTAAAGAGGTCAAATCGATGGCTTAGAATTAAAAGGTTTAGACATTTAGACTGTACTTATGGTAAAACAAACTTTTACAACTTCATTTTGGTCAACATGACATGTTCAGATTTTTATGAAAATGGGCTCATAAGAAGCGCCTTGTGATACTTATTCTAAATATGTGTGAATCTTAAAAGGTCGTAAGTGGCACTTATGACCTTCGAATTCTAAGCCATCGAAATATTGTCATAATTGACCTACTGTAACAGGAGTCTGACAGTTATAATAAAATTAATATATTTGCTTCAGAACCGCAAAATCATCCTGGGAGATAAGAGAGATAGTGTACTGGTTGTTGTTGTACCTTTATGGCATCTCTACGTTTCTGTTCTGCTGCAGTATGAGCCTCTCTACGTCGATCCTTGTAACTCAATGTCGCCTTACAACTGTCACTGTCCTCATCATCTGTAACAACACAGGTTTACATGTAATGTATCAACCCAGTAATTGTTTTACAAATTTCCATAAAAGAGTCCTGGCCTGGTGATTATAAAAATTTGAGAACGTACTCCATGCTCCAACTCATACTCTGTATACTCCAATTGGAGTATTTCTTAGTTACAAAAACTGCTGTAACTTTGTTATGACTCAATGGAAACATATGAAATGAGGTTTCATTTTCTTAGTTAGATCATTAGCTACAAGTTGGAGTAGGTTTTGATGAACATTTCTAAAAAAAGCTCTTTTTCAAGTTTGAGCATGGAGCATGGAGTTTGAGTATCAGAATGAGAAATGTTTATAATCACCGGGCCTGGGACTCGATAACTTGCAAATCTACAAGTCCAAAAACTGAAGAACGAGTCCAAATATTTAATTAAAAAAATTAAAGTAACAATATTAAAGAAATGTGTAAAACAGGCTTCTTAACATTATTAGCTGTTGAAAACCAGGATACTGATCATTAGTAAGGAATTAAGCAATCTCCAACATGACTGTTGTTAGAAATCTCAATGCATTATTGGGACTCACATAAATTGAAACTTCGCATCATCACTGATTTTTTTGAGTCCAGGACTCGGGACTTGCAGGTAAAAAATTCACTGTGAACCCCTACAGTCTCTTCACAAGACTGGTTTGTTATTGTGAAAGGTGAAAACAGTCAATCGGTTTCTGACATTTAATGCTTTCTTTACTATATACATGTACATGTATATTGGTAGTCATGTTATCTATGGAATCAACATGAAAATTAAGAATTCAGTATTATAATGTGACCTAAGATAAGATAAGATAAACTTTATTTAACGTCAATTATGATTAACATAGGAATCATAAGCTACAAGCTTGTATTCGACATGCAGTGTAATACTGCTAAATTAGACTGTCATTAGACGTGTTATAATTACCTGTATTATGAGCAGAGGATGCCGAGGAACCTGGGATAGACCCAGTACTACCAGCACGACCAAACACAAACTGTTGTGCTGAAGTAGGACTCACTGATGACATCTTCTTTAACTCATTCTCCAGATCTGTAACAATGTAAGAACACATTATAATATCCTAGATCATTACACAGTCTACATAATAATAGTAATATAAATAGTTTAGTATCATACTATAGTACCGTTAAGATATTTTGACAGTGACGCCATCATTTATGTGTACCCAAAAGATTAAAACCATTGCTCAAACAGGTAGAGTTTAGTTTGGTATTGAACTGTTGGTATAAGCATTTATACTTGTTTTTACACCGTAATAGTGGATTGCTCCACTGTGTCACTGTATTCTTACTCTAACTGGGCTGTAATTATTAAGTTCTAGAAAAGCACCAACGAAGCAAGGATATACCCACCTACCATTTGATTGGAGCATGTCAAAGACTATAAAGTAAATCATGAAACTCAAGAGTGTTTAAAATGTATTTTTCCCTCATACCCAGTCCTAGGCAAACAAATTAAACATTTTCTGAATTTTCTGCGACTTATATATTTATAATGTTATACATAAACATCCAAGATATTGACCACTCATGAATTCCACTAGCTTCTGAATTTAAAGGGCCATTCATACTGTATATTAATTGTCACCTGATTGTGTTTGATATGTATAGTATGCCGGGGATAACTGTAGTCTTTGAAATTGAAATAAAATGCATTTTCGGTGATCATGTTTGTATACAAAGTTTGAGTTATCGTCGGCGATCTATAGGTACAGATCTTTCAAAATTAAACGAGAATCGTTCGTCAACATCGAGACATCTGTCAGGTAAACTATGTTTGTCTAGGCATGACTGTGTATACGGTACCCGAATTAACGGTACTTTACATTGAATCCTAGTATGGATTAACCTAGTCCACGCTATTCTTTCGATTGGGATAGTTCCCCTTATTAGTATTACTTATTAAATCGACTATATATATATATATATATATGAGCCGCGATCTAAGAAAAGGGCCCTTAATGAAAAATTTTCGATTTTCATTTTTTTGCATTTTTCGAAGAATCTATCTTTCCTGTGTACAAGAAAGAAAATTTTTTGCCAAAATTTCAAATATTAATGATTTTATGACTTTTTAAAGGAACCAATGACATGAACATTTTTGGCAAAAAAACGGGTATCTCAACATTGACATTATTTTGTTACCGTTTGGTGTTTAAGTGGCATTTTCACACTGCTGTTTATCTGCTCAGATTGAATTTATCATTTGAATAATGATACGCATTTGTGAGGAGTAACATGTGTGTGTATAAATATGTCTTTATCTTATTTTTGTTGCCATAGCAACCATTTATTCAATTACTAAAACATGCAAAATTCTCTGGTTTACTACTAATGATCAGGAAAATATTACAACTGCAATATATGGGCTTTGTATTAAATAAATGCAGTCTATGTTTGGAGCAGAACAGTAATACAGAATACAGAAGTTATTTTATTTCAGGGTATGTATGTAAAATAAGTCCCCAACCGGTTTTCAAACGGGGCCTATCGGTTGCCCTCCGTCGGTCAATCAGTTCGTTATTCAGTTAGTTCGTCATAAATCTGGATCCTGACATAACTAAAACATCTTTCATGTTATGTTTAGCGAATTTAATATGTAGATAAGGGGCAATAAAGAGAACTATGCACGTCTATTTTTATTGTGTCTGAAATTGTGGTTGCTATGGAGACCGAAATAGTAAAAATAAGTAAAAAAAAGACTGGACCCTGAAATTACTCATTCAGTTTCCAAGCTCGATTTATGAAACCTGGTTTGTAGGTAGGTGACAATAAGAAGAGTATGAACATCTAAATATAAATTTATTTTAACAAAAAATTGGGTTGCTATAGATACCGCAATATTGAAAATACTTCAAAATCTGGAATTCTGTCATAACTCAAAGAATTTCCAATGTATGTGAATGAAATTTTGTATATGGAATTTGGAGGGAAAAGCATATAATGATAACACTTTCGCTTGAATATTGTTATATTCTGACATATATAGTGGTTGTCATGGCAACATAGCTGTAAATATAATACAAGGGGTCGTAGATTCAAACATGTAGGCCTCTGTCTTGCTTGCAATTTTTAGTGGCATGTTTATGTTAAACTTCATGTTCTTCATTGTCTGGTTTTCTCAAAAAGTTTTACTTATATAAGCCAATTCCAGCATACGATGATATAATATGATGGCATATTGATTCTGAAATTATTGATATTTATTTCATAACATCATTAATGGCAGCACAGTTCCAAAAATATATTACGTTAGGATTAACATCAAAATATTGACTTTTCAATACTTCATTTTTATGAAATGAAGATATTTGATGGTTTGATATGTTATTCAAAAATGTACTACAAGAGACTGCTAACTCATTACATTGCTACTATCACCCATAATAATTAATGGTTTTGTGGTCTGTCGATTCCAAAATTCCTCATTTTTTGTTTATATCTGACTTAGTTTAACATCCAAAAGTCGTATTGTCTTGACTTTCGGTCACTAAAGTTCGGATGCTGTAAATGCCAATCAGTATGTACATATAACAAGCTTGATATCGAAATTAAATTATTAACAACATTGTAGTTAGCAGATTCCAATAAACAGGTTTTTCGTTTACATGTTTAGTGTTTTATCTCAAAATATTGCATTTCACACATGTTACTCACTTTATACTGAAATGTTTTGATGTATTAAGCAAATTGTTACCACCAACCTAAAGAGTAAGTTATTATTAAATGCAATGATTAATAATTATGCGGTCTTCTGATTCGAAATTACTAAACTTAATATGTTTATACTTTGTAATGTTTTACCCCAAAAATATCACACAATGAGCAACATTTTAGAATATATTTTTGATATTTGTGCAGAATGACAACATGTGCATATTCGTATTGTTTAATTTCCAACTAGAACAGTATGTGGTGTTATGTTTAAACCGATTCCAGAAATCATCAATTAAGTTTACAGTTAATAACTTTTTACCCAAAATCATGGTATCCTCAACAAAAGCTTTAGATTATCAATTTCTTACTATATATTATACTACAAGTTATTACAAACCAATTGCAGTTATTTTGGATAAAATATGATTATGAACAACATTGTGATCGATTGATTCCAAAAATCCTGAGTTGTGTTAATATATTGGACTGTTTTACCCCAAAAGTAGCTCAAGACACATATCACTTTGAAACTAGTTTATAAATATCTTCAGTGGAAAGACATCATGTGACTATCTAAGTCCTTTATTACTAAATAATATTATTAATGGCATTGTACTAAACCGATTTCAAAAATCACCATTTTAATTTATAATTTGTATGATTTTACCCCAAAATATCATACAGTGATCCAAATGGACAATGTATTAGTTGATATATTAAACTTTAACTTACTACAAACTAATTACAGTTGTTTTAGATATAATACGATTATTAATGTCATTGTGGTCAATCGATTCCAAAAATCCTCACTTTTGTTTAATTTTATAATGTTTTTGCCCCAAAATGTCTGAGAATGGACAACATTTAAGAAATCAGATTAGCAATATCTTATGCAGGCAGACAACATGTGTCCATCATATTGATTTATAATCAAATAACACAATAAATGGCATTACAATAAACCGATTCCAAAAATCACCGTTTGTGTTTATGTTTTGAAGGATTTTACCCCAAAACATTGTATCTTGATCAATAACTGATAATTTCAAATGCTATATATAACTACAAGATACTACACTCATAATGCAATGGTGTCCAATAAAATACGACTATAAATAGACATGTGGTTAATCGATTCCAAAAATCCTCACTTTTGTTTAATTTTCGATGTTTTTGCCCCCAAAATGTCTGAAAATGGAAATTATTTGAGCCATCAAATTAGCAATATCTTATGCAGGCAGACAACATATGTCCATCATACTGATTTATAATCAAATAACATAACAAATGGCATTACAGTAAACCGATTCCAAAAATCACCATTTGTGCTTATATTTTGAAGGATTTTACCCCAAAATATCGTATCTTGATCAATAACTGATAATTGCATAAGCTATATATTACTACAAGATACTATACTCATATTGAGGTGGTTCTCAATAAAATACGACTATAAATGACCATGTGGTCTGCCGATTCCAAAAATCCTCACTTTTGTTTTTAATTTGTTATGTTTTAACCCAAAAATGTAGGCGTCATGTGTTAGTATAGGACTCCATATTAAGTATGTTACAAGGCAACAATTATCTGACAGGATACGACATAAAACATTTTTGTGCATTTTTTGCCTCGTTCTGAAATTCGCAGAAAATGATGTCGTAACTTTAAACTCAATTTTCTCAAATTGATGTCAATGTCATTAAGGGCCCTTTTCTCAGATCGCGGCTCATATATATATAGTAATTTATAATCAAAACAGCAGATTATACATACAATTAGTCTGATCAAAACTGCCATCACCATACAAGTGTTCGGCCATCCCTGAAATCAAAACAGTATTATATATAGCAGTGGCTAGGATCACGGTACCAGGAGTTGGAGCACTTAAACTCTTAACAATATATCTAGCCAATCAAATTGAGTAATTTGCACATGTGGCTCTTAATGCTTTGAACAGTAATTCAGTAACAACGGAAGTGATGCAATCCTAATATCGATTTTACCAGTACCCTGTCTGCGCGCTCCAATACGTGAAATATTGTTCAAAGTAAACAGTTCTCGATTTAAATATTATTCAAAGCATTTGGTTCCCAGCACATAAGCGTATTGGAGTTTGCAGTCAGGGTACCAGTAAATGGATATTAGGATTGCATCACTTCCGTTGGTTGAGATTATGGCAGCTGAGTGACCTTCTTATTATTATTAGTTCTAAAAGGAAACTAGTTTTTTTATCATGCAAGTTTATTAAATCAAGTGCAAAATATCGCTAAATTCGACCCCTGACAAGGGCAGATAACTCCATAAATATAGGTCACAGGGTTACGGGCCTTGTCAGTATGGACTCCCCTTGTGATGTAGACATGATTTCTGTCTCCGGTGGTTTTCTTCCAAGTGATGATAGTCACTTAGTCGAGATTGTTTGACAACTTGTGATGATGAATAGATATGTCGAGTTTCAGGTGGACACGACTAAGTAATACTAGTCTTTAAGAAAATGACTCTGATATAAAACTTAGGCAGTGGCTAGGATTACAGTACAGTAATCCTAGACCCACAGGCTAGGATTACGGAAGTTCCGTAATCCTAGCAAGTCCTAGCTAGGGCTGTCTAGAATTACGGAAGTTTTTATATCGAGTGCAATTAAGCGTACAGGTCGCCTTATATTGCATGTTTACATTAACATTTCATGAATTTATACAAATATTGGTATATTTACCATCGAATAATCAGTTTTGGTTATGGTAAAGATATAGAGTATGGTAAAGATATTAAACGGTGGAAAATATCCAAATGCAAATACTTTTGATACTGTATATAAAGCATGTACTTTTATCTACGTATTTAAAGCCACAATAAGGTTCCGGAACAACATATTTTCTAAAGATAAGGAAACAAATCTTTGTTACTGATTTGAAGACTGATAAATAAT
Source organism: Spisula subtruncata (assembly GCA_963678985.1). Classification (NCBI taxonomy): domain Eukaryota; kingdom Metazoa; phylum Mollusca; class Bivalvia; order Venerida; family Mactridae; genus Spisula; species Spisula subtruncata. Next base: position 7,521,738 of record OY787668.1, read on the forward strand.
TTACACATCAAGCTATTAAAACACGCTCTTACTGTCATATATGTGAACTAATCTTCCCTTGAAGATTGGCATAACGAGCCCCGTTTGTTCACAAATACGGGGTTTAACAGCATCTCCGTCACTTTCCGGAGACTACCGAGAATATTTCGCCAGTTTCTGATAACCAATGGATGGATAGCACACCTATTGATAACGTAGGGCGCTTACTATAACCCGGTATTTACCAGTACCTTCCGGTATCGTATATAGTAGCCCGGTATTGACACCTAATCACGTTGTATATTGCCTTGTATATTGCCTTGTATATTGACATTAATCATGTTGTATAATTGAAACATGCCAGAGATTAACTATGCGTATGCAATATAGATAGTGCGAATGGCTGTGTGGAGATGTATTAATTTCTCTGATAATTATTAGATTTATATTTTCATGTACAGTAGAATCTACAATAAAAAATAATAATTGTTTACTTGTAAGTATATAAATCTGCATGTTCAATATACACGAATGTTGTGAGTTATTTAATTTTATAAACATGTGTCAATCATTATGAAGATCAAAGAGGTGGCCTTTTATTTTAATATCAATATAAAACGCACAAACATGATCATATGAATGGAAAATTAAAATATATGTTATATCCACATGCCCTCAAATTTTCCTATGCATATGTATTTAATTGTAGCTAGCTACATTGTGTTTATTGTCTGATACAACATAATCTGTAATAAAATATAAAAAACTAGATGTTTTTGTTTGTCCTTATAATTTTAAATCGCTGGCTTAGAATGAGAAGGTCGTAAGTGCCATATTTGAAATCTATATCACAAGGCGCTTCTTATGAGCCTATTTTCATGAAAGCTTGTTAACCATAAGTAAAGAGTAATTTGTCAGACAGATTTTCTTATTTTCTCAAAATATGATTTTGTAGATACGATCTTTTCATTCGATAATCATCATGTTATATATCATGCAGTTAATGTGCTTGTCTATATAATTCCATGATTATGTTAAGTGATATATATTCATTCACACTTCTACACTAATCCTTTAATTGGATTTTACCTAGCCATTCGATTAGGTGTCAGTCATGATTAGACTACAATACCCCACGCAATATACAATACAATATAGGCCTACAACAGGGTACCGGGTTTTGTGCGTATACTTCCGATCATTGACGAAATCTTCGGAATCGTTCGAAAAATTAAAACGTAAACACTATTGAGTATACTAAATAGCGTTTTCAGCTGATTATTTCTCAAAATAGGAACAGCGACCTGAGGTCAGATATGGGTCCCTTGTAAACCATTTTTAGTATAATTTAATATCTCAATATTTCAATATTCTTTGAAGATAGAAAATGCTACCATTTTAAACCTTATTGGGACTTTAATTATGAAGTTATTAAACTACGGAAAATATATTGAGATAACACATAATTCTAATTTTATAAGATTCCTAATGACACGCAAAGCGTAATCAGTTACAAATAAAAACAAATAATTAAGTAGCAACCCAGCTGATTTTTAAAGTTTGTTTCTCCACACAGTAATTAAGCTCATAAGAAAGAGCTTATTGAAACAATTACATAGCAGTTTAAATGTTCAAGATATCTCAATTAGAACTTTATTTATGCCAATTTTTATATGCCGGTTTTCGACCATTTTTGGTCAAGAATTATCTTGATTTTCTGAGATTTGGCGCCGCGGCGACGGAACCGAAAACGACTGCTTTTTCACTAAATTTGTAATATTTTTTTTAAATAATTGAGATATCTTCATGAAAATTTGCACTATTATGTAAAATTTGGTGCTGAATCTGTTTATGCAGTTGTTTTCATCATAAAATCATTATATAATACAGTAAAAACTCATAATATAAAGAAATTAAAAAAAAACGGTCAATTTTCTATTTTTCTTATTTATATCCTATCGCATACTTAAAACAACAATAAATGAACATACATCACTATATATTTCATAAAACTGTTTAAAAACTTAAATGGACATAAATATGCATTCATAACATTATCAATATGGACATAATATAACATAACAGTTTCACAAACTTTATTAATCACACAAATCTCAAATTTTTTTAAATATGTTTTCACCCAAAACTGAAGGCATTTGGGGTACTAGATGCGATGCTTGGATCTTGAGTACTGACCTCATTGGTCACTGTTTCTATCATGGGGGCTAACAGCACAGGATTATATCATCATTATATGTGGTATTAGGTGGGATACCGGGCTTACAAGCTTCCTGGGTCACTGATTTTGTCATTGGGACTGACACAGGATTGAATAGTGTATTCCGAAAGTCTCATGCAGAACTGTAATTTGGAACTTTTTTCTTGTGCACCAATTTCTTATTTGTCTCTATAATGCGCTTAATGCAAACGGCAAGAGTTCCCGGTTTCAGTTGAGATGTTCTTTGGTGATTGCATTCAACTTTAGAAACTGAAAGTTTGCAACTGTCTGCAAACTATTTAAGTTCAATAATGTGACCATGATTGATGAAGAATCACTGGCTGATGTACTCCAATAGTTCCTTCTAAAATAGTGGTCTTGATAATTCCAAATATGGCCATATCTAGTTTCTTAATTATTAAGAAACTAGATATGACCATATTTGGAATTTGTATCACTACGCGCTGTAACAGCATAGATCCAGTAGTGGGCTATGTAAATTGTGAATCAACAAACGCTTTAGCTACTTAATGTTTATTCGAGGATCGAATGACGGACAAACATATCAGATCTACTACCAAAATTAGCAACGCAATTTGTTTCGATCATGACAATCAATTTCAATGAAACTACATTTGTGTATTCGACCATGTACATTAAGTAATTTATAAACATTCGGACTGCCTCTATTTTCTACCCCTGCAAAGACAAAATATTAGCGATGTAAAATTCAAAGCATGATATACTGATATTTCTATTATAATTTGTTAATATCAATATTTGTATAATTTCATGAAATAATGATGACATCATGCAATATAAGACGACCTGCACCCTTAATTGCACTCGATATAAAAAACTTCTGTAATTCTAGACAGCCATAGCTAGGACTCGCTAGGATTACGGAACTTCCGTAATCCTAGCCTGTGGGTCTAGGATTAATCCGATTACGGTACCGTAATCCTAGCCACTGCCAAAAACTTAACCAGAACACACAGATGCAGGGTTTCAAGTTTTTTTAGTCAACCTTTATTCACATGTGTAAGGCTAGCGTTTACCTAGTTGCATAGGTCAAGAGTTAATGTCGTTGTTGAGATACTCGAATTTCGAAAGTACGAAACAGGCAAGGTGCGAATAAATCTACTCAATTAAAACCCCAAATAAAGACCCGTAATCGCAACATTAGTTACTATGTCCCCAAAGGTAATGTGGCTACGGTTGTATAATTATGAAGAAACGATGTAATGAACAAACCCTGATCTTACCGAGAGGAGGAACCGATGTAGAAATGTTTTCACCAAGTTGTTTACGTTCTCGTTTCGTCCTCAATTCAGAATACAATAAAGTCCGTTCCATCCGTATCCCTTTCCGTCCCGTCCCGTCTCGTCCGAAACGTAAAACACTAGCTATTATAGGGCATCAGCGGTACATTATTATTTTATTTTTTTATTTCGCGCACACGTTGACCAAATAGCATTGTTATACACACAAACCTAGATTACTACAGGGATTCTATATTACTAGGTAGTAAGAAGATCCTGACTACTAGATTATAGGTCTATGGTTGGTTGGTTGGTTCTCGGCCTTCTATAGCCGTAATATCGTCACAGGTACTTGTCTCATCACAGGTAGTTGACAAATAACGTCTCGCGGGTAGTTTACATAAAAAGTACTTATTTTAAGCGGAGGTGAAGTATGATGATTGGATTTGTTTGGGTATGCCTTGCTAGCTAGTTTTGAGTCTTGAATCTATTGGTTGCTGTCACAAATCGGCTAAGTTCACTGGTTATTGTATGGCGGAACTCCTTCCACGGATCATCAGGGCCAGTAGTGAGTAAGAGTTTTTCGGTCACCTCGGTTTGCCTGATACCAAACATGTTGTAAAGGGTAGCAAACAGCTCCTCCCTTTCTTTTTGATACAAAACACACTGGAGAAGGTAATGTTCCTCGGTTTCAGCTTCTCCACACTGACATGCTGGATCCACTTCAACCCCTATGCGGTACATATGGTGTTTGAGGCTGTTGTGGCCACTCTGTAGCTGTAATATTATTCTTTGCTGTTCACTGTTGTGGAAGTCGATTCCATTATTGATTTTAGGTTTAAAATCAAATAGCCTCCTACCCTTGTCTGTGTTTTCCCATCGTCTTTGCCACTTGATTCTAACGGATTCATTTGCTGCCGAGTAAACTTCTGACTGAGATGTGGGGTGTGTGTCTTCTTCTCCTAAAGAAACTGCTTCAGTAGCAGCTTCTTTAGCTAGTCTATCGGCAATTTCATTTCCTTCTATAGAAGAATGACCTGGTGACCAATTAAGAACAATAGTGATGCCACACCTTTCTAACTCTGACCACAGCAGTTTAATGTCTTGTACCAGCTGGATGTGTTGCTTATTACTCCATCCTAGCGTTATGATGCCAATAGCAGTCTGGCTGTCAGAAAATATGACTAGGCGTTCGATGGGTCTTCTTTTATTTTCAGTCATTATGTGCTGAAGAGTTAATTTAATTGCGACCATTTCACCAACTAAAATTGAGGCCAGCTTGGACACGGGTTGTTTGAGGTCTATCCTCTCCTGGTTGGTCATGTAAACACTGGATCCTGCCCCACATGGACCTGGATTACCCTTACAGGATCCATCAGTAAATGCAATAATTGTATTAGGGCTTTCTTCATTTAACATATGCTGAATTACATCTTTGGCCTCTGTTTCCTGTTGTTTTGTCCTGGACTTAGAGGACCCCAGATTATTCCAGTAGGATGGTTTTCGTCTACTAGGCTGTAACGCTTCTAGGTAAGAGAATTCAGGCTCTATGCATTTTACGTCTATCTCTGTAAGGGAATCCATGTCACTGACCTGCTGGAGCATTTTGGACATTGGTGTAGTCTTATTGTACCGATTGTGGTCTCTGCATCTGTTGAGGGACTGTTTAATCAGTGATGCATCATCTTTGGCCATAATTTTTGTACACTCCCTAATTGCTATTTTTTCTCTTCGAAGATCTAATGGTAGTATGTTTGATTGAACCTCAAGGCCGTCACAGCTGTTTGTTTGTATACTTCCTAGACATAGGCTAAGTCCTTTTCTTTGGATCTTCTCCAACATGTGAACTGCTTTGCTAGTCTGCCATACTGGAGCGGCATATTCCAGGTGAGGGATGACAAAACTCTTGTACAGCTTAATCATATTTGCAGGTGCAATTTTCTCTGCTTTGGCTACACACATTAAGAGACCCAGGGCTTTTGATGCTTTCGTTTCCACATACTGAATATGTTGATTAAAGTTTAGGCTCCTAAATTAAAGTTCACAAAGAAAAAAAATCATGGAAAAATGGACAGCCGGTCTGGGTTTTTTTCACCTCGAAATTGCATGACAGTCACACGATAAATAGAAATATATTATACTATTAATTAATAGCATGTGATAAAATAATCCAAGCTTGATTTGATTCTGTTCAGAAAATAATATGAGCAATTTTCCAGGAAACCCGGGCTTAATTTTAACAAAGACCTTAATTACCTAATTTAGGTCTTTGATTTTAAGTAGTGTGATAATAAATACTATCTTTAAGATTTAAAATTTCTCATAAATTATGATAAAATAACTTCCGTCGTTGCTATGGTGACCAATTTCCGAAAACTACCCGTATTGAGAAAAACAAAGAGTGGTTAAAACTAGCAACTACTTTTCTCTTTAAGCCAATACTCTAAAGTTTGATGTGTTTTATTAAGATAAGAGTATAATATTATTATAAAATGTGTGAAAAGTGTACCTCAATAATTTATCAAATACTAGGTGGGTTTATGAAGTGATTGCTAACGTTACGTCAAATAACGTTGGAATGACGTTTGCAACGTCACTCAAAAACTTGGCGGCAGTGATTAGTTTTAAAAGTCTATAATAAGTCGTTAATGTAAACGTAATGATTTGTTCAATTTTTCAAAAACTGTTCATACAAGTCTTGCCTTTCTAACAATATATGTATCATGATTTTCGTAATTTTGTCACTAAGTCCGGTTTTCCTTGAGAACGGCTCATATTTTTTATCACATATTGTTGGTTGCTAGGCAATTTAAAAACTTCAATGAATTTTTTTGATTGATGGAATAATCCTGGTTGTCATGGTAACAGAAATATAAAGGAGTAATTGACATTATTAAACATTGCTTTCATTTGTTCCAAGATGTAAGTATGTAAAATGTAAAGTCATTAAATCTCAAAATTGAATAACAAAAAATTAGTTCCCATTGACTCCCATGTAAATGTTGTTATTTGAAAAAGTCACTTAAAAATATCAAAACAAAATTCAAATGTTTGTTCTTTCCATATTAGAACTCCGATTTTTAGACTACATACTATTCAAATGTAAAATCTACTGTGGTTAGATTCAACATTAATTTTTAAAAAATTGTTTGTCTGTGTTACCATCACAAGATTGTCAAATGGACTAACCATCGATTTTAGTGGTGTTCTAGAATTGCTTAGCAACCGAGAATGGACAGTGTAAATGAGTAATATGTATGGCAGTTTTATCAGAAATAGATTATCCTACTAAATGATAGTAAACATAGTCTATTTGCTCTTATTTTACAATTGTTATACATTTTTGTGTATATACTTCTAGCTGAAGGAATTAATGGAACTATTTTGTGTTTTTGCACTTTCATTTGGCACGGGACTGTAGGATTCAAATTGGCTTCAATTTTTGTTTATTATCTACCTTAAATTAATGACAGCCTCTGTATTAATTACTATTAAAACAGCCCATAAGTCGCCAATATCGACCCGGGGCCCTCCTTAGCACTGAAAGAAAAGACATTTTACTTGAGCGTTTCCATATGGTACTAAACACAGATCAACATTTTGGTTAATAAGATAAGTTTTTTGCTAAGATTTGACCTGGTTACCTAGTATTTTACCCCACATGACCATGTTTTGATTTGAAATTGGCCTAGATTTCATAGAGAACAACATTCTGAAAAAAGTTCATGGAAACTTGATCAAAACTGTGACATCTAGAGTTAACACAAGGTTCTTCGGTGATTTGATCTAGAATTTTGACTCCACATGACAGTTTTTAACTTGTTCTACATTTCATGGAGAACAACATTCTGACAAAGTTTCATGAATATTGGATCAAAACTGTGACCTCTAGAGTGAACACAAGGTTTCAAACATTTGGCATAGTAAGTAACCTAGTTTTTGAGTCCACATGACCCAGTTTCGAACTTACCTTAAATTTGATGCAGAACAACATTCTGGCCAAGTTTCACGAAGATTGGATCAAAAACGAAGCCTGAGTACCTATAGAAGGCACAAAAGCAAATTGTTGACGGAATGCCTGACAAGATGTCTCACAAAAGCTCACCTTGTCCCAAAGTAACAGGTGAACTCAAACTATCAGGTTCCTGTGATTTGAGCAGTCTCCTATTTGGGTGCATTGATTCTTCTTCCTGATATTGAGCAGGGGTCTTGATGGACTGTAAATAGCTCCGTGTCTGTGAGGCAAAACTGAGCCCAGTAATAGCTCTTGTTCTTCATAGTGCCGAAAATATGTGTACGTGCACTATACTCAAAACAACCGGAATAAGTTGTACCTAGGCATAGTTTTGAGATACCTCAATACAATCTAATGTAGATTTACTAGACATGTAGTCTTTTTGTTCATTTTGCTTGCAATTTACTGTTAAACAATAGTTTTGCTATATTCACACAATGAATGAAATAGTCTTACAAGAATCATAAAAATATGGCAATCTCTGCGATTATGGCACGTTATTTGAAGTTTATTTTTGGAGTAATAAATTGCAACCAATGATGTATGGCTGACTTGACACAGACTTGTTGGAATCATTCTTCTTGTATTCCATGCTGAAGAATACCTGTGTACTGTTGTATAATTAAACAATGACATGCTGTGTGGTATCGCTTGGGGAATTTCGTGGTTGTTTACCATAATAATGATTTAATGTCTTCTAGATGTGGGGTCGCTATTATGATACATTACACATAGAGCACCAAGTGTCACCGTCTGAACCTGTTAACATGGGTGAGGGCTTGTGTAGTGTAAGCAGCCAGCTAGCTCAGTGTCACCGTCTGAACCTGTTTACATGGGTGAGGGCTTGTGTAGTGTATGCAGCCAGCTAGCTCAGTGTCACCGTCTGAACCTGTATACATGGGTGAGGGCTTGTGTAGTGTATGCAGCCAGCTAGCTCAGTGTCACCGTCTGAACCTGTTTACATGGGTGAGGGCTTGTGTAGTGTAAGCAGCCAGCTAGCTCAGTGTCACCGTCTGAACCTGTATACATGGGTGAGGGCTTGTGTAGTGTATGCAGCCAGCTAGCTCAGTGTCACCGTCTGAACCTGTATACATGGGTGAGGGCTTGTGTAGTGAATGCAGCCAGCTAGCTCAGTGTCACCGTCTGAACCTGTTTACATGGGTGAGGGCTTGTGTAGTGTAAGCAGCCAGCTAGCTCAGCTGGTAGAGCGTTGCCCTGTAAGTCAAGTGTCCAGGGTTTGGTCCCAGTCTGGTTGCATATTATTCTCATCCTGTGACACAAGTATTAAAGTATCCTGCTACTGGGTGATTTTTACTTTGCTTAAAACTGAATGGAAACAAATAAATAATTTGAAAGAGGAACTGTTACAACTAGATGAACCATTACACAGATACAGAACGCTTTGAAAACATACTGTAGGGGCTTAAAATAAATTCTATATTATATGTGTGTGTGTAGTCACAGTGAAGGAAACAAGTAGGCATCTTGTAGAATCAAACATGTATACTTGTAAAGACCACCTGGAGACATAGACTAATTTTAACAAAACCTGGCTGCAGAGACACCAGTTCTAACAACCCCAAGACCATTTTCAACAATAGTTAGCCTGTTTTAAAGGGATACTACTGATCAACAAAGATCACATTTCACTTATCCTATGGCTGGGGTCATTAACAACAAACACTCTCAATTCTAGTTCATTTTCATTTTTTCTGCAACTTTTTGTAATAGACTGTACAAAATTATGAATAAAGTTGTTTATTACAATGTATTCATATAAATCTTTCAAGCCTGTACATAAAGTATGATTTAAAATATGAAACAAACAATGATAATAACAAATGATAAAACAGGGGTGGTATTCACAAAGAATCTTAAGTGAAAACTTGGTTTCCTCAAAATCTTAGAATTTCCTCGAGTGTATTAGCTAAACGGGAATACTAAGATTATTACCTTTTTACATTCTTTTGAAGCGTTATGTAATGCACTACCATAATCACCAAGAACATTCAAGATATATTTAGTTTCTCGCAAAATATGCCCAGTTCAATTTTTTAACTTAAGTCAAAATATTTAAATTTTCACTTAATATGCTTTGTGAATACCGACCCAGATATAAGTAGCTGAGTTAGATTGCGGTATTAGATACAAATGTGAGAGGGTATGACTTTTTTATGTTACTGTAAACACATTTATTTTCATGGGGGATTAAATTTCGTAGATTTCGTTCTTCACCTTCTACCACAAAATTATATCCCATTAAAGAATACCATAGTTTTGACCCTTGTATTTATTACCTGAAATGCAAAATTCATGAATAAACGTCCCATCGAATGGCCTTTAACCCAAACCACGAAATTTCGTTCCATCGAAATTAAAATGATTTTATAGTAACTATCAAGTTAAAGAAATCTTAATTATTTTGACTGTAGCATGTGTGCAATTCTACTCTACAATGAATGGTAAAACTGTTGATATTCTTAATCTCTAGTCTTCCCTCGGTCTCTATCCACAAACTTTACTGCAGGATTCACTAAAGTTAGCCATATTGTTTCAAGGTTAGACACGTGATATAGGGAGCTATATGTTGAGTCATTTTGTCCAAGTTATAACAATTAAGATTTTTGACATTTGTCCAAATGACAGGCAGAATAGCCATTTTACAATTCATTTTAAGATTTCAATCCAACTGTTTTTAATTTCATTAGTGACACTATGACTTTGCTAGACACAGTATTTCTTGTGCTTAGCACATTTCAGAATAACACACTGATATCAATAAAATCGAACAATACTTTCACCGGAGACATTTTCAAACTGATTCTTACTCCCCTATATAACAACCATAGTAATGTCTAATTTTTTTTAGACCAAATGGTTTCCGTTCAATAACTCAAGAATGCTTTACTCTAGGGTCATCAAACTTTACATGGAGGATGGTCAGCAACAGCAGACGATCCCTATTAATTTTGAGGTCAGTAGGTCAAAGGTATAGTTTACCGGTGAATTGTTTTTCGGAGTGTGGAAAAGTCTCAAGTTAAAGTAACTTCCAGTTAGCATTTTTTTCCATTTTAAACATATGTGACGGTTACGGTTTACTTGATGCACAAGTATGTGAATCAATTAAACTCATGGGTGAAAGTTAGAAATTTTGAAAAACCTGAAATTCTCAAAAATTGACTATATGTAGGGAAAATAAAGAAAAACAGACATCTTGATTCGCTCAAAAACCTGAAGTTCAGGCATCGCCATGTGCCTGAAAACTTTCACCCAGTTTAAAACTGTAAACGTCACACATATGCAACATATCATTAGAAATATTGCAAAGACAATGACTGAAGAGGCGTAATATGACACAAATACATGAACACATAGTGTACTGATACCATACAATATACGGTAGATACTACATCACTACTGGCTCACAAACATCTCTCCAGGGCCAGTATTTATAAAGCATCTTAAGTGAAAACTTAGAATTTTCTAAAAATCTCACATTTTCCTAAAATCTCAAATTTTCCTTAAGTGTATCAGCTTAACAGGAAAACTAATATTAACAATGATTTACATAGTTTAGAAGCATTATGTAAAGAGCTACAATAATCATACAGAAAACATGGGCTAATTTTCATTTCTTGTGAAATATGGGCAGCTCAATATTTTAACTTCAGTCAAAATATTTAAGTTTTCACTTAAGATGCTTTATAAATACCGGCCCTGATTAACATTCTACAACAACACAAATATCACTACAAACAAATCATGCTGACATATATAAATACATCTCATTTCTTCTATAAAACATAAGACTAGTAAAATAGATTTCTAAAACATTTGCGGGATGATTTGTATCAATAACATTGACATTACGCCAGTTGTCAATCAATACCATTTTTACAATTCCAACGGTAAATCATAATCACATGGTATAGTGGATTAACTCGAAAACCTTCATCAAGCAGCCTTCGACAAACAACCAGAAGGAGCAATCTCTACTCTGGCGTAATATCAGTTGTATCAATATCACCAATACAAACTGAGAGTTCCAATTTCACCAATACTCAAAATAATTTATATCAAGTATTTGAAAAACATTCTACGAAACTTCAAAACAATATAATTTTATAACTAAAATGTTTGATGTTAAGTACTTTACACGGATGTAATTTGTTCAGTAAAACAAACTGTGGAATACAAAATATTGGTATAAGCTATGTAATAGCACATCCATACAAACATCATTGGTGATATGTCAATGCACAAATGTGGAATTCCGGATTTATCAGGAAAATTGACACCCCTGCATTTATTAATAAATGAATGAGTTATAAGGGTTATAGGTAGGTCATGTTTTCTTAGGGACACCCTGTAAATTGACAAGATTGTACTGTGGTTACAGGAATGAATGAGGGCAATAATCAAGTGGAATGAACCAGGAGCTATCAGCTACTATTTATAACCTACAGTCTGGGAGTGCCTTAAAGCCGTGCTTGAAATATCGTTCAGCTTTAAAGGATAAGTCTGTTTGATCCATTGATAGCATATACAAATAAACTGGTGCAAAAGTGATGAATTATGATAAACAATGATGAATATATTATATTATGGATGCATGAGGATTCTATGTTTTAGATCATTTATTCCCTAATTTATATCTTACACAGCCATTATATAAGGTGTTATTATTATTATAAATCTAGAATTCATTCTGGTAGCATATAATGACATCTGGTTATAATATATACATCAGCAGATGTAACAACAATATATATTCTGTCAAATTACTTAGATCACATCAACTTGGTACTTATATAATATCAGCAGGGCTCTACAAATCCTATAGTCCGACGTCCGGGACAACTCTAAATCCGTTTCGGACAACTGACTTAGTGCAAAAATTTAGTCCCGGACAACTCTAATTTCAAAGGACAATAAGATCGGACAACCGTCCAAAAATGCGTATAATCAAATTCTACATCCGATATTTACTCTCGGTGACAAAATATTACGACCCCATGTGGCCTTCCGGACACTGCAATAAACAATCGATAGTCGGATAATCCGTGTCAATTACCGATAATCAAGCACCACGGGAGGTCTACTTACATGCTTGAATCAACAGACAACTGCAAACTCGCGTCGAAGCTCCGCCTTCTCTAATTTGATTGGATAAAATTCGGTACAGTGACAGTCTATGTGCAACCGCGCACGTGCACAATATTGACGAGTAATTAATTGAATCTTTCGCTAAAAGACGTATCAATAATGAAAATCATCAGATACCTGTACTGCACGTATATTCCGCAATAATCATTCCTACATAGAAATATAACAGTAATCCAACAAACTTGCAACTCGAGTAAAAAATTAGAAAGCAATCGACACCACCTGCGAAAATCTCGGTCATGGTCTTTGAAGAAGTCGGCGCCGCTCTAAGATCTCACGACTTCAAAACTAGACAAGATTTCGTGTCTCCGGTGGCTTTCTTCCACGGACGCTTAGTCACTAGGTCGAGATTGTTTGACTACTTCAAAACGTACCGCGCGGTGACTCAGTAAAAGAGCGACGTCTTTGATGTGCAGATGTCGTAATGTATTCGATATTTGTGGGTATTAAATTTGAGTAATTGACACGATATTGTTGAAAATCAGCGAGTTATTTGTCACGGGTTGCCGAGAGTAATTTACTCTACTATTTAATTGGAACTTTTGGACATTAACTTGTTGAATATTCGTGACGCATAAAACAGGTTTGCCAAGAACGGTACGGCAGCATTCTTTCAATTTCACATCATAATTAAGTATGTAATATATCTTGACGAGTTAAGACTCATTAATTGACTGGTACAAATCACAAATGATCGGAAATAAGACGACGAGATACACGCGAGTGACCCGATTTCGGATACATACGCATTTTCGGACAAGTTCGTTTTTGGTTGATTATGTTTATGTTTCTTTAGTATTATTGGCTACTAGCTATCAACAATAAATTAAAATCTTTTTCCATTGTTATTTAAGTACTGTAGTAAAGTGTGGCATCTGTCAAACATATAATGCAACATGTAGAAGAATCATTGAGTGATTGATTGCACCAAAATACTAAAAAAAAATCCTTTCAAAGTCATTTGGAAGTTCATGTCCTGAGTTGTTTTACTGCTCTGACCCTGCAATATTTTGCTTTGAATTGTGTAGACAACTTGCCAAACTTGATTTATAACTCATTCAAACAGCTAGTCAAACAGAGTGTGATTAGCCACTTAGTATTTAGCACAACCACAGCTCAGTGCATACTTGCAACATCAGAACACTGACATAGAATTATATATACAGAACAAACTTTACTAGGTAGTGTTAACTTGCAGTCGGAATCTGACTTGGATAAGTTCAAATTCAACATATGAACTACAATATGATATTATGATTTACATTGACAACAGTATGTAGCTTCCTGAATTGAAGAGCATATCCTTGTTTTGAGCTCACATATAGGGCTACCTATGGTGAAACGCTTCAGTAAAATAATGTGGCCTTTAGTTATGAACGCGACCCGACTACTGCTTGTTTTAATTGGGACAACTGAACTTAAAATTCGGACAACTCTATTTTGTCATGGTCAGTTGTCCGGGACAACTCTACCAAGAAAAAATTTGTAGAGCCCTGAATATCAACTAGGTACTTAGATCATATTAACTAGGTACTTAGATCACATCAACTAGGTACTTAGATCACATCAAATAGGTATTTATGTCACATCAGCTAGGTACTTAGGTCATATCAACTAGGTACTTAGATCATATTAACTAGGTACTTACATCACATCAAATAGGTATTTCGGTCACATCAGCTAAGTACTTAGATCACATCAACTAAGTACTTAGATCACATCAACTAGGTACTTAGATCACATCAACTAGGTACTTAGATCACATCAACTAGGTACTTAGATCACATCAATTACTGCCAGGGGTATAGCAATGTATGCTGTCAAATTAAGCAAACAAATGACAACTCAGATATTACATTGAGTGAAAGGTCCAGTACATGAATTACAGACTTTTTACCAATGTTCTATGTTAGACAAAATTGTGACCTTACCGAACAAACCCAATTTCCAGGTATGTACAAGTCCTGTTTAAAGATTGGTCCCAATACAGAGACTTAGACAATATAATATGTCAAAATATCAGACTACAGTAAACAAATATTCTCTCAAAATCAAATGGGTATAATGATTAAAACAATTTAATTCATATCGAAAATTGTTGAATTAGAAATCTAACATCATCATCATCATCATTCTATAATATATATGCATTATCTGGCTAATATTTGTGTTTCTATAATTGTGTAGTATACGGGAACATATGTTTATAGACCCCATAGTTCAGCTGTGTAATAAATTAAATAGTAACATAGATCCTAAAATGATGAATAAATTAGAGCTGTTGCCATTCGGCAGACTAATTACCTCGCCGGCCAAGGGTCGTTATTGTTGCTAAAGTTATCTAAACATGAATTCTTTTCATCAATCATCATGCACATCTAACTTTTAAGATTGTTGGTGCATGAAAAAGTCAACTAAATTGTTGTTTTAAACTTTAACCAAATTGAATTAGATACAACATATAATGCTCATATGTTGAACCAAAAACATTTTTTCACATGGTTTTAAAGAGAGACATAAATTGTTTTTATAAAGTATTGCAACATCGGTGTTCATGATGAACAGGCCCCGATCTCCTGAAACATCTCAATCTGAGCTAAATATCATCTCTATATTAGCCTGTGCTTTTTAGTTTTATTTCCAGGGGAAGCTTGGCTAAAAATTGGCATCACAAAACAGGACACACTATTCGGAGTTCATTACAGTAACAATTAAAAAGCTCAAACTTCAAACCCGGAATTTAGCAAAATCTCAATTTGAGATGAGATTTCTGCTTGAGATGTTTCGGGAGATCGGGGCCTGGTAGTACATGACAAGGCTAACTTAAATTCAAATTACATACAATGGTTGTTGAGATATGGCATTAATTGATTGATAAATGCATGTAAAATTAACAATTTTTAATTAAAGTTTATACTATTTTATAATTGATGTTTTGGCAAATGCCTTTTTCAAAATATCAAACTAAAGTTTTTCAGTAGTATATTTCTTATATTAAAGTGTATAGAGCTATATTTTAACAGTCATTCAATGTCACAATAGTTGCATCGTTTTTAGTATGATACTAGACTACCTAAATTGCAAATTAAAACTTTGGTTCCGTGTACTTTGATTCAATCGTCAAAAAATAGACGATTCTTATAGTTTCATAAGGTGTTATAGAACACTTTCATATGAAAATGAACAGTTTGCATGTCCAATAAATTACAGAGAGAGTTTCTGTTAAAACTGAAGCGAAAAATGATAAACTGGATATGAAAGCATAATTGTTTTTCAGTGTTTGAAACTTTAAAAAAAAAATGTTCCGGTATAGCTCTATACACTTTAAGGGCAGCCAGAGATTAAAAATGGCTGCTATGCTATGTATGAAATACATCTCGGACAAGCTTTGATAAGATACTTTGAAAATAGTTTTGCTGAAATGTCAATAATATAAGGGAGTATAACCTTAATAAGAAGTGTAAATTCACAACTCTCTATGGAATGAATGTACTGTAAAACTTAAACCAAGAAAGTTTAAAGGGACAAACCAACTTAAATAAAATCATTATTTAGTTATTTCACTCCGCCATTATCATTGGCTAGCAAGCAAGTGCTTAAGTTATAATGCAATAACATGGATAGAGCGTATTAAAAGTCATTCAGATATAAAACTTGCATGTATTAAGCAAGAAGGGGCATAACTCCTGATAAAATGAAAATACATGTATTGTCCTATGACTAATTCTAATAAGATGCGCATTGAATTTCAATGCAAGAGTATATCGACGGCTTAGTGCAAAACTATTGTATCTACATAAATTTATAGAGATATGTACTATAGTTTTGCACCAAGCCCTCGATATATATATAGTGAGAGAAGTATGATATTGGTTGTAACTTGCATGCAACACTTCAAACCAATTTTTAGCAATAAAGGTATTATGGCATTAAATGAAATTGCAGTTATTTGGGGTTATATTGGTTGGGAAGGTCAGTTCAAAGTTACAATGCAATTTATCCATTGGTAATCACAGTACTTTTTATGTTTTTCATAAAAATTTACAGTACACACATGGACTGGTTTAAGTGTCACAGCCTCAACCATCTGTAATGTAATAGCCTTAGTTAATAGTCTTATAAAAGCTATGATAGGCACTGTTTTTGCAATATTTTTGATGAATTTTTGTTGTTGATGTAGCGCAGGGACAAGATTGGACAAATCTCTGTGTGTAACTATATTAGATGTATACCTAAATCATTTATCCTGTTAACATATGGTCTACTATCATAGGCTGTTAAATGTAAAAAAATGTTCTCCATTTTTTAATTAAATTTTCTGGATTAGCTAAAAGTAAAAGTGAATTATGAGTATAGCTTGGCTATTTTGACCTGAACCTGACCTTTATGCAAGAATATATTACAAGGTTCTTGCCTTGAATATATCAATTTCCGCAAGCAAATTGAGCAGTATTGGTATTTCGAATTTGTTTGTATTGTATCTTGAGCGTGTTCATGATACTCCCCGATTATGAAAACATACAATCAGTGTGGTATCGTTGGTAACATATCGACTGTTAAATTATGCTAATCAAGGTCAGGATCGTGTTAATTAAGCCAAGCCATAGTAAAGGATGGAATGATTATAACAGTGTAAGGTATCGATAATCTCGTCCTATAAAAACTAGAACATCGGATACTGTAAGTTAAGTACAAGAACATATTTTGATTGGTTTAACAATTTAAGTAATTTGTAGGGTTCAACGGTTGAGTTGAACTATTTACAATCTAATCAGTAACATAAAAATAAAACAATGGACAAAATCTTGGAATGTTAGAATGTAAAACACTTTCATGAATTTCCAACAGATGTATCAGGCGGAACTATGCCGTGCTGTTGTAAAGTAGTCCGTAACAAAATATTCTCGTTTTTTAATTCATCGATTTGTTGTCGTAGTAAGTCGTTGTCAATACCTAATCTTTCAGTTTCTTTAACACTGTCACTCATACGATTATTTGCTTGTCTAAGTTCAGTAATATAATCACACGCTTTTGATAGAATTCCTCCTTTACTCTGTAAAGATAACATACAAGACAATTATACAGTGCCCAAAAAAATAAGCATGCAGTTTCAAAATTCAACTTGGTTAAAAAACTTAAATTATCAATACCTGCTCATCTGTTTTCATGGTAAGCATTAATATGATTTCAGTGAATCAAACTTAACATAAATCAAATCCATACCATGAAAACAAACCCAAATCATGCCTCTACATTAACCTGATTTATTTCATGCTTATCAGTGGTTTACGGTAGATAATTCCCCGATAATTTCACTGGCGATAATTTCACTCAAACAGACTACTTTTTAAACCTGATATCACTAATGGTTGCAATATAACAACATATTCAATTTTTGTACTGTCATCTGGGCTCAACAAATCCACTCACCCCGCATTTAATTACAGTAAACCATTGACATGGGCAAGTTAATATTCTGGCAGCGCTTGCCCTGCTTGACGTGTGGTATTTCTGGCCAAACATACAAATTCAGGTTTAGAACACACATTTACTGAACAAAAGAACCTGTGTATTTATGATATATGAACATTCAAGTTATTGTACAAGTGTCTAAAATAGTTTCTTTAGTTTATTACATGTTTCATAATAGTTCTATATGATACTAAATCTCAATGAAACATAATATATCTTAGTTGCAGATTTATTCAATTATTCCAATATTAGTCAATTTGGCCTGTAGCCTGCTTTTATTGAGAACCCTGAATTAATATAGCAGCATATTATTACCCCAAGCTGTCCTGCTTTTGAGTGTTCACTTGAACAATCTGGTACAAGTTTGGATAACTGAACTATCCAATTGTTGATTTTATCTCTTCTTCTTCTTTCCACTGAAATATTTAAACATATCATCAATATCATGTGATTCAAACCTTGACCACCTGGCACCAATCTCCCTAGGCATCTCAATCTGAGCTAAATCTCATCTCAAATATTGTCATACGTGTGTCATCATGTGATTCTTCAATGTGGCACTGGTCTCAAAATTGTCATGACAAACCAGATATATAATTCCGAGTTTATAACTGAAACATTTCAAGAGCTAGAACTGCAGATTTATCCAAAATTTAGGCTCTGATTTGATTTTTAGTTGTATCTCAGTTTGAGATGAGATTTCTACTTCAGATGCTTTGGGAGATCGGGGCCTCATGTAGATACAAGATAGCCATGTGATTGTAAAGTTTTCATTCAAAGTATTTATGCTTCAGATCAGGAATCTCTTATAATTAATTATTGAAAATAAAACTCTAAATCAATTCTGGATAATGAGTAATTTAGTTAAAAAAAAAACTTGCTAAAGAATGGTTTTAAAAATAAAATTTAACCAAACAGTCAAAACATTTGAATTTCTTGTAGAAGGTAAGATGCTATGGGATAGCCATATTATGTAAATATTAACACATTTTGTTGTAATTATCAACAAAGGAGACATAAATGTAAAACAAGACAGCATTCAACAAACGTTTATGTCCCCGTGGAAGCTTTGTCCATAAACAAATTTTATTAATATCATAAAAATCATGAAATAGTTCATCCACAAAAGTTATGAAAGAAATTAGCATTTTCATATGTTAAAGTCCAAAATTATGTAAATGTGAAGGTCAAAATGTGGTCAGATGACATAAGTGTGTTCAAATACATCATCCCTGCCAGTAAGAAAGCTTGTAGCAAGCCATATATATTGATGTAGGACGAAGCGGTAACTTTTGGTATTAACAAACCATCTGGCCCTTCAATAAGTCTAAAGTAGGTCAAGGTGAAGATAAGGTCAGGCGATAAAGGTGTGTGGAGAGTGTTCAAATGAAAAACTTTGTAACAAGTCATATTGATGAAGTAATAAACTGTAAGTTTGGGTTAACCAATTATATTGTCCTTCAATAAGTAGGTCCAAAAGTTGGTCAAGGTGAAAGTCAAATGCAGTCAGGTGATACAGATCCTGTGCTTGGAGCGTGTTCCAATAAAAAACCACGCAAGTTTGAAAGTGTATATGGCCCTTCAATAAGTCTGAGTCCAAAAGTAGGTCAAGGTGAAGGTCAAAATAGACCGTATTTATTATTAAGAACCCTGAACAAATTCAATCATTTATTGATCACCTTCATTATGTGTAGCTCTTCTTCTATCATCCCTCGATGTACGACCACCTTCTAATTTAGGCTGAAAGTTTGTTCTGGGGGCAATATTTCTTTGACCTTGTAACACGTCTTGAGGTGACATCATTACATAAAACTGACCTGAAGTGAAAATATACAAACTGTACAAAACACATGAAGTGTATAAAATCAATAAAAATCTCAGTACATAATTTTTACTATTTGAACATCTGCAAGCAGTACTGTAAAATCATTTAATTTCGTTTCGTGGTTTTGGTAAAAAAGACAATTTAGTTGGAACTTGAATTCGTGGATTTT
Organism: Spisula subtruncata; assembly: GCA_963678985.1. Classification (NCBI taxonomy): domain Eukaryota; kingdom Metazoa; phylum Mollusca; class Bivalvia; order Venerida; family Mactridae; genus Spisula; species Spisula subtruncata. The sequence goes on from OY787668.1 coordinate 7,541,844, forward strand.
GCATTTCAGGTAACAAAACAAGGGTCAAAATCAATGTTCGTTGGGATTAAAGTTCGTGGTTGAAGTTAATCAAGAAATCCACGAAATTTAATCCCCCATGAAAATTAATGATTTTACAGTATTGCAAACCAGGACCAACACTAGCAAGTATTAAATGTATCAAAGTCTAGTACATAGTAACTAGTTCATACAGTAGCATGGTTTCATTCACTGACCAAATTTTATATATACAGCCATTCTTTTACATTCAATTCAGACAGGAATTAATAATGAGAAAGGTTGGCATTCAGCAGCTTATACACGTATGACTACATCGTAACATGCCTTCAAGTGAAGCAAACTCTAACATTCAGTCCTAACACATCAATGTAAGGTCCCCCAGATTAAACTGAGACTCCTTGAATAATTTGTTAAAGTCCGGAAAATTCCGAAGTTATAAAAAATACGCTTACAATTATATATGGCCTTATACGGATATAACTGTATACAGTAAATAAAAATCTGAATTGTATACAGCTGAATATAGCTGGACGTCCTTACAGACTTTGATGAGTGTCAGTTTAATCTGGCCAAGCAATAACATCATTCAAAAACATAAATACACAAACTACAAGTTGGCAAGTAAAGATAGCAATATCATGGTGGCACAATGCTGTTCACTTTAAACATAATTGAATAGTTGTAAAACATGTTTAAACTTGTAACCGTAACAACATCAGAAACTTATATGATAAATTGAACAATGACAAGTATAGAATGTCACGGCATCATGCTTCATGCTACCTATCACACCCCTAAACCTAGCAGCTAGAGTCTCATCACATTTACAGTTTGTCCCAAAAATGTATTAAAGCTTACACAGTCCATTCATAAGATAGAACAAGTTCTTGTATTGGAAGGAGAAAAGAATGAGAACAGACATACAAGCAGGGGTGTCAAAAGAACCAAATTAAAAATCAGGAAAATCAGATGCGGTCAACCATTTTTAGCAAATAAGAGGCTTTTAACTACAGCGTTTCCATATTCTACTCAGTTTAAATAATTCCTTCAAAACAGACTAAATTGACCATAACTTTGCCATTTCTCAAGATATTTTGGCCAGGAATCATGGCACTTTATAGCTTATTATCTTGTGTCACATGACTACATGCTGTGTCACATGACCACATGCTGCGTCACACAACTACATGCTGTGTCACATGACTAGGTGCTGTGTCACATGACTACATGCTGTGTCACATGACTACATGATGTATTGTTTTAGTGTTATCAGATTGAATTTCTAAGCAGATGATAATCACATGTTTTGACAAGGCACTCAATGAATCATCAATTAGATGATGTATTACTGATGTAATTACTGGTCTATTATACTTGATGATATCCTGTATGGACGAGTGTTTGAACTCATTGATACAATCTTCACATTATACTGTAAAATCATTTAATTTCAATGGGATGAAAGTTTGTGGATTTGGTCAAAAAGACAATTTGGATGGGACCTTAATTTGTGGATTTTGCATTTGATGTAATAACCTCATGGGTCAAAACTATTGTTCAATGTGATTTGATTTCGTGGTTGAAGGTGGCACAGGAAATCCACGAAATTTAATCCATCAAAAAATTAATCAATTTACCGTAATACAATCTGTACAATCTTACATACAGTTGTATAACACGTAAACAATAAGTAATATATATTCAATGTATTACCAAACAAATTAACCAGTTAAACAACAGAGTTAGGAAAAGGGACAGACCTGAAACTTTGAGATATTTCCCTTAATGGAGACTTTGAGAAATTTCCGTTAATGGAGACTTTGAGATATTTCCTTTAATGGAGACTTTGGGAAATTTCCTTTAATAAAGACTTTGAGAAATTTCCTTTAATGAAGACTTTGGGAAATTTCCTTTAATGGAGACTTTGCAAAATTTCCTTTAATGGAGAATTTGCAAAATTTCCTTTAATGGAAACTTTGCGAAATTTCCTTTAATGGAGACTTTGCGAAATTTCCTTTAATGGAGAATTTGCCAAATTTCCTTTAATGGAGACTTTGAGATATTTCCTTTAATGGAGACTTTGAGATATTTCCTTTAACTGTCCAAAGTATTCATCATGTTATTACAGCATATCAAAACAAGCTACTGCCACCTCGCATCACTGATATTTAGAACCATTTCCAAAACTAATATTTCTACAATATCATGCAAAATTCCTAAGTTTCCCTATAGCGTATTAATAAATTTTCGGTCTCATGTGAAGTACTGGCAGAGCTTAACGCAACCATAAGCAGTTATTGAAACAGAATATATGAAAACTTCCACCCATGAATGCATCATTTTACAAAGCATGCAACTCAGAATCATATATAGTCATGTGACCATGTTGAACAGATAAACTGTATTAAACATACTACACAATGGATTCTATTTATCCTGTAGTTATTATTGTGACAAAATTACAAAAAAGTTTTCAAATGAATAGTTAATGGTAAAAAAGTAACTTATTGTACTTAATATTGTGTAGATATTATTGTGCCAAAATTACAAGAAAGTTTTCAAATGAATAATTAACGGTAAAAAAGTAACTTTATTAAGCTGATATATTTAGCACCTAATTATTTTACGAAACACATGAACAATATAAATATTATTCCATTGATTACAACACTAACATTGCAAGTATATGTCTGTGGATTTGCATAGCAGCGTTTTTTCTTGTTATTTTGGGAAAGTAGCGGGTACCAGTCAAACTTGGAATTTTTGTGTGTTAAATCCTGAAATTGGAAATTTTCCTTTGTGAAATAATGACATCGGGAATTTTATGGCCTGACTTATAAACTGCTAAAAAGACCTTTAAATGTCATCAGAGATGATTCTACTTATTGTTGGAAATGTAATAAAGATAGCAAGTTCTCAATAATTTTTCTAATGATTGTACCTGTTATTTCTCTCCATTTTGGCGATTTTATCACTTGTTAATTGAAAAAAATGGTCATTTTTCCTGATTGGGAAGGTACCTTTTATGGGTACTTTATAAAGAAGGGGAAAAAACGCTGCATAGACATGTTTAATAATGTGATAGGGAAACAATAACTAACATGCTGCACAGTGAAACAGCTGATGTAAATACAAATGTGTATATGAGGTGTTGAATATTTAGTGGTATGTAACCTTCGTTGTTAAGGAAGGTGGGTGGGGTTAGTCACACTGACCTTGTGGGTTATCTTGTTGCCAAGGTCCGGTTGCCAATCCTGGAACACAGTTAGCTCATAGTTTACCCAGCACTTATATATACTAGTATATTAGTAAAATGATAATGTAGTTTATGGAAGGGAAACACGCTTCAATGAATGTAAGTACTTCCATTCCAGATTTAAGATTGAAATAATATACGGACAACACAAGAATCAAATAACACAAGGCATGCATGCAAATATTGCAATTTTATAAAAAAAATCAACTTTTTTTATCAAGAAAAGTGGAAATTCCAGGACGAACCAGGTTTCCAATATTCCAAACAAGATCTATTAGTCTGCTGAAACCTGCACCCAGGAATTACAATCAATACTTACACTCAGCACCCAAATATTGAAATAAACTCTTTCGAGGTTCATAGTGACAATTTTTGAGAGCAAGAAATTGGAATATTGTTAAATAGCTCCTACTTATTATGTGCAGGCTCATACTTATCATAAAGTGCAAGTATTTTGCTGTTGGAAATCCTGGTAGATTAATTTTTTATTTCATCATAAACTGAACCTTCACAGTAAGCACATGGCATCAATTCAATTATATCCACTGTTATCTTTAATTAATTGTTAAAAAAATCTATGATAGCTGTTTTTTTTCAAAGTAAACTGAGCCTAAGTTTACATTTATGGGTAAAAGTCCAAAAGTTTCAAAATACTGAAAACAGCTTGTCAATATACTGAACTAAATGATTTTCATATATATTACATAGAGCAATAAAAAAAGTCAATATTTTTCTGAAAATACTGAAATCAGTAATTAAACTGAAAACGTTTACCCCTGTACACTTATCCAATGTGAGAAGTTAAGTGTATTTATTGAATGGCTAGGTAGTGTACATGTATGATGATATGAGAAGTTATTTATAGACATAGTATATGCTGGTCAGTGTGCACAACATTGCCATGTTAATAACAAATTTGGTTGAATGAGACAATGAGTTCAATACTAACATTGAGAATTAACCCTTTACTCCATAGATATTTACTTATACAGGGCGTTTCATAATATCTGTCCCCATTACAAAAGAATGCCTATAGAAAATGCTTGGTCTCATCTGAAAAATTCATATACCAACCGAAACTCTAAGAAAAACAAGGGCAGATAACTCAAAATTTAAGTCACAGGGTTATCAGCCTTGTTCAGTGAGGATTTTTCTTGTGATGGTGAATAACTATGTTGAGTTTCAAGTGAATACCTTTGATAGTCTTAGAGAAATTGTCATTTTTGGGTAAAACATCTAAGTCAGAAAAGGGGAATAACTCTTATAAAATTATGTATAGAATTATTTCCTATTGTCAGTAGATGTTGGACATAACATTCCCCCAGTGTTTGACTTCCAAGTTGAAAACACATAAAGTGTTTGAGAAAAACACTTTATGTGTAAAATTGCCACTATTTCTGTTAACTAAGTCAAAACAAGGGCATATAACTCAATAAATAAAGGTCACAGGTGATCAGCCTTGTCAGTATGGATTCCTCTTGTGATGGTGAATAACTACGCTTAATGCCCAGTGGATACCTTAGTAAGTCTTTGAGACTCTTGATAATAAACTAAACCAATGCACACAATCACGTCATGGCAATAGCTCAATGTTTTTTTCTCAAAAAGTTGAGCTAAAAAAAGTCCCATGGCATTTTTTAAATTATTATTGTATAAATGTCTTAGCCATGAACTGAATTGAGTATGAAATGATTTGAATGAGCGTTGAGAGCGAGACAAGGGACAAGTGTGAACACAGAATGCTAGGATGCAACATGACAGTATTATACATACATTATTGTTATAGCTTGGCCAATTTATCATGAGCCTGACCTTTTGATTAGTATAATTTAACAGTCGATATATTGCCTACGTTTACATGTATGTTTTTATAATCGGGGAGTATCACGAAGACGCTCAAGTTGTAATACAAACACAAATCTGAAATACCGATATTGCATGATTTGCTTGCGGAAATTGATATATTCAAAGTCAAAACCTTGCAATATATTCTTGCATAAAGGTCAGGCTCGTGTCAAATTAGCCAAGCTATACCCAAACAAGAGCAGACTGTTTATGTTGTTAACACTGGTATATTATCGTAGAGAAACTAAGATACCTACCACCCTGACCGGCTAATGCTACAGCTGTATCACCCTGTGTACTCCCTACATCACCAGCACCTCCAGCCACTGATGCTGGGAAATATGTAAACCTATCTGTCTGACTATCACCTGTAGGACTACCATTATTAAATGGGGTCTGTACAACAGCCTAGAATAACAAACATGTATACAAGCAGAGTTTTCACCAGGATTTCATGTAGGAGGCTTTTTACATATTTGAGGAGGCCAAGGTGCCTGAGCACTTAAGATGGAAGGCAGCTTGAGGTAAATTTGAGGCGACCCAAGTATAATTTGAGGCAGTCAAATTGGCCTCCTGCCACCTTCTAATGACAACCCAGTACAAGTACTGCAATATAGGCACTCACTAAATATCCTGGTGCATGAAAGTCAGTGATTTGTACGTAATTGACATTGCACCAGAGAAGAGATCGCTCCGCCAGGTTGTTTGTCAAAGGCTGCTTGGCATAGACTGATAGAGGTTTTCAAGTTAATACAGTGGACCAAGTGATTATAATTTACCGCTACAAAGTACAATTGATTTAAAGGATGTAGATTGACAACTGGCGTAATGTCAATTATACATACATCATGTACACAAAATTATGCACGTCTCATAAACAGCTGTAAACATGAACAATAGTGTTGCATCACTCTTCTATGACATTGCTTTACATGTGGTATAAACACGGAGCACTTGACATATTGTTATTACTATGTTTTTCAGCCATTGTTTTGCTGAGGTAATTTATAGTAAAGAATGACAGCATCATGGCCTGTTCAAGTACTGATGTAGCATTGATAATGTAAGTAAACAAACTAGGGAAACAACCTCACACAACAAATCCTATTCTTGCATTTAATATAATTTTACTTACTGCAGTAAGTAGATGATAGTGTGATACCCTAGCTCTTTCCAAACATACTACTTGGTACTTTAACATGCCCAGTGTATAGCACTGATACACATGTCACACAAGACTACCACTCGGTTACCAACTGGTTCATATCTTAATCTAGTTGGGTGGGAAACACCCTGGCTGAGATTTGAATCAGTGCCATCCGGACTGGTAGTCACTGCGCCACCCCTGTGTCTGTATTTACATGTCGCTGGCTTAGAGTGAGAAGGGTGTAACTACAAAATCAATATTTTTAGAAAACTGTTCAAACAAGAAAAACAGTCTGACAATCACTCTTTACTTATAGTAAAACAATCTTTTGAAACTTCAGTTTGGTCAACATGACAACTTCCGATTTTCATAAAAATAGGCTCATGTAAGAAGTGCCTTTCAAATATGCATTAGTCTTATAAGGTCGTAAGTGGCACTTACGATCTTCTCATTCTAAGCCAGCAATGTATTAAAGAGGCATTCCCTATAACTAGCATTTTTTTCTTTACCATCACATTAAATGAGCTAAATGTACAAAGCATTATCAATTATCATAATTTGTCAGAAGAAAGTGTCAGCAAATATGTCTATAATGTCAAAAATATATTTAAATAACCAATAATAATTTATCGCTTCCAGCGATTTATTATTATGTGGTCAAAGGGAAACAACTCGTGACCATTTTGGCTCGTTTTGGAAATATGTTTTCATTCTTTTCTAGGTAATAAGTGGGAACTTTTTGTTCAAAATTTGAGGAGTTTAAGCAATAATAATTCTCAATTAATGTATTATATTCCTGAATCTATTTAAACGATCAAAGTTATAGGGAAAGCCTCTTTTAAACAGATTATGTTTACCTGTGTTCCGACAGGGAAGCCACCAGTTGTAACAACCTGTGCTTGTTGTTCTGTACCATCTTGTGTGGCCACCTGTACTACTCTGTATGTTACTGCACCTATAGCATAGCATCAGTTTAAATTATAAGCAACTAAATATAAAGTGTCTCTTCTTATTCAGTACTGTACTTAGTTAAAGGCATTACATTGAGTACAATATTTTCCTATAATCCAAATTTGGTTTTGGAAATATTGAAGTTTTAATTAAAAGAAGCATACCTGCTACATGCAGGAATTTGAGGAAACCAGAGGGCCAATGGGTGGCAGTCTGCTTGTCACTTATAATTAGTTATATACAAGTTGTGTACCACTCTCTGCAAGTGTGTACACAATGTATAAACTATAATACTAGTATGTAGTGACAGTGTGGGCAGAATAAACTTGGAAAATGTACATGAATTAAAATACTTAATCGGTCAAATCGAAACATTAATGAATTCCATCATACACAGTAGCACTAGGAAAATTAGTTTAATCACAGTTGATCAATGATGTGTTAATAACTCACTTGTTTATATACTGTAAAATCATTTAATTTCGATGGGATGAAACTTCATGGTTTTGGTAAAAAAGACCATTTCTATGGGACCTTAATTCGTGGATTTGCATTTCAGGTAATAAATCATTAATACAAGGTTTAAAATTATTGTTTGATATAGGATTAAATTTCGTGGTAGAAGATGAACCATAAACTCCACAAAGTTTAATCCCCCACGAAAATTAATAATTTTACACTACAGTATTATATATTTTACCTTGACCAGTGTCTGCTCTAAACTGGTACTGTAGATTAGATGGGTCAATGGTTAATGGTGCACCCTGATTCAAGCCAGACTGGTCATCATCTAAAATGTGAAAATAGTCAATAGATGTGATTTCATTTGAACATTGCAACAAACTAAATAGGCAACATTTTTAATTCATCAAAGTTTTGAACTTGGTAAAACAACATTCTGACCAAGTTTCATGAAGATTAGATAACAAATGTAACCTCTAATGTGAATACAAGTTTTTTTTAAAGATTTGCCCTTGTGACCTAGGTTTTGACCCCACATGACCAGCTGTGCATACAAGCAAATTGTTGACTGACGACGGATGAAGACATAGAGTGATCACAAAAGCAGGTGAGCTAAAAATGCTGAATTTTTGTAAACTTTGCTACCAAACCAATTTCTCTTAGAACAATCTTTCAACAATTGCAAACTAAGATGATAGATTTTTTATTGTAGTTTGACACGTACCTGGCTGTGTAATCTGGACATCATCTGATCCATCGTCCTTCCCTTGGCTGAAATACATAGGCAATGTTTTAAACTTATTTGACATTCAATAACAAGAGGACCCAACGGGCCCTAGGTCACTCACCTGTTGCACATTGGTCTAGGTATCAATACAACTTACATTCTGATCATATTTCATTAAAATTGGATCACAATGGCGACCAACACAAGGTTTTTCTAAGATTTGACCTAGTGGCCTAGTTTTTGACCCCACATGACACAGTTTCAAACTTGGCCTAGATTTTATGGAGAACAACATACTGGCCAAGTTTCATGAAGATGAGATCAAATTGGTGACATCTAGAGTGAACACAAGGTTTTTCTAAGATTTGACGTAGTGACCAAGTTTTTGACCCAACATGACACAGTTTCGAACTTGGCCTAGATTTCATGAAGAACAATATTCTGACCAAGTTTTATGAAGACTGTATCAAAATGATGACCTCTGAAGTGTTCACAAGGTTTTTCTAAGATTTGACCTAGTTTTTGACCCCACATGACACAGTTTCGAACTTGGCTTAGATTTCATGAAGAACAACCTTCTGACCAAGTTTCATGAAGATTGGATCAAAATGGTGACCTCTGGAGTGTTCCCTTAGCAAAAAGTACTGGTCTTTTTACCAGTTAAAATGCAGTTAAATACCAGTATTCAGTTTTTTTCCAGTTATTTTCCAGTAATTTGATCAAATCTTTGTTAGTGATCAAGAAAAACAGTTTTTCAAACCAGTTAAATGACCAGTTATTTGCATTTTATCCAGTATTTTATCATTTTTTGAAAACAGTGGTTGATTGACCAGTTTTTTTCCAGTAAAAATCCAGTTATTTCTAAAAACCAGTTTTTCCTCAGATGACAGTAAATCAAATACATTCATATATTACTGTATTTTTAATACATAATGCCTATACTCAGTTGAGCTAAATATGTGAAGCATGACAAAATTATAAGTGTTTGACATTATGTCTCTCCATCATAATTGCATGACAAGTTTGGATTTTATTCTTTAGGACATATTTGACTAAAATAATTATCAGATTGAATTAAATTACTTAACTAAACCAACTAAATAATTTTAACAACCAAAAAAAGAAAGCTGGAAAAATCATTTTTTCGAGTAAAAGTGACCTAAATGACCCAAACTACAATCTCACATGAGGTTTTCATGCTACATGTTCATTTTCATCAAAGTTGGTCTATCAAAAATATTTTATTGACTGGAAACCATCCAGTATGACGCCCGCCTGTCTTTGGCCAATCTAAAAACCCAGTTTTACTTAGTGAAAACCTGGTTAATAAAGACAGTTATTTGGTTTCGAACAGTTTTGCAAGCAATTACCTCTGCATTCACTAATTTTATTGTTTAGAACACCGATTTCTACAACTATAACAAAATATATCGGAAAAAATGAAACAGGGATACAGATACACAACATAAATGCAAATTAGATAAAATTGATATTTTCATATTCTAACTTAGTAGAAGAACACACGTGATGTTAATACTTATAGCCCAGATGGGCCACAAGGATATACATGTAGATTAAGAATATCAAAGTAAGATGTGTAAGTACACTTTTAAAACAAGGTTACTGTCTCCCACAGCTTAGTGTCTGATATCATTTTTGTAGATACAAATATGTGGTTAACTCATTGAGCCCTACTGCCACGATTTCGTGGCAAGATAAGCAGCCTTCGTATCCCGCGCGCCCCGATAACGCGTCGCTGTATTCTTTATCCTAGTCCCGTACGGCACGATATCGTGGCGTGGTCTTTAGCTATTCTGTGTACCGCGTGCCACGATAAGTCGTCAAATTTCATTGGGTTAAAATCGTCCTATAAACCAGACATTTGAGGTATTAGCCAATCAAATTCGAGGTTACATAAAAACGACGGAAGTTGATCAAAACGGAAGTAAAGTTGTCAAAACTGCCAGTATATTCATGTGAATGACAGTACTCAGAATACTCCAAGGGGTCAGCCCGGACACGACAAATTGCATCATGTACGCCCTGTTCTTGACTGTTTGAGACAAAATTGCCTTCGAAATTATAATCCTCACCAGAATACTAGCATTGATGAAGCTATGATCAAGTTCCGAGGACGGTTAGCTTTTAGACAATACCTACCAGCTAAGCCAGTGAAATATGGTATCAAAGTTTGGATGCGTGCCGACCCAACCAATGGTTACACCAACGATTTTCAAGTGTACACTGGGCGAGAACAGGGATTAAGGAATCTGGATTAAGTGGGGTCAAAATTGAGGTCACAGAGTCAAATTTTAGAAAACCCTTATTCAACCCTAGAGGCCTCAGTGTTGGTCCATTATTCATAAAACTTGGTCATAATGAATGTCTCTATGATATCTAGGTCAAGTACAGATCTGAGTCAAAGGGAGTCAAAATTGAAGCCACCATTTAGCCCAATCTTGAAAGTGGTTAAGAATTCTGATCTTTTCAATATCTAGGTTAAATTGGAATCTGGGTCAAGAACTAGGTCACTAGGACAAAATTTAGAAACAACAGTTGAACTTCAGTATAGTTGTCACATTTGGATATTTTCATGAAACCTGATCAGAATGTTTGTCTTGAAAATAGGTAGGTCAAATTCAGCACCAGTTGTTGATTTGCTCAAAAGTTAGCTTTATTCACAAACTCAAGTCAAAACTAAAGGTTTGATGTATGTTATTGCCCAAACAGTGGTGCATGGGCTTATTCTTATGCAACATGCCTTTTGTTTGTTTGTACCAAGACAGTATTAGATGTTTTTTTTCTTTAAGGATGGTTTTTGTTTATTTTCCGTATTGCATTTAAATTCAATTATTATACCAATTTGACCCGAGACTCCATTATAGTTGTGGTATAAATCATTATGCAAGGCAAAAAAGATAAATAATGAGATTGTAACATTTACAGTACTGCTCAAAAATAACGTAATATTCACAAGTCTCAGGTCAAGTTGGGCGAGTAATGAATTCAAATGCACCCACAAATATCATGTTACTATTTTTTTTCAATAACATGATTTTTGTTTTCAGTGTTATGATGTAGATGTAACACATTTGTAATGGTGTGATGGAAAATAAAACAAAATAAGCGTGATTTAAGTAGTATTTTATTCAAGGAGACTCTTGATCATACTATTATGTTCATAGTCAAGCATGTTTAACTAGCCTATATGAACATTGGGTTTGGGTCTCAGAGGTCAAGGTTACCATATTTATGTCTTCAGGTATGTTAATATTTTATAAAATGTTCGTTTTTTTCACTGCAACAGGCTGTGTTCAATGAGTTGCCTGCTGCTTGAGGTCAAGGTCGTTCAAGGTTCAAATCAGTTCGAGCATCGGATTATCTATCCACTTAAATGAGCAGTTATTTTATGAAACCAATTAACTGGCATTTAACTGGTCTATTTTTAGACCAGTATTTTTTCCAGTTTTTATTATATCATTTAACTGGCTAGTTAACTGCTCATTAATTATGCAAATTAACCAGTATTATTCCAGTTTTTTGTGATGTCATAGAACTGGTCATCTAATTTAAATTTTTCGCTCCGAAAAACTGGTTTTTAACTGGGAAAAAACTGCTTTTTAACTGGTTTTCCAGTAAAACTGGTCAAAATACTGGCTAATTTGCATATTTCAACATTAGAACCCCCATTCACAATTTACTGATTAGACGCTCAAATAACTGGTAAATAACTGGAATTTAACTGGTTTCAAATAACTGGTAAATAACTGGAAAAAAACTGCAGTTCTTTTTGCTAAGGGTTCACAAGGTTTTTCTAAGATTTGACCTAGTGACCTAGTTTTTGACCCCACATGACACAGTTTCGACCATGGCCTATATTTTATTGAGGACAACATACTGGCCAAGTTTCATGAAGATTGGATCAAATTGGTGACATCTAGAGTGAACACAAGATTTTTCTAAGATTTGACCTAGTGAGCTAGTTTTTGATCCCATATGACCCAGTTTCAAACCTGGCCTAGATTTCATGAAGAACGGCATTCTGACCAAGTTTCATGAAGATAGGATCAAAACGGTGACCTCTGGAGTGTACACAAGGTTCTTCTAAGAATTGACCTACTTTTTACCCAACATGACACAGTTTCAAACGTGGCCTAGATTTCACGGAGAACAACTTCCTGACCAAGTTTCATGAAGATTGGATCAAATTGGTGACAGATAGAGTGTACACAAGGTTTTCTATGATTTGACCTAGTTTTTGACCCCACATGACCCAGTTTGGAATTGGCCTAGATTTCATGGAGGACGGACGACGAGTGATCACAAAAGCTCACCTTGTCACTATGTGACAGGTGAGCTAAAAACAACAGCACATTTTATTAATAAACTTCGTTAATAATTATATTACTTAGCAAGAGCTGCATAATAAAGACTTTAATTCTTCATTCCTTTTGCAAATGGCTCAATTGGCGACCTACAGAGGAAACCCTGTTGTTATTTTTTTCTTCCAGATGCCCTTTAAACGCACTCCTGAGTGATTTGATACCAATATCAATGAACTATTAAACTAGATTATCAGCTGTCCGGTAATGTCTCGCTTGCAAGTATACTTGTGTACAGGAGCTTGTTGCTAAGCCAAGCTGCTATTGAGCGCTTTTTACCAGCACTTTACTACGTCTAGGCAATGACATGCTAATAGCATGATCAGCGAACATGTTCGCCGATAGCAAACTGTTTCTTGTCACTTTGCTCCACTCTAGGCGAGCGATACCAAACGCTTTCTTATGCAAAGGACCGCATTGGGTCCGCTTGGTGGCACTTTAAAAAAAATCTGTGCTTCAAGTTAAAAAAGTTACCAATTTTATAGGTCTCTTTTCAGCTGTTAGGCCGCTCAAGCATCCTTTAACATTTAACTTCACCTGGTCATTGGGCTACCTATGAAAACCTACACTTGTGTCTCCCTGGGGAGACTATTTCTCTCCTGTGGATTTGGCTACCGATATCGATCTGCAGCGCCCAGGAATTGACTCTGCCCTCACGGTTACCTTTTTACACCATGGTGGAGTGGAGCACGTGGGTCTGGCTCAGAGAAATTAACCAGTGGTCCAGAGGGGGGTTGAACCTGGGACCTCTTGATTCCCAAGTGGGGTCCTACCTCAAGGCCACTGCTCCCCAATGCTACACAACAGTATGCTCGCCATGAATGCTTGCCACTAGTCTAGTATTTTTTGTCCACTACGAAGCTTTTTTAAGCAAGCTGTTTCTCAGCGTAGCGCTACGAAGCAGCTTGCCTATGCAACGGCCTCCTGTTCTGTTCTCATTCTTTTTTATCACTCTTAGCCTTATGATGTGTGAAATGTCTACATCCTTACAAGGGGTTTGACATTTAAGAAAGATAGATGAACACGGATCAAAGAACTGGATGCAACACCTAGGTCTATGTCTATGATAATGGAGCACCCTGTTGATGCTGTTTATAGCCAAAGCACCAGACTGGCAGAAGGCAGAACCTTCCGGTCTGTGACAAACAGCGTCGTTAAATTTCTGAACGTTCATTCAAGAATTTACGTTGCATTAATTCTTTGTAGCAAGGCGACCGGTGAAATTATGCAGGTCTAAGAAAGTGTTATATTTACAGATTATCTGTAAATTTACACAATATCTGTAAAATCATAGATTTTGTATTCTTTAAATTTACAGATTATGAAAATCAAAGTTACATATTTTTGGATATTAGCACTGATTTGTGTTTATTTCAATCGGGATGGTATTTATTAGACATATTATCATGTATTTCGTCAAAAAATGTCCTTTTTATTGATTTCAAAATTGAAAAATATGCAATATTTCAAAGTCAATATTTTGGAATATGAAGCACATTTTCTGTCTTTAATAATGATTTACTTTCAATATAAACCCAAATAAAACTGCGATTTTGGACTTAAACATGTTTTCTTGAAATTTCAGCCCTCTATTCTGTAAATTTATAGATTGGATTTTCTGTAAATTTACAGATATTGTGTAAATTTATAGATATTGTGTAAATATAACACTTTCTTAGACCTGATTATGCACCAGTCAATTGAAACCACGGCCCCCCCAACCCCGGGGAAGGGCGGGGGTTTTTACTTTTGTCTTTTCAAACCCCTGGTAAAATCCCCGCCCCCCAGGGCCATGCAGATGGTAAAACCCCTGCAAATTGTCCCCGCCCTGTGGGGACAAGAAAAATTTGTACTGTTCAACTTTAAACCATTGAATTTGCACTCTTAGAAACAATGATTGAACACTGATGGTCAAAAATATGCTACAGGTACAGGACAGAAGAAGAACAGATGGACAAAGTGACTCCAGTATGCCACCCATATCCAGATATATTATATATACATGTTTCGATAACAGAATACAATATCATTTGAAACTCAAAATACAGTCTTTGTCTTTTGTCATATGCTTTTTGGACTTGAATGTGAAACAATCTGATAGGTGTACTATAACAAAAAATAATTCTTCAGAAGTCAATTTTATTAAAAGTTCAATAGACGATTCAAAAGACAATTCAATAGACTGATTAGGAACACCTGACTAAACAATGTCTGTTTCTCAAGTACTTTTTTAGTTTTACATCACTATAGCTACACACAAGATTCCAAGCTAAATCATATTGCACAGTGTAATGAGTTATGCAGACTGTCTTGAACTTAATTTGATCAAATAACTCCACAATATTATTAACAAGATGTGTTTCAGAAAACATGTATGCCCCCTGAAAGCCTATTACATATAAAGTTTTAAGAACCTAGACCCAGGTATTTTCATTTTAGGAGCAAGGGTAAATTTTGAAGAAATCAGTGAGCTTGACCTTTGACGTAAAACAGGTGGGTGTTGTACACATCATTGAAATACATGCACATGTGAAGAAACTAGGCCTAGGCTTTTCCATTTTATGAGCAAGGTTAAAGTTTGTGATGGGCGGAATGACTGACAACGAGATAGACAGACGGACAGGCCAAAAACAATATATCCCCGACTTATCGATACAGGGGCATAAAAATGCATTAGATCCAAATATCTATTCCATAATACAATTCACATGCTATAGATCAGAACAATACATTCAATGACTATGTTAACATTTTATAATTGAAAGTATCACATTTGAACTGTTTTGCTCCTGTATGTATTCTCAAAATGTCTTCTAATGGTTCAGCACTAAATGCATTGGTTCCATATAATTGTATTCAATAACACATGCTTTAGATGATACCAGTACCTTTTTAGAAAACAATACTGTCAATGCCTATGCAATATTATACATGTATGGCACTAAATGCATTTAAACTGTTCCTCCTGTATGTATATTCTCAAATGTCTTCTAATGGTGCCACACTAAATGCATTTAGTGCCATACATGTATAATATTGCATAGACATAGACAGTATTGTTGTCTAAAAAAGTACTGGTATCATCTAAAGCATGTGTTATTGAATACAATTATATGGAACCAATGCATTTAGAGTTGAACCATACAATTGAGAATACATACAGGAGCAAAACAGTTATAAATGTGATACTTGCAATTATAAAACATTTTCTTTAAATGTGACACTTGCAATTATATAACATTTTCTTTAAATGTGACACTTACAATTATATAACATTTTCTTTAAATGTGACACTTGCAATTATATAACATTTTCTTTAAATGTGATACTTGCAATATCACATTTTCACTGTTTTCTTCCTGCATGTATCCTCAAATGTCTCCTATTGGTTTTGCGATTTGTCAAAAAACTATACTGCATATATCAAAAAAATTTACTTACCAAAGTGTTGCTTACTGATACATAACGTCACAAACGCAACGCCAAACACTTATGTGCGAGACCAAAAATATGGCAAAAACCAGTATGCCATTATTGCCCATGAATGGTATTAGTGTACTAGAGTAAATTCAACATAAATCCGTAACACTTTAATATATAGTAAAGTATGTAATATTAAAACTGTTACATGTCTCTGACTACGACCTTGTCTAAATGCATTAACTGTCTCTCTTGCAAACATGCAGTATCATAGAATACTGAACAAAGTCTCTAACCTAAAGAGAACGGATCAATGTAAAAAGTATATAATAATACATAATTCTTTCCACTATCTCTCTTGCAAACATGCAGTATCATAGAATACTGAACAAAGTCTCTAACCCAAAGAGAACGTATGCAATAATACATAATTCTTTTAACTGTCTCTCTTGCAAACATGCAGTATCATAGAATACTGAACAAAGTCTCTAACCCAAAGAGAACGGATCAATGTAAAAAGTATGCAATAATACATAATCATTGATGAAAGTTGGAAAATTTCAAAAACCTGAAAACCTAAAAATTTATTCATTTTACCTTGAAAAACAAAAGGGCCATGATGGCCTTATATCGCTCACCTGAGTTCAATTGTCCCTATTGGCAAAGACGTTTAAAAAGGTTTTTCTAAGATTTAACCCCGTGACCTAGTTTTTGACCCCATATGACCCATATACAATCCCAACCTAGATTTCATAAAAACAAACATTCTGACCAAATATTATTATAATCCGATGAAAAATACAGCCTTTATCGTGTACACAAGGTTTTTTTAAGATTTGACCCCATGACCTAGTTTTTGACCCAAGAAGACCCATATACAATCCCAAGCTAGATTTCATCACAATCCCAAGCTAGATTTCATCAATACAAACATTCTGACCAAATTTTACTAAAATCCAATGAAAAAATACAGCCTCTATTGCATAACAAGGTTTTTCTAAACTAGGTCATCGTGACCTAGTTTTTGACCCGTGATGACCCGAATACAATCCCAGCCTAGATTTCATGGAGACAAACATTCTGACCAAATTTCACAAAGATCGAATGAAAAATAAAGCCTCTATCGTGTACATAAGCCAAATTGTTGACAGACAGACAACAGACAGACGCCGGACATCCAGCGATCACAATAGCTCACCTTTGAGCACTTCGTGTTCAGGTGAGCTAATTAACAAAAAGTAACCTTTTCAGACTCTAAAAAACCTGAACTTCAGGCATATGCCTGAAAACTTTCACCCATGCATAATCCTTTTAACTGTCTCTCTTGCAAACATGCAGTATCATAGAATACTGAACAAAGTCTCCAACCTATTTAAAAGAGAACGGATCAATGTAAAAAGTATGCAATAATACATAATTCTTTTCACTGTCTCTCTTGCAAACATGCAGTATCATAGAATACTGAACAAAGTCTCTAACCCAAAGAGAACGGATCAATGTAAAAAGTATGCAATAATATATAATTCTTTTAACTGTCTCTCTTGCAAACATGCAGTATCATAGAATACTGAACAAAGTCTCTAACCCAAAGAGAACGGATCAATGTAAAAAGTATGCAATAATACATAATTCTTTTAACTGTCTCTTTGTATTAATAGCAATATTCTGCCAGATCACATTTCACATTTCCGACATCTGTCAGATCACATTTCACATTTCCGACATCTGTCAGATCACATTTCACATTTCCGACATCTGTCAGATCACATTTCACATTTCCGACATCTGTCAGATCACATTTCACATTTTCGACAGATATATTTTTTTCTATATCGTTTGAGCCCAGTACAGGCCAGGTGAAAGTATTGTATCGCACAGTCTTTTTTGGCACAACTCATCATAGCCCCATACTCCCCCTGGTTACAATAGCATGTGCGTGTACTTCCATCAGCTGTAAAAATATTAAAAGAAATAAATAGAAAAATATGCACTTTCAACTTTTGGAACATTGTTGGCTTAAAGATATGACACTAGGCTATTGTCATAGTTGTAGCATAATTATGATTGGTTTTTCCGTGCACTGTAAAATTCCATGAAGTAACTGTGAGTGGAGTAATCTAATTATGGTGAGGTCCTGACAAAAGTTGTTTTGATAAACCACACAGTATGCGAGCAGTGTTTAAATGAACACAATAAAATGTATTGTTACAGTATTAATGAAAACCCTATATCTTGGCCTAAATGCATGCCTTTTTCTCAGCTTTAACTGAAACTTACTGTTAAGAGATCGTGATCGTTGATCTCGGAGTAATGTCTTTAACTTAGAAAGTTTGCATATGTATCTAAGTTGAACCAGACTGTGAGACATGCATCCAATTTGAACCAGACAAATTGAATTATACAAGATTACAGAAAAGGTTTATGCGTGAAGGTGTTTGCTGATGCTCAGATTACTTATTTCTTTATTTCATGTGTCAATTTGGTGTATCCTGATTATCAAACTTTGGCTCAAGTCTGTGCTCTATTGGCATAATTGGATTTTAATCAAATATATTGGAAAATCCAATGTCTATTGACAGACAAGTTTGATGGACCGTCCAGGACGGTATACACAGCCTTATGAAACATGGGAACATCAACAGTCAACACCATCAGAGACAGTCAAAGGTTAAGACAAGTGGTTTAATTTAATGTTTTGTTTGTTTGTTTCAACTCATTTTTTACAGTGTGAGTGGCGGCGTGGTTGAAGGGTTAAAGTGTTGGACTAGTACAATCTATTAGTCTCAGGACTGCTGCCTGCCTTGGTTCGAACCCTGTCAGTGCAAGTTGTTTCCTTGAGCATGCAACTTTACACACATTGCTTTAATAGTATTGGGTGGTTCCAGAAAAAGATTCAAGAGCACTTCTAAAAACTAAAATCTTTCGACGCAATTTAACTAAAATCAAACAGTATTTCAGTCATACGATATTCAGGCAGGTAGTTTACCGAAGACCATCTTTCTTGTGAAAAATCAGTACCAGGCCACCTTTCCTTCATAACAAACTGCTAAGAAATTACTAGATATTAAAGCTTAAAGATGTTTTTGATAAGAATAAATCCATAATTCATTTTTTTACATTGTACTTAAGTTTGATGCGTTGTGTAGCCTTTAACTTACTTTGACAGTCTGGACACAACCACTGCCCCGATGGCGAGAAGTAAATGCCAACACATGGGAAATGAAACCATCCAATATGGCAATCGCTCTTCTCACAATGGATCATTTCACCCTCTTCTGGGCCCCCACACCAACAGAAAGTCTCTGCTGAGGCTGTAGGTGGATTCAACTCCACTTGGACATCTAAAAGAACAATACTATAAAATTCAAATTACAATTTTAAAAAGGTGTGGCAAGTTACATACATACATGTCAATGTACCTAATATCACAGTGACATTTTGGTTTCAAACTGTATTATTATTTGTTTGTCTTGATAGGTCGCATAACTCTAGCCATCTTCCTTAACAAACTGACAACCTTCTCACATAAACAGTAGTGTTCTCAGCAGGGCTCAAACCCATGACCGTCTATCAGTGAGAGATCACAAGTGATTTATACAAGTTGGCGAATGTGACCTCTTAATTTCTGGACCAAAAAGCAGATCAAACATCATACTATAGAAATCCATTTTGTCAAATATATCAGTATACATGTATTTTAAAAGTAATCTCTTCATATATAGAATAAGAAAATACTTAAGTTTAAAGTTTAGTCTGATGAAATGTAGATTACATCTTAAAACTCAATGAAATCATTATGAAATTACTATTGCTTAAAAAAGTTAATTCAAGGTAAATGTCCTATGCAGCATATTTTTTTCATGACATCCAAGGGTATTTATAATCAGAATACATCACATCAACACATGAAATAAAAAATAAGCAATCCGAGCATCAGTAAACACCTGTGTCAGTCTCTTACCAGTTTGATTTTAGAGACTATTTATCGACACAGGTCACGGACTCTGGCAGCAGTGGAAGCCAACCCACCACCCTCAGACCCTCAATGAAAAATTGTGACCCCAAAATATATAATAGAATGGTGTACTCTTAACTACCAAACCTAAAGAAGGCCAGGGTATCACAAAATACAAGTATGACCTGCATTGAATATCAAGTACGGGGTGACTTTTTACAGCTGCCACACAAGTACTTAACGCAAACCAGCTTTTTACCTTTTTTCTTTCTATTTCTGGTTTCCATGGCTTTCTTAGCGCCTTCTCTTCTTCTCTCGGCAATATCTTTTATTGCATCAAGGTGCATCTGTACTTCATCCTCTGAGAGTAAAGTTTCTTGCACCAATTCTAGCATGCTGGCACCAGTTGCAGAAGCTTCTTTTATTATCTCTGATGGTGCTTTTATAATTTTAGCGTAATTCACAGTTCCCTTCAACGATTCTTCGTAATTTTCCACAGGTGAAAGGTAGTGGCCAACACTATTTTTATCTGGAATAGGTATTGGTAAATATGTTATTGGTGGTCCTCCGGGAAACCAATGAATGTCATCAAAATTTGATTCATCTCTTCCTTTTTTGCAGATTGGGTGTATACAATCTTGCTTAAAACATGGTAGGAGCATATAAATATATTTGCAGAAGTATTGCTTTACAGTGTGATTTTCTATCATTTTTTGGACATCTTCAAAATACTTAAAGAGTTGTGGTTTTTCCAATTTCAGTTGATTTCTATCATTCTTCTTCCCTTTCAAAAAGGTTAAAACATCATTTCTTCTTTCAATTAATTCACTGTCCTTACTTCCTTTCTTCATCAACAACTTATTTCCAAAACAAGGTGCACCATTTACATGATCAATGTATACATCAAGTGCTACATCCATGTTTTCTTTTACTTTCAACTCGTTCAGTCCCTTTTCCCCTCTATTTGACCCAGTTAGCGTTGAAGGAATAAATAAGTTACCATGAGCTTTAGAAATACAGCCATTCATAAGTTCAACTTTGTTTAAATAAGAACCACCACTTTCCCTTGTTGTTACTAATGTACATATTTTTTCTAATTTGTAATGTCTTTCTCCCCACAAGAATTGGATTTCAACATGTGAAGGGCCTTCATCAGATGCACCATCCACTCTTATACAATCTATGTGTTTATCTTTGAGATGAACATTCACATCTGTGTCTTGCTCCAACATATTCAGATCAGACATGTGCTGTGCTGGTGATTTTGTAAATGTAAAATGGTCTTTCACAACTCCGACACATTCTACCGGGGTAGTTTCTGTTTCCATAAAAAGATAAGATGACGTCTGAAGTACGGACTTGTAGCTATTGACAAAATCAGTCCTTGTTGTTAAAGTTGGCTCTGTTGAAATACTTTTTCCCAGTTTATGCGTGCTTGTGGTATCCAGTCTGAAACCTGCCTGGTCATCACGATTCAACACTACTTTATCTCGCCCATCCTTCAGTTGTAACCAATCTAACCCCTTATAAAGAGAAGCGCTCCAATGACTATCTGGGTTAAGTTTGATAGAAAAACCCTTCCTTGCCCTTCTGCAAGTGACGTTTGCGACCTCTTTGTAACGTTTTGCAGATAATTTTCTTTTATTTCTTATTGCACACAGCTGAACTACCGACCCATATCCAATTTTTGTACCGTACAAGTTTTCTAAATGTCGCTTTATGCCCATATATGTAACTTTCAGTCCCCGTTTTCGATTTCCTGTAAATGTTAATATACCAGTTCTTCTCCATTGATCTGCTCCAACGCGTCTGTCTGAAACATACTCTTCAATATCTTTGCCTATGCTCGGAAATTTGTGCAATGTTCTACTTAAGCGTTTTGAGATTTTTCTCTTCAGTAGCCTTTCTTCTGCTATATACTTTGAAATTTCTCTTCTCTTTTTGTGTTTCATCTTTTTAATTTCTTTTCTAACTAGTTCTGGTACCTTTTCTGAATCAAAATCTGTCACATCTATCCAATCTTCTTCATCACTTTCACTTTCTGTATCCGATAAATCTGAATTATTATTTCTACAGTAATCTTGATAGGCCTGTCTTGAAATCTCTACAAGATTTTCTTCTTCCTGTGTAAGATCACTTTCTGGGAGAAAAGAAGAAAAGTCTGTCAAACAGTGATTTGTCACTTCTTCTGTATAATCTTTCAAGTAATTTGAAGTTTCTCTAACTAATGAAAACCAATTCAAGTTATTCTCTCTTAGCCATAATAGCATAACGTCATTAGATACACAGGGATTTGCTAGAGGTTGTCCTTTCAAGCCACTGTCAGGACGAAATGAAATTGATGTTTTATTTCCACTGTTTTGCTCTGGTGGTCTTTTATCATCAGTCTTGGCCAAATCACCACATAAATCAGGTATGACAGACTCTTCACATATACACTGATGGTTCAAAGATCCAGTTTCAACTCTAACTTGAGTTTGTTCTACTACTTCTTCACATTTTTCATCATCATTTTCGTTTGTGATTTCCTGAACATCATATTCATCTAGATCTAAACAATCATCAGAGTCATTGCCTGATGAACTACTGGTGTCTGTAGATTCACTATCATCCAGATATATTCCTACACTTTGAAGTAGAGCTTTGTCTTGTAGCTGTGCTAGGTCCGAGACGGCACTTCGTATTTCTTGAGACTTTCGTAGAGCATCCATAATGTTTTCTTTCTTCTTACCAAAGTCATCAATTCCATACACTTTTCTGGCTCCTTTTGCTGACAAACCACTGGACTCGCATGCAGCATATCGAATCAACAAGCGGTCAGATTCAGAACTTGCAAGTTGACATACTGCTTTAAGTTGTGTACTGGTTAATGTTGATTTGTGTTCTGATTTTGAAATCTTATGCATTTTGCTATACCAATCCACAAATTTGGAATAGTTAATGTTCTTTTGCAATTTTGTCACATAGCTTTTCTTCTCATTGCTGTCTTTAATAACAAATATCACTACAGGCAATTGTAGAGTCCTGCGCACAGCTTTATCCCACTTCGAATAGTTCCCAAAATGTTTTCGATAAATGGTTGATAGTTCAATTACTTCATGTGTCAATATAGCATTTGCAAATTCTGCCAGCTTTTTACATTCTATGCATGAAACTTTGTGAAACTGATGGCAATACCTTTGCCGCATGATTGAATATTCTTCCAACAAAACACACTGTAACTTAGAAATATACAATCCATTTTCAACTTTACATGATTTTACATCTGACAAATTTTGTCTCATATCATTAACGAAGGAACTGAACTTGGAATCCTCAACATCAGTGTCTACTGGAAGATTAGCTTGCACAGCAGACTTTACAGAAAATTATCTGGCTCTTTGGCAGCATTTTGTTCGGCATCAACTGCGCACGTCGCACTTTCAGACACTTTGGTTTTAGTCTCAGAACTATTTTCACTGTCTATCACTTTCTTTTTCTCTGTTTTTTTTTCTGTAACTTCCACTTTATCTTCTGTCGCAAGTGTAGGAACATCTGGCTCCATGGCATCATTTTTTTCTGGATTAAATGTGGACTTTGCACCTTCAGACACTTCTGTTTTCTTGTCTGTAGCTTTTACATTCTCTTCTGTCGCAGGTGTAAGAACATCTGGCTCCATGACATCATTTTTTTCTGGATTAAATGTGGACTTTGCACATTCAGACACTTCTGTTTTCTTGTCTGTAGCTTTTACATTCTCTTCTCTCGCAGGTGTAAGAACATCTGGCTCCATGACATCATTTTTTTCTGGATTAAATGTGGACTTTGCACCTTCAGACCCTTCTGATTTCTTTTCTGTAGCTTTTACTTTCTCCTCTGTCATAGGTTTGAGAAATGACCTTATTGTGATTGGAGGTTTAGGCTGCTTGCTTTCATAGTCTTTCTTTTTTTCAGCATTTTTTTTGGCTTTCTTTACTTTTGCATCTTTCAGTTGCAAGACAGTCAATTCACTCTGTAGTTTTCTTTTTTTCTCTCGTAGATCACTTAACTTCTCTGTAGAACCTATTGCTTTATTTAGTTCATTGATATTCTTGTACTTCTCTCGTTGCTGAGTCTGCAACCTTATCTCCACATCTACTTCTGATAAATCTTCACTCAATTCATTCATTCTTTTCACTCGAATTTCAGAGCTTACATGTTTCTGTCTTTTCTTTTCTGGTTCTGGTTCATCATATGAACGTGACTTCTTTTTCTTGTAGCTATAACCTTTCTCATGTACCATTTTACGTGCCTTTTCAAACAGCTTCTTTCTATCGGCAAGTAATGCTGGATTACTACGACAAAGTTCTTTTGATGCATTGTTGATTGCTGTGTGATAATCAAACATTTTTCCAGGCAGCACACTATAATAGATCTTACTCTTTTCATCAATTTCTTCAACAGCCAGGGCCATGTATCTTTCTTCTTCTGCTCTTTCATCAACAGAATCCTACAAAAGACAAAATGACTATAACAAGAAGATTCAAGAATTTCCAAGTATTTTACACACATGTTTTCCAATGCAAAGTCAGACTTATAATGCATTAATCTACGAACAGGAGGGTCTAGATGACCCTGTATCGTTCACCTGTTTGTCAATGCTGATAAACAAGACAGTAAGTGTTATGAGTTTTTAAGAAGAGTTTTGAAGATTTCACTTATGGTTACCATGGCAATCAGAGTTTTCAAGAAATCGTTTTTGTAACAATATTGGTCAAAGAACATTTTCAAATGTTTTCCCAATATATGCCTTGGTAAAACTAATGTCCCCCAGGGTTGGTCGATTTGGTTAAATTTTATGAAGTTTGTTGAAGATCCAATGACAAATGATTGAGTTATGGAGTTGAAACCAGAAAAAATGCAATTTTTATTTGCATCAAAGGCTGCAACTCTGTAACCTTCCCAAGTCAATTTGGCTGGTTATCGATCTTGACCTAGGCCTTACACTTGTTCATGCAATATGGTGAAGATCCAATGGCTAATGGATGAGTTATTGAGCTGAAATAAAAAAAATGCTAATTTTCTGTGTCAAGGACCATAACTCTGAAGCCTCTAGATCATTTGGCTGGATATTGAACTTTTGACTGATTTCAGTAAGCAACCTACAGAAAGTTCTGGTCCCAAATTTCCATCAAAGGTGAGTGTCAGCTGACCCCATGACTTCCTCATGTTAGGTTTTGTATGACATCCAGATGCTCCTGGTTGAGCATTATCTCCCTTTGCACTTGGCTCTGTGGACTCCTTCCTTTCAGGTGTGTCTGTGTCTACTACATTGTAAAACAGAGGAACAATAAAATTAATATTTCAAACTGTTGCAATTGCATTTAATTTGGTTTAAATATTAAATTTTCACTGCTCTGACATCAAATGGTAGAGATCGAACCTAAAATGTTCTATCAGTCAGAGGTTACAGTGATCATAAAGACAGCACATATGACCGCTGGACCACAAAGGCGGTATACTTTTAAAGGCTATGTAAAACTTAAAAGTAGCTGACACACACAATGTCAAAAAGTTAATGGCAATATTTCTGGTTTAACATCTAGGTAATCGATGAAAGTCCCCTCCTAGAAATGATGTTACAACTTATTTCCAGTCAAGCCCATAGAATGTTTACTTTCCTGACCCTCAGTCTAGGCTAGAACTACTGGCAACCTTGGCGTACTTGTTAGAGTGCTTGCCGTCTAAACTTGTGTCCCAGGTTCGAATCAGTGTGGAGACACATATATGCCTGCCATGTTTCAGCAGAAAACTGACTGGCAAATAAAGGTTATGCTTGACAATTTTTTTAACAGTACCTAATCTGAATCAGGAAACTCAGTCAGTCAGCAGTCCAGATGTGACCGTGATTCGATCTCGGAACGCCAACAATTTCTATGAAAGAGTAATAACTTTCAATTTCTGTCTCTGTATTAACTTACCCATATTCCTCAGGCTCACAACTGCATCCTTTAGCAGCAACTTCTGCCCCAGTGTTATATCCAAACTGTCTATGAGAGATGGACTTAAAAGACAAAGACTCTCCCTGAAAAAAATCTTTTTCATATTAAATATCAGACATGCTTACAATGTCAAAAGTTCAGCATTTATAATAAGTGTCATCACTTAAATGAACTCCATTAAGATTGAACAATGTCAAAAACTACTGCCCCCGAAGTGGTGCTTTGATCTTTGAACAGGGAAAAAATTCCACAACACATTCAACGGAAAGGAGCGACATGTTCAAGTATAAAGTGAATCCATTCAGTGATAAAGTTATGTCAAATTTGATCTTACAAGTCAAGGTCATCAATGAGGTCAAGGTCAAATTCATATGTCATCTTGAAGGTCTTGTCCCAAGGGGCATAGCATCATGTGCAAGTAAGAACTAAATCCATTCACTAATGAGAAAGGTATGGCCAATTAAAATTATCTTCAAGGTCATCCATGGGTCAAGGTCATAAACTTATAAGTAACTTTGGAGGTCTTGTACCAAGGGGTATTGTGTGCAAGTGTGAATTGAATCCTATCACTAATTTAGAAGTTATGGCCAAAGTTAGTTTTCAAAAAAATAGATCTCCAATGTCAAGGTCATCCAGGGGTCAAGGTCATAAATTGGTATGTCACATTGAAGGTCTTGTCCAAAGGAGTATTGTGTGCAAGTATGAAGTAAATCAATTCATTAATGAGGAAGTTTATGGCCAGCAAAAGTTTTTGAAAAATTGGATCTTCAAGGTCATCCTGGGCAGGGGTTAAGATCATAAACTTATCTGTCACATTGAATGTCTTGTCCAAAGGGGTATTGTATGCAAGTATGAATTGAATCCATTCACTGATGAGTAAGTTATGGTCAATGTTAGTTTTTTAAAAAGTGGTCTTCAAGGTCTTCCAGGGGTGAAGGTCATAAATTGATATGTCACCTTGAAGGTCTTGTACCAAAGGGTATAGTGTGCAAGGGTGAATTAAATCCATTCACTAATGAGGAAGTTATGGCCAATGTTGAAGTCTTCTGACAGAATGACGGACAGTTCAAAAACTATATGACTCCCTTGAAGCCTTTGGGTGCATAAAAATGAGTACATGCGGAAAGAGCAAGTCTTCTCAGTCAGTGCTAAATAGTACTTTAAGTGCTCTACACATAGTGTATGCAATGCATGCCACAGAAAGTAGGCAGAAAACGCCAACTGCACCTGTAGTGTACGCACCACAAGCTTTTCCTCTGTGGAGAAGCTTTTTATAGTGAATAGCTATTCTGAGTTTCAAGGGGATACCTTAGACACTCCTTTAGAAAATGACTTGCACAAAACACTTGCCACGGTAATCAAAGCAGACAATCAAGTGACAACATTAACTTTAACTTTTTTCTTGAAAAGCCAAGCTAATAAAATACACTTTAATATAATTATTCAAAACATGACAAAGAGATAATATTATATAAGATATCCAAGGTGTAATCCAGAATTTATCGGAAATGGCTATTTTTTAACAGTTGGTTTGCATAATATATTAACAAGTCACAGGGTGTTGCTCACAACACATTAGTCCCCTACCGGTCCCCCAATAATAGTAAGAAGTTTTTAAGGCAGAATGGCAAAGGAGTCCCAAGATATTGAGTCACAATGAGTGGATACATATTTTGCCTAACAGCCCCTGTGACCTTGATCTTCAACCTAAAAAACAATCAGATTGATCTATTCAGGGAGTCCAATCACCCTGTGAAGTTTGGAAACTCTAGGTAAAAGGAGACATGAGTCAAAGTTAAAAACGGATTTGACCTTCAATGGCACCTGCGTGACCTTGACATTTGATCCCAAATATTACAGGGGTCATCTACTCGAGGAGGCCAACCATCTTATGAAATATAGAGGCTCTAGGTCAAAGGGTTTGTGAGTTACATCCTGAAAACGGATTTGACATTCATTGGCATCCGCGTGACCTTGACCTTTGACCCCAAAATTAATAGGGGTCTACTACTCAAGGATGCCAGAGAGTTTCCGAGTTAGAGCCATTAATTCAATTTGACTTTAATGGTCCCTGCGACCTTTGACATCTGATGAAAAATAAAGGACGTGCATGATCCTCACATTGCCCTTTTATATATTATGTACATCAAGTTTTGTGAAAATATCTACAATACTTTTATTACTTTCGCGGGATCCAGATTTCCCTCCAGTGATTCTCACTGGTAGGGGACTAACAATTTGTACCACATTTTCATGGCAAAAGCAATGTAGAAGATTAATATTTTTTATAAGAAACATTTTTGTAACCATTTTCCTGTTATTTCTTGATTACCCCTTGCACTAAAAATTGAGCTCTTTTAATATTACTTTGTATTTAAATCTTCCCTTTCTAAAACATCTTTCGTTGCTGGCTTCAGCGAAAAACGTGTTAGCAGTTCCTCGAAGGAAAACATGTCTGAAATTAT
>OY787668.1:7570613-7668761 GCA_963678985.1 Spisula subtruncata
ATCTGATTATGCACTTTCCAGGATTGGAACTGAACGCAGACTTTCGAGTTTTTTTTCTCGTCCAAATTTGTAATGTCATGTTTCGTAAAGAAATTAACCACTTTAAAATTTACACATTTTTCGAAACATGCAAACATACCTTCCATCCAACGCTTCGTCCAAAATATCCATGTGGACTGTCGTGTTGTTTTGAATTTAGCAGGATAATTTCAGCGTGATCACGGGGCCAAACAACAGGTCATGTGAGAGGCAAATCGTGGACATGTGACAAAGATGGCGGCGATCTTGCTGAATATCGCGTAGGGAAAGTAGTTCGACAACAGGGAAAAACAGATTGTGTCAATACTTAACCTAATAATTTTTACTGTGTGTTAATATTGATATTTGAATTACGTATAAATAGACAGTTTAACGTTTATTTGCATAAGTACGTTTTTAACAACTCCTTAATTAGGATCTATTTTATTAGTGATTGATTCTCTTTTCCCTACGAAGCGCTTCGGTATCAGGCTGACAGCTAAAAATACCCACCAATCAACGTGTTTCACATGAAATCAAAGCACTGGAGTAATCAAATCAAAGTATTAGTCTGGATGATCGGTATCACTAATATGCGCAGCGGAAATCTGAATCGGAAAATCTGAATCGGAAATTTTGGTATACAAAATACAATATATATAGTGGGTTAATGCTTGAACGTGTCATTAAACTGGTTTATTGCGTCGAATGCACATATTTTAATAATAATCAAGATATAAAATATAAAAAAGGTTAAAAAGTTCCGAATTAGATCTGAATCGGAAATTTTGGGATGCAAATCGGAAATACAAAATACAATATATGGTAATTTAATTCTTTACAAGGATTTAAATACATATATTTATTTATATACCTCCCTGTTCTTTAACATGTCATTAAACTGGTTTATTTTGTGTCGAACGCACACAACTAATAATAATCAAGATATAAAATATAAAAAAGGTTAAATCGTTTCGAATTAAATCTGAATCGGAAATCTGAATCGGAAATTTTGGGATGCAAATCGGAAATACAAAATACAATAAATAGTAGTTTAATTCTTTAACATGTCATTAAACTGGTTTATTGTGTCGAACGCACATAATTAATAATAATCAAGATATAAAATCCGAATTAAATCTGAATCGGAAATCTGAATCGGAAATTTTGGTATGCAAATCGGAAATACAATATATAGTTGAACGTGCCATTAAACTGGTTTATTGTGTCGAACGCACATATTTAATAATAATCAACATATAAAATACAAAAAGGGTTTAAAAAATCCGAATTACATCTGAATCGGAAATTTTGGTATGCAAATGGGAAATACAAATACAATATATAGTAGTTTAATTCTTGAACGTGTCATTAAACTATTTTATTGTGTCGAACGAAATTATCTTAATAATAATCAAGATACAAAATATAAAAAGGTTTAAAAAATTCGATTTGTAACTTAACAGAATTATTAACATCACTCGAGTTACTGTAAGTGTGAGCGTAAAGAATGTCGCTGTCTTTTGTCGGTACATCAAAAGAGTGTATGTTTCTTTGTCGAGATTTAATCCAATTATCTTTGGATCTAATCCAATCATATTTGGATATAATCCAATTTTAATTGGATTATAATTACAGCCCTTCCTTATTGATCACCACAAAAAGTCTGCTTCGGCGAAATTGAAACATG
Source organism: Spisula subtruncata (assembly GCA_963678985.1). NCBI lineage: Eukaryota > Metazoa > Mollusca > Bivalvia > Venerida > Mactridae > Spisula > Spisula subtruncata. The sequence goes on from OY787668.1 coordinate 7,572,322, forward strand.
AACTACAACATCAGGACAGGGCATAGCGGAGAATGAGTTAAAAGAGCGGGAACGGGCCATAAGGGGAGCAGGGAATCATAAGTTAGCATACCAATTTCACCATCACGCAGTAGATATTTCTTATTGGGCGAATTTGACGAATGACCAACAGCAAAAAATATCAAGAAATTTAGATTACAATCTAAACATGCATATTGATATTAAATTTGTGATGAATGGCAACTGAACGCTCTTGGTCAATTATATCATAAATAATAATAACAATAACTGACAACTAATATTTGCATGGTCTTAATTTTTTAATCACTTTAGCTTTTTAGCACTTTAGCTATTTATTGGTATTTAAAGGTGTCATAATCCAATTATCTAATCACGATAACGGGTTTATCGTTAAATGCTTCCAACTACCATGTTATGCTAGTGTGTCAAAGTTGTAAAATGCAATACACGGGTAAAGCTGATTGATTCAACACTACAGACGCATCAATGTGAAATATATGTAAGTAATATGTGTTAGCTGTTATTTAATTACATTTCTTAATTACAAAAAGCACATACTATAATTAACTATATAATTAAATAAAATAAATTAAATTTACATCACCAAATCGGAAATTTTCTCCTTATGTTTTAAGCTGCAAATCGGAAATTTTCTTTCTTTCTATCAAGCTACAAATCTGATTTTTTATGTTTTATATATTGTTTATTATCAAGATATGTTCGTTCGATACAATAAACCAGATTAATGACACGCTCAAGCACTAAACCACCATATTGTATTTCCGATTTGCATCCTAAAATTTCCGATTCAGATTTCCGATTCAGATTTAATTCGAATTTTTGTAAACATTTTTATATTTTTTTATCTTGTTTATTATTAAGATATGTTCGTTCGACACAATAAAGCATTTTAATGACACGCTCAAGCATATTAAACTACTATAGATTGTATTTTGTATTTCCGATTTGCATAACAAAATTTCCGTTTCAGATTTCCGATTCAGATTTTCCTATTCAGATTTTCCTATTCAGATTTCCGATTCAGATCTAATTCGAATTTTGTAAACATTTTTATATTTTATATCTTGTTTATTATTAAGATATGTTCTTTCGACACAATAAAGCATTTTAATGACACGTTCAAGCATTAAACCACTATATATTGTATTTTGTATTTCCGATTTGCATCCTAAAATTTCCGATTCAGATTTCCGATTCAGATTTAATTAGGATTTTTTAAACCTTTGTATATTTATATCTTGATTATTATTAAGATATGTTCGTTCGACACAATAAAGTAGTTTAATAGCACACTCAAGCATGTTTAACTGCTATATGCTGTATTTTGTATTCTAAAATTTCCGATTCAGATTTCCGATTCAGATTTTCCGATTCAGATTTCCGCTGCGCATATTAGTGAGACCCGTCTGGATTACCTCCCCTAGATCATTACGTTAATTAAAATACTATACTACGACAGGGAACCAGACCAATCAAAGTATAGCATTGAGTACCCTGTCCTTGTTAGAACTACCACGCGTGTTTATCACCTGTACATAGATAATGGTATTATGTAATGCACCAGAGTTGCATCCACGGCCCCACCCCCGGGGATTGGCGTTTTTTAAAAAAAAACTTTTGTGTTATCAAAACCCCGTCAATCCCCCGCCCTTCGGGGCTATTCTTTTGGTATTATATCTGCGGGGGCGTTAAAAAGGTAAAAACCCGGGGTAACACAAACTAATACCAGCAAAGATATCCAAATAATTCGACGATTATTTTGCATTTCACCATATATACATATTTAGAATTATTAATGTCTATGATTTCACAAATGTCCAAATGAAACATTCGTTACCATGACAACGAGACATGTTTAGAGTTTCTCGGACAGCAGAATATGAAAGCCTAACCATTGTAGATTAAAAATATACCGGTCCTGTTCTTTAATCTCGCTGGTTGATTAGTCTTCTTTATTAAGGCCGTTACAGAATATTTTTGATTAACCTATTTGCAAAGACCTAAAATTAGGTCATAGCTATTTGGTTTAGCCCCCATGGTGCACAAATTTAAGATATTCTCTATCAAGACAGTCGTTCTTTTTGCGCCCCGAGTACATTGTGCGTGGCAGTCAAAGTTTCTCACAAGCGCGTCCGTCACAACTGCGTCACAACTGCGTCACACAGTTCTTAACAATTTAAAGTCTCAGTTTTTAATGGAACATGCTTGTCACAATCGGTTGAACTTAGCTAACTTAGCGTTCTATCTCTTTATACGTGGGATGATCAAAAAGTAGTGAGACAAAAACTCTCATTTTTAAAGTTTACGTATCTAAGCCATGAAAGTAGCATATTAATTTAGCTGTATTTAATGCCGATGTTTACGTAAAACATACAATGTTCTAAAGTAAGTAGTTATTTTGTAATGCAACGTCAAATATAAGTTGTCGCGCTATGTCGCCGCACATCAAAACGTCGCCCTTTATCGCCATATGGTATGGAAAAGCATTGTACTTATATTTTATTATATATTCCTCGAATATTTATCAAATTAACTGGACATGATCCTAAAACATTGAAAAACTGTTGATTAATACGTTTTTGATGTAGGTGTGTTCGTTTTTAATATATGATGTGAAAACTTAAAGTAACGACTCGAAAACTTCGCAATATTTCCGCAAACAAACATCTCGAAAATGTACAATTGTTCCACAAATTAAGATTAAGATCCAAACAAACATTTAAAATGACGAATCGAGCAACGGATGAGAAGTCTGCAATACACATGCTAATGTACTGTTAGTGGAAAAGGGGTTGCGACGGGAAAGAAACTCTATTATATAAAGTCGAGATCAGAAAAGCGTATGATGAGCTGTCATTTTTGATTGTCACTCGTTTGACCGACATCGTATACAAGAGTCGTCTATTGAATAAAAATAATCGAATAATTATTCAACATTTCCTTGATATTTTATAACAAATGCATTTGTTTTTAGTCAATTGAACAATTGTTCTAAATAGATACTGAATTATTAATAAATCTATCCACTAGTTTTAGAGACATAAGCCGTTTTTCGGAGCAATGAGACGTTCGAAAAGTTAAAACAATTTACGTACGTGACGTCATTGACGTCGTTAATGTGCGGCGAGTCGCTATACCCAAGGTTGCAAAATAAGTGTTATCTCTGCCAGTAATGGATGAAAATTTATGAAACTCTGCAGACGGAGAGAGGATACATTTTTTATTTGAAATAAAAACTTATTGATACCACGTAGAATTATCATTTTAGAGCGTTTGTCTCATTACTTTTTGATCACCCCACGTACAATTTGGCAATTTCCTAAGATGTGTGACTCGAGTTTTTGTTGTTGTTGAAATGAGCCCATGATTCCGTGGCCATGTAAATCCATTGCTTTTTGTCGACAGGCTTAAGAATTGTTCGGCATTTGTATCAATTATAAATACCAACTGAGACACATGTACATATTTCTGATTTGAATTCATTCACCATGGCGTTGCTCTACAAAGAAGACATAATAAAATCATAGATATAAGTTCCTATGGTTATAACATTCAATAGTCTGTCACCCGCCAGGGACTGTGTGTGTGTGTGTGCTTCCTCTATAACAAGCACGCCTTTCATAGAGTCTGTCACCAGAGACTGTGTGTTTGTTTTACTATCCAGATGAGGTAGGATTAGGGTTAGGGTTAGGGGTTAGGGTTGGGTTAGGGGATAGGGGTTAGGGGTAAGGGTTAGGTTTAGGGTTAGGGTTAGGGTTAGGTTTAGGGTTAAAAAGGGGTTTTTAGGGGACCTGACGTACATACCGAGGTATACCTCGGTCATTTCGCCATATAAATGGCAAACAAAGCGAGGTACAGTTCATAATGGAAATCCTCGGTAAGATAGTAAAAATAACCTGCGTGTGCGTGTGCGTGTGCGTGTGCGTGTGCGTGTGCTGTGTGTGTGTGTGTGTGTGTGTGTGTGTGTGTGTGTGTGTGTGTGTGTGTGTGTGTGTGTGTGTGTGTGTGTGTGTGTGTGTGCTTCCTCGATAACAAACACGCCTTTCATAGAGTCTGGCACCAGGGACTGTGTGTGTGTGTGTGTGTGCTTCCTCGATGACAAGCGCACCTTTCATAGAGTCTGACACCAGGGACTATGTGTGTGTGCTTCCTCGATAACAATCACGCCTTTCATATAGTCTTGCACCAGGGACTATGTGTGTGTGCTTCCTCGATAACAAACACGCCTTTCATAGAGTCTGGCACCAGGGACTGTGTGTGTGCTTCCTTGATGACAAGTACGCCTTTCATAGAGTCTGACACCAGGGACTGTGTGTGTGCTTCCTTGATGACAAGCACGCCTTTCATAGAGTCTGACACCAGGGACTATGTGTGTTTGCTTCCTTGATGACAAGTACGCCTTTCATAGAGTCTGACACCAGGGACTATGTGTGTGTGCTTCCTTGATGACAAGCACGCCTTTGATAGAGTCTGACAGCAGGGACTATGTGTGTGCTTCCTTGATGAAAAGCACGCATTTCATAGAGTCTTACACCAGGGACTGTGTGTGTGATTCCTTGATGGCAAGTACGCCTTTAATAGAGTCTGACATCAGGGACTATGTGTGTGCTTCCTTGATGACAAGCACGCCTTTCATAGAGTCTTACACCAGGGACTGTGTGTGTGTGCTTCCTTGATGGCAAACACGCCTTTGATAGAGTCTGACACCAGGGACTGTGTGTGCGCTTCCTTGATGACGAGCACGCATTTCATAGAGTCTGATACCAGGGACTGTGTGTGTGCTTCCTTGATGACAAGCACGCCTTTCATAGAGTCTGACACCAGGGACTATGTGTGTGTGCTTCCTTGATGGCAAACACGCCTTTGATAGAGTCTGACACCAGGGACTGTGTGTGTGCTTCCTTGATAACGAGCACGCCTTTCATAGAGTCTGATACCAGGGACTGTGTGTGTGCTTCCTTGATGACAAGCACGCCTTTCATAGAGTCTGACACCAGGGACTATGTGTGTGTGCTTCCTTGATGGCAAACACGCCTTTGATAGAGTCTGGCACCAGGGACTGTGTGTTTGCTTCCTTGATGACAAGCACGCCTTTCATAGAGTCTGACACCAGGGACTGTGTGTGTGTGTGTGTTTGCTTCCTTGATGACAAGCACGCCTTCCATAGAGTCTGACACCAGGGAATATGTGTGTGTGCTTCCTTGATGGCAAACACGCCTTTGATAGAGTCTTACACCAGGGACTGTGTGTGTGCTTCCTTGATGGCAAACACGCCTTTGATATAGTCTGACATCAGGGACTATGTGTGTGCTTCCTTGATGTCAAGCACGCCTTTCATAGAGTCTTACACCAGGGACTGTGTGTGTGCTTCCTTGATGGCAAACACGCCTTTGATAGAGTCTGGCACCAGGGACTGTGTGTGTGCTTCCTCGATGACAAGCACGCCTTTCAAAGAGTCTGACACCAGGGACTATGTGTGTGTGCTTCCTTGATATCAAGCACGCCTTTCATAGAGTCTTACACCAGGGACTGTGTGTGTGCTTCCTTGAAGGCAAACACGCCTTTGATAGAGTCTGACATCAGGGACTATGTGTGTGCTTCCTTGATGTCAAGCACGCCTTTCATAGAGTCTTACACCAGGGACTGTGTGTGTGCTTCCTTGATGGCAAACACGCCTTTGATAGAGTCTGGCACCAGGGACTGTGTGTGTGCATCCTCGATGACAAGCATGCCTTTCATAGAGTCTGACACCAGGGACTATGTGTGTGTGCTTCCTTGATGACAAGCACGCCTTTCATAGAGTCTGACACCAGTGACTGTGTGTGTGCTCCCTTGATGACAAACACGCATTTGATAGAGTCTGGCACCAGGGACTATGTATGTGATTCCTTGATGACAAACACGCCTTTGATAGAATCTTACACCAGGGACTGTGTGTGTGTGCTTCCTTGATGACAAACGCGCCTTTAATAGAGTCTTACACCAGAGACTATGTGTGTGTTCTCCCTTGATGGCAAACACGCCTTTGATAGAGTCTGACACCAGGGACTGTGTGTGTGCTTCCTTGATGACAAGAATGCCTTTGATAGAGTCTGACAACAGGGACTATGTGTGTGATTCCTTGATGACAAACACGCCTTTAATAGAGTTTTACACCAGGGACTATGTGTGTGTGCTCCCTTGATGGCAAACACGCCTTTGATAGAGTCTGACACCAGGGACTGTGTGTGTGCTTCCTTGATGACAAGTACGCCTTTGATAGAGTCTGACACCAGGGACTATGTGTGTGTGCTTCCTTGATGACAAACACGCCTTTGATAGAGTCTTACACCAGGGACTGTGTGTGTGATTCCTTGATGACAAACACGCCTTTGATAGAGTATTACACCAGGGACTGTGTGTGTGATTCCTTGATGACAAACACGCCTTTGATAGAGTCGGGCACCAGGGACTGTGTGTGTGTGCTTCCTTGATGACAAACACGCCTTTACTAGAGTCTGACACCAGGGACTATATGTGTGTGCTCCATTGATGGCAAACACGCTTTTGATAGAGTCTGACACCAGGGACTATGTGTGTGTGCTTCCTTGATGGCAAACACGCGTTTGATAGAGCCGGGCACCAGGGACAGTGTGTGTGTGCTTCCTTAATGACAAACACGCCTTTAATAGAGTCTGACACCAGGAACTGTGTGTGTGTTCTTCCTTGATGACAAACACGCCTTTAATAGAGTCTGACACCAGGGACTATGTGTGTGTGCTCCCTTGATGACAAACACGCTTTTGATAGAGTCTGACACCAGGGACTATATGTGTGTGCTTCCTTGATGGCAAACACGCCTTTGATAGAGACTGGCACCAGGAACTGTGTGTGTGCTTCCTTGATGACAAGCACGCCTTTCATAGAGTCTGACACCAGGAACTATGTGTGTGTGCTCCCTTGATGACAAACACGCCTTTGATAGAGTCGGGCACCAGGGACTGTGTGTGTGTGCTTCCTTGATGACAAACACGCCTTTAATGGAGTCTGACACCAGGGACTATGTGTGTGTGCTCCATTGATGGCAAACACGCTTTTGATAGAGTCTGAATCCAGGGACTATGTGTGTGTGCTTCCTTGATGGCAAACACGCCTTTGATAGAGTCTGGCACCAGGGACTGTGTGTTTGTGCTTCCTTGATGACAAACACGCCTTTAATAGAGTCTGACACCAGGGACTGTGTGTGTGTGCTTCCTTGATGACAAACACGCTTTTGATAGAGTCTGACACCAGGGACTATGAGTGTGTGCTTCCTTGATGACAAACACGCCTTTAATAGAGTCTGACACCAGGGACTATGTGTGTGTGCTTCCTTGATGGCAAACACGCCTTTGACAGAGACTGGCACCAGGAACTGTGTGTGTGCTTCCTTGATGACAAGCACGCCTTTCATAGAGTCTGACACCAGGGACTATGTGTGTGTGCTCCCTTGATGACAAACACGCCTTTGATAGAGTCTGACACCAGGGACTATGTGTGTGTGCTTCCTTGATGACAAAGACGCCTTTAATAGAGTCTGACACCAGGGACTATGTGTGTGTGCTCCCTTGATGACAAGTACGCCTTTGATAGAGTCTGACACCATGGACTATGTGTTTGTGCTTCCTTGATGACAAACACGCCTTTGATAGAGTCTGGCACCAGGGACTGTGTGTGTGCTTCCTTTATCACAAGCACGCATTTCATAGAGTCTGGCACCATGGACTGTGTGTGTGCTTCCTTGATGACAAGCACGCCTTTCATAGAGTCTGACACCATGGACTATGTGTGTGTGCTTCCTTGATGGCAAACACGCCTTTAATAGAGTCTGACACCAGTGACTATGTGTGTGTGCTCCCTTGATCACAAACACGCCTTTCATAGAGTCTGACACCAGTGACTATGTGTGTGTGCTTCCTCGATAACAAGCACGCCTTTCATAGAGTCTGGCACCAGGGACTATGTGTGTGTGCTTCCTCGATAATAAGCACGCCTTTCATAGAGTCTGGCACCAGGGACTGTGTGTGTGCTTCCTTGATGACAAGCACGCCTTTCATTGAGTCTGACACCAGGGACTGTGTGTGTGTGCTTCCTTGATGACAAGCACGCCTTTCATAGAGTCTGACACCAGGGACTATGTGTGTGTGCTTCCTTGGTGAGAAGCACGCCTTTCATAGAGTCTGACACCAGGGACTATGTGTGTGTGCTTCCTTGATGGCAAACACGCCTTTGATAGAGTCTGCCACCAGTGACTATGTGTGTGTGTGCTCCCTTGATGACAAGCACGCCTTTGATAGAGTCTGGCACCAGGGACTATGTGTGTGTGCTCCCTTGATGACAAGTACGCCTTTAATAGAGTCCTACACCAGGGACTGTGTGTGTGCTTCCTTGATGGCAAACACGCCTTTGATAGAGTCTGACACCAGGGACTATGTGTGTGTGCTTCCTTGATGACAAGCACGCCTTTCATAGAGTCTGACACCCGGGACTATGTGTGTGTGCTTCCTTGATGGCAAACACGCCTTTGATAGAGTCTGACATCAGGGACTATGTGTGTGCTTCCTTGATGTCAAGCACGCCTTTCATAGAGTCTTACACCAGGGACTGTGTGTGTGCTTCCTTGATGGCAAGCACGCCTTTGATAGAGTCTGTTACCAGGGACTATGTGTGTGTGCTTCCTTGATGACAAGCACGCCTTTCATAGAGTCTGACACCAGGGACTGTGTGTGTGCTTCCTTGATGACAAGCACGCCTTTCATAGAGTCTGACACCAGTGACTGTGTGTGTGCTCCCTTGATGACAAACACGCATTTGATAGAGTCAGGCACCAGGGACTGTGTGTGTGTGCTTCCTTGATGACAAACACGCATTTGATAGAGTCTTACACCAGGGACTGTGTGTGTGATTCCTTGATGACAAACACGCATTTGATAGAGTATTACACCAGGGACTGTGTGTGTGATTCCTTGCTGACAAACACGCATTTGATAGAGTCAGGCACCAGGGACTGTGTGTGAGTGCTTCCTTGATGACAAACACGCCTTTAATAGAGTCTTACACCAGGGACTATGTGTGTGTGTGCTCCCTTGATGGCAAACACGCCTTTGATAGAGTCTGACACCAGGGACTATGTGTGTGTGCTTCCTTGATGACAAACACGCCTTCGATAGAGTCTTACACCAGGGACTGTGTGTGTGATTCCTTGCTGACAAACACGCCTTTGATAGAGTATTACACCAGGGACTGTGTGTGTGATTCCTTGATGACAAACACGCCTTTGATAGAGTCTGACACCAGGGACTATGTGTGTGTGCTTCCTTGATGACAAGCACGCCTTTCATAGAGTCTGACACCAGGGACTGTGTGTGTGCTTCCTTGATGACAAGCACGCCATTCATAGAGTCTGACACCATTGACTGTGTGTGTGCTCCCTTGATGACAAACACGCATTTGATAGAGTCTGGCACCAGGGACTATGTATGTGATTCCTTGATGACAAACACGCCTTTGATAAAGTCTGACACAAGGGACTGTGTGTGTGCTTCCTTGATGACAAGCATGCCTTTGATAGAGTCTGACACCAGGGACTATGTGTGTGATTCCTTGATGACAAACACGCCTTTAATAGAGTCTTACACCAGGGACTAGGTGTGTGTGCTTCCTTGATGACAAGTACGCCTTTGATAGAGTCTGACACCAGGGACTGTGTGTGTGCTTCCTTGATGACAAGTACGCCTTTGATAGAGTCTGACACCAGGGACTATGTGTGTGTGCTTCCTTGATGACAAACACGCCTTTGATAGAGTCTTACACCAGGGACTGTGTGTGTGATTCCTTGATGACAAACACGCCTTTGATAGAGTATTACTCCAGGGACTGTGTGTGTGATTCCTTGTTGACAAACACGCCTTTGAAAGAGTCTGGCACCAGGGACTGTGTGTGTGATTCCTTGATGACAAACACGCCTTTGATAGAGTCTGACACCAGGGACTATGTGTGTGTGCTCCTTTGATGGCAAACACGCTTTTGATAGAGTCTGACACCAGGGACTATGTGTGTGTGCTTCCTTGATGGCAAACACGCCTTTGATAGAGTCGGGCACCAGGGACTGTGTGTATGTGTGCTTCCTTGATGACAAACACGCCTTTAATAGAGTCTGACACCAGGGACTGTGTGTGTGTGCTTCCTTGATGACAAACACGCCTTTAATAGAGTCTGACACCAGGGACTATGTGTGTGTGCTCCCTTGATGACAAACACGCTTTTGATAGAGTCTGACACCAGGGATTATGTGTGTGTGCTTCCTTGATGACAAACACGCCTTTAATAGAGTCTGACACCAGGGACTATGTGTGTGTGCTTCCTTGATGGCAAACACGCCTTTGATAGAGACTGGCACCAGGAACTGTGTGTGTGCTTCCTTGATGACAAGCACGCCTTTCATAGAGTCTGACACCAGGGACTATGTGTGTGTGCTCCCTTGATGACAAACACGCCTTTGATAGAGTCGGGCACCAGGGACTGTGTGTGTGTGCTTCCTTGATGACAAACACGCCTTTGATAGAGTCTTACACCAGGGACTGTGTGTGTGATTCCCTGATGACAAACACGCCTTTGATAGAGTCTGGCACCAGGGAATGTGTTTGTGATTCCTTGATGACAAACACGCCTTTGATAGGGTCGGGCACCAGGGACTGTGTGTGTGTGCTTCCTTGATGACAAACACGCCTTTAATAGAGTCTGACACCAGGGACTAGGTGTGTGTGCTCCATTGATGGCAAACACGCTTTTGATAGAGTCTGACACCAGGGACTATGTGTGTGTGCTTCCTTGATGGCAAACACGCCTTTGATAGAGTCGGGCACCAGGGACTGTGTGTGTGTGCTTCCTTGATGACAAACACGCCTTTAATAGAGTCTGACACCAGGAACTGTGTGTGTGTGCTTCATTGATGACAAACACGCCTTTAATAGAGTCTGACACCAGGGACTATGTGTGTGTGCTTCCTTGATGACAAACACGCTTTTGATAGAGTCTGACACCACGGACTATGTGTGTGTGCTTCCTTGATGACAAACACGCCTTTAATAGAGTCTGACACCAGGGACTATGTGTGTGTGCTTCCTTGATGGCAAACACGCCTTTGATAGAGACTGGCACCAGGAACTGTGTGTGTGCTTCCTTGATGACAAGCACGCCTTTCATAGAGTCTGACAGCAGGGACTATGTGTGTGTGCTTCCTCGATAACAAGCACGCCTTTCATAGAGTCTGGCACCAGGGACTGTGTGTGTGCTTCCATGATGACAAGCACGCCTTTCCTAGAGTCTAGCACCAGGGACTATGTGTGTGTGCTTCCTTGATGGCAAACACGCCTTTGATAGAGTCTGGCACCAGGGACTATGTGTGTGTGCTTCCTTGATGACAAACACGCCTTTGATAGAGTCTGACAATGAGACTATTTTACAAGCTAAGTGCTAGTATAGACACTACATCACTTCTGGCTTTTATTGAATTGGTTACGAACATGACACGTCCTATTAAGAATTCAGACCGTACATCCCGATGGTTTAAAGCACGCCAAGGGACGCGTCAAAGGGAAAAGAGCTCTAAAGTTGGAATCCTTAACATTTTACTGTTATAAATTCAACCTAGTGTTTGTATATTTGATACCAATTTTGGATCTTGTCTCCCGCGGACATAAACTCAAAGATATATGTTTTATATTATAAGTTGTGGCAGAGATTGGTGCCCCCGATATTGCAGGATCGGAGAATGATTTAGGTCTGCTCCTGGTGCTTGTGTCAAGTTACTCAAAAGTTCCAGCCTTACACTGAATAACCCTTCATAGTATGTACTTTCATTTGGTATCAGTAGTAGCTACCTCCTCGAAAGCATAGTAATGAAGCACTGGCTTCAAGGTTAAGAGGTACCGGGCTTAATCCCAGGCCCTGTCATAAGACTATCAGGAATTGATGTTTTCCTCAAAATGTCCCCAGTCATCAGTAAACTCATTCATGTTAAATTAATAACTAACACAGCGTATAAACTAGTCAAATTCTGGTAATCACAATAAGTCATACACATTTAATGGTAAATTATCACAATAAGTCATACAGTGGTTGGAAGTATCATGTGCTTTGAATCACAATAAGTCATTCCAGTTGAATGTTATAGTATCCCCATAAGGCATACAACTGTGACCAAAGACCAGTTTATGCTACAGGGTGGTAATCACAAAAACTCTTAAGTGAAAACTTTGAATTTTCACAAAATCTAAACAATTTCTTATGTGTGTCAGCTATTCAGGATGGTCATGATTATTAATGGTTACATTTTTTCAGAAGTATTATGTAAAGTTACTGACTCGTAATGAAAATTTTCGGGCCCATGCCCTTCAAATATGTCTCTATAATTATCAAAAATATATTTAAAACATCAATAATAATTTATCGAGTCAGTTATAATTTGAGATAATTACGAGTCAGTTATTTGTTATACAATGAACAATTCTTTCCTATGAGAGACAATTAATATAATATATAATTATTATTCATCAAATTATTATTTATTATCATGTGGTCAAAGGGAAACAACTCGTGCCTATTTTGGCTCATTTCGGAAATATGTTTTCTTTCTTTTCTCGGTAATTGACTTTAAGTCACTATCAATTATCATAATTTCAATTAATTTGTCAGAAGAAAGTATGCGCAAATATGTCTCTATTTATGTCAAAAATATATTTAAAACATCAATAATAATTTATCGAGTCAGTTATAATTTGAGATAATTACGAGTCAGTTATTTGTTATACAATGAACAATTCTTTCCTATGAGAGACAATTAATATATTATATATTATTCATCAAATTATTATTTATTATCATGTGGTCAAAGGGAAACAACTCGTGCCTATTTTGGCTCGTTTCGGAAATATGTTTTCATTCTTTTCTCGGTAATTGACTTTAAGTCACTATCAATTATCATAATTTCAATTAATTTGTCAGAAGAAAGTATGCGCAAATATGTCTCTATAATGTCAAAAATATATTTAAAACATCAATAATAATTTATCGAGTCAGTTATAATTTGAGATAATTACGAGTCAGTTATTTGTTATACAATGAACAATTCTTTCCTATGAGAGACAATTAATATAATATATATTATGTAAAGTGCTACAATAATCACAAACAATATGGATTATACTTAGTTTCTTGCAAAAAAATGTGCATCTCATTTTTTTACTTAAAGGCATTCGCTATAACTAGCATATGTTTCTCTACTATTACATTAATTGAACTAAATGTACAAAGCAGTATCAATTATCATAATTTCAATTAATTTGTCAGAAGAAAGTATGCGCAAATATGTCTCTATAATGTCAAAAATATATTTAAAACATCAATAATAATTTATCGCTTCCAACGATTTATTATCATGTGGTCAAAGGGAAACAACTCGTGCCTATTTTGGCTCGTTTCGGAAATATGTTTTCATTCTTTTCTCGGTAATTGGTGGGAGTTTTTTGTTCAAAATTTGAGGACTTTAAGCAATAATGATTCTCATTTAATGTATAATATTTCTGAATCAATTTAAACGATCAAAGTTATAGGGAATGCCTCTTTAAGTCAAAATATTTAAGTTTTCCCTAAAGATGCTTTGTGAATACCAGCCATGTTCTCAACCTCCACTATTTGGTTACTTACTATATATATAAATTCTTATAAGTAAGTAAGTAAGTAAGTAAGTAAGTTATATGCCTTATATCTTTTCTTTAAATCACTTCAATGTTATATATCATAGAATTAGTATACAGGAAATAGTTTGCACAATTTATATTAAGGTTACTCAAGGAAGAATTCGCTAAGACTTGCTTAGATTATATCACACATTTGATTGTACATTATTTAATATAATACAATACAATACAATCTTTATTTTAAGTCGGATTTCATTTACAACAAATAACATTAGCTATGTATAGCTATTGTCCGACATTTCATATATGAAAGTATAAAAGCAAAGTATATAATGAATTCAACACAAATATTGTCATTTTATGTTCTCACACCTTGTCCTAGAGTTGATATCACACTTGTGAACAATATTTACACGTAACATTAGCCTCTCAGCCTCTCAGCCTCTCAGCCTACTGTTGGTATGTTTTTTTCTTCCAGAAAGCTTTCTTTAATGCATTCATTGTATTCAGTTTTGAATTTAATCTTCCCTTAATGAAAACAGGGTTACTTGCTTTTTGAAGTCTACTTGTAAACCAGTTTCATCAGACATACATGCAGTTCACCAAATATGCCTTGCACAGTTCAAGTAATTTAACTTGCTCTTGTGAACCATTTTAAAACGTGCCCTAGGCTTCGTATTTGTGGGATAATTAGAAGTCTGCATTCTTTGTATGAATGCTCAACACAGCAAAATCTAAAACCTCAAATTGATACTACCTCAATAATAAGACCACCTCAACATTTAGGCCACAACTTTCACATACATTTTCTCTAGTAGACCAACTGAACCATGAGACCAAATTTCCACAGGGGGTGTGATTCATCCTTCTACTGGCTGATTTCCTTTTTATCTGCCCAAATTCGATCTTACCTATTCATTTTTTTCAAGAATGTGGGGATGATGTAAGGTAATACAGCATTTTGGCTATTGAAGCAGTGGATGGCCAGTTTTAAAGGTTCTAAAAGTGGTCTTACTATTGAGGTTATGAGGTTTTACCGTGTATCAACTTTAATATGAAAATTCTCATATGTTATATACCAGAATGTTGTTGTCAAGTTTATCATCAACTAAAGTCCGTCTACTGATGTATAGTTTATGTTCTCCAGCATCCACACATACAGCATATGGACGTGTCACATCTTGTAATACAATCCTACTGGTGGTACTACCTGATACTTGATACACCCTATCACCATCCCAATCACAGACAAGTAGCCTTCCATCACCCAACAGTGACATCCCTCTAGGACATACAACACCTTTAATCCTATCGATAATCTCCCCGCTCCAGTTCAACATGGTCACTGCCTCAAGCAGTCTATCACATACATAGATGTAACTACTGTTAGCTTGAACATATGCTGGCTCATCAAATATATCTTCACCAGTTGAATCAGTGTCCACTCTTGTGATAACTCTACCTTTCATATCCAGTATTTCAAGTTTACCAGGGTCCCGGTATGTTACAATCAGTTTATCTTGATGACAACATATACCATAACACTTACCATCTGTTTGTATTGTATGAGTCTTATTGAGATTGTTGTTGGATACTGATATGTTCTGTATATGTTGTCTATCTGGTACAGTTACAGCAACTTGTGTACTTGTTGTGGATGTGATATCCCAGGGTGCATCCTCATCCTCTGTACCAAGTGAGAGATGTGAGATGATGGATTTACTGTTAACATCAACAAGCTTGATGGAGTTGTTGTAGTAGTCAGCCAGAATCAGTCTATCTGGAGATAATGATATCATACCTGTGATCCAACATCTGTTCTTATCTTTTGATGACTTGACACATATTTCCGTTGGATGTGTTGGAATGATGGTATCATCAGCTGAAGATGGTGTAGGGTTGAAGCTTGCAGAGGGACCTGCCCTTGATCCACGGTTTGCAGAAACGTCACCAAGCATTTTCTCTTTCTGCAGGGCTTCGTCTATAGCATGGCTAGGTACAAACTTATATCCATCATTGCAGTCTCCTGTAAACCAGGAAGTAATACTTTTTTCGTAATCATGAAGCTGGCGTTCAGCCTGTTTTATTTCTATAAACAGTAGGTCCCCTTGCTTTGATGAGTTCAGTTGTTTTATGTTGTCATAAGCCATCTTTACGCTCTTCGTAACGTGTTCGCAATTAGTTTTGACCGATTTTATTGTTTTGTCGTTTTGCTGTTGTAAAGCTGTTATTTTATCTTCTAATGTTTTCTGAAGTTGATCAATTCTTTTGATTATGGATTCTCTATACATTATGATTTCTTTTAAGGCATCGGTCAAAGAATCCTTTGATTTGTTGGCGCTTCTTGATGTTTCTTTTTCGATTGTTGTACATTTCTTCATCAGTTTGTCCATTCTGTCGATGGTATGTTTGTAGTCTTGACTGTCGATCATCTTGTTAGAAACATCTGGTATGTAGTCAACATGGCAAGATTTGGTGTGCTCCCGGGCTACACATATACTGCATAGTAACAACTTATGATCATGGCAATACAGCTTGAGCATTTCTTTCTTGTGATGTGGACAGGGTGTGGTTAGGTTGTCAGTGGTACCATGATGTATAACTGTATCAGTCAGTTGTTGAGTAGCAGGCATGGTGTCCTTGTCTTGTAGTTTGTGATGCCTGGAGAGAGTTGCTCTCTTGTGGTGGTTGAAACACTGGCGACACAGATGTTCCTGACAGTTGGTACAGAAACCATGGGCTGGTACAGTGGCCTCGTCTCGATGGCATGGCAGGCATACAAGACTATAATCTTCTTCTGAACTCCTCGAAAACGATCCCTTGATCTTTTTTGAAGTTGCCATTTTCTTTATGTCTGTAAGACAGATATGATTTTAGTCAGGTTTGTATTAAGCCATGATTATCCTGAATGGTTTGACAGTTTTGATTGTATTATTCTAACATGATCATGATTTTGACTATAGTTTAGGCATAGAACATGCATAGCATTGTTTAAATTCATTTTACATATCCTAGTAAAATCATGTCATGCAGATATCCTTTTTATGAACTTGTAGCATTCGCAAAAAGGGAACAAATCTAAAGCGAAACAAGTAAACCTCTCACAAGTAATACAGAATTCAGATAATTATATTTCAAATTTAAGTCTATATAAAACAGAAATGAAATGTTTTATTTAACTCCTGATGCTTGTTTTCAACCAATGTGACCTATGACCTTCGTTCAAGGCATTTTTTGGTCAACTCATAGAGTCACAACTTCAAGCCATTATAAACCAGCCAGTATAAGTAATTGGGAATAATATTATGTTGAAAACTAGGTTTAGCAAGAAAAAACCTGACTTATTTTTGCAAAGTTGCCATGTTATCAGATCAGCACTTACAAGTTTGAGCTAATTATCCATTATTTGATTAATCTAACAAGCCCATTCTTCTATTTCCATTTTCAAAAAAAAAAGATTTTAAAACCAAGGTATGGAGTCTGATATTATGGTTTTCGTGTGCAAATTAGAAGAAAATAAAATAATAAACTTACAGATATGAAATGTTCTTAACCCTTTTATACACTTGCTCCTAAAGATGTTAAACACAATTATACAATGGTGTCTGATAAATAAAGTATAATGCCAGCATATTAGTGCGCAAAATAAAAGAAAATAAATAAATAAACTCACAGATATGAAATGTTCTTAATCCTTTTCACAAACTTGCTCCTAAAGGTTTTAAACACAATTATATAATACGCATTAAGTGTTAGTGTAGTTTGTACTAGCTCCGGATCGCTAGTGAACTTAATAGCAAAATTGTCACTTTGCCAGATTAGATAATAAAATCACCTCCTGCACAGGCTGTGTGACTGTCATTATTTGATCGAAAACAAGATAATTTATTGAAGTGTCCTTATTGAAATATACTGCTTGTCGTTAAATACGCCCAAAAAAACTGATATTATGTTTCACATCCCAATGTATATTAAATTTTACTAACTTTGATTCCTTTTTTGCAAATTGATTATGTCTCCCTCTTTATGGGGGAGACATATTGTTTTTGCCATGTCCGTCCGACTCACGGTCATCAAATTTGATAGGATGATTGATCTCATCAAATACATAACCCCTGTGGAGTTGCAGGGGCGGAGACAAGTGTTTTTTTCAAATTTCAAAAACAGTATCAAGTTGAACATTATAGTGATCTTTCGCATCCTTTGATACAAGGTCATCTGTTTCCTAGTTACTGATAAGCCCCAACTTGAGCCCAAAGTAGGAAGATTAACAAAGAAGCAATATTACCTAGCCTGTGAAGTACAAAAAGCATTAGATCACTCTGTTGTGACCTCATTTCAACTACCACAAAACTTATCTTTCGTAAAGTTCTATTGATTAAGTCAGTTTATCTTCATTGCGCCCACTTGTTATCTTTGATGAGGGGCATGTTGCTTTGTATCTGCTAGTAGATCAAGAATGCCTGACACTAGGATCTTCAAACTTTACATAGAGGTCTGCCAGCAACAAGAGGTGGTCCTACTGGTATTAGGTCAGTCAGTCAGACTTGACCTTTAACTTGAATAAATAGATCATATGGTTTTCATTCAATAACTGAAGAACATATTGCCCACCGCATCGTCAAACTATATATATGGATGTTAGTCACCATGAGTAGTTGGCTTCAATTGATAATAAAGTCGATAGATCAATTATCTTGTGACCTTTAACATGTCTAATATTAGGCGACCATGGGGGCATAAAATGAGTTTTACAAACATCTTTAAAACTTGTAATATGTACTGAAAATCCGCAAGAAAATATTAGGAACCCTTATCACATTTTGAGTAGTATTTTTCTGTATATTGTATTTCATTCAATACCTTTTGCAAGTGACTGTCGGGTTTTATGTAAACATATGAAAAGAAAAATATTTTGCTATAGAAAGAATATGACCTGTAATATGAGATGTAACCTTTCAAAATACAGTATAATAGTGTCTATAATTAACGGCTGAAAATCGATCTGTATTGTTCCTTGTTTTGTGAACTAAGTACGATATTTATAAGAGAAATGTAATAATCAATTGAGCGACGTATATTGTCCAAATATATTAACTCACTCCTCTACCTTTATGCGTGATTATAGTACAAGTTTTTTGTGCAGAATGTTTCAATTTCTACGAGAAATGTTTACCATATTGGTGATTTACATGTAGATAAGTGTTTACTGTTAACCAAGGAAATATTTTGCGCGATTTAATTTCGCTGAGTTCGCGAGCGGTAGAATTTTGTGTTAATAAATTGCTGCGAAAGTGTTAAAAACATTAATATGGACATCGTGGTATACTTAAAAACGCAAAACTTTGTAGTCACAAATTAATACGCCGAAGATGGGCAAAAGCAAAAATTAGTATTCGCGGAAGTAAATTATTTAACACCCCTCCACCTATTGGTAGATCCATACTACTAAGTTTAGTAGGGTCCCGTCTACTGGGTTTAGTAGAGCTCCGCCTACTGTGTTGAATAGATCCCTACTACTAGGTTTAGTAGGGCCCCGTCTACTGGGTTAAGTAGAGGCCCGTCTACTGGGTAAAGTAGATCCCCGTCTACTGGGTTAAGTAGAGCCCCCGCCTACTGGGATTAGTAGGTCCCGGCCTAATGGGTTGAGTAGATTCCTACTACTAGGTTTAGTATAGGGCCCGTCTACTGGGTTAAGTAGAGCCCCGCCTACTGGGTCAAGTAGTATTTTACCTGTTTGCATAAATGAGTAGTAGATATGTTTTATAGATGATTTATGAATTTGTCCATACTTGTATATTTTATGTACAGTATATACTGTGTTAACCATGTATTAGTCATCATTGTACACTTTTGAAAGTGTGTATATATGAAAAAAGAATTTATAATAATAATAATAATAATAATAATAATAATAATAATAATAATAACAGTATGGCACACATCATACATATTGGTAATAATGTCTACTTAAAAAAACCAAGGCCGAATTTAAATATACATATAAGAAATCAACCGCTCAGTGAAATTTATAAGTCAGATCACTAATTCATAATTCGAGGGCTCAGTGCAAAACTAAATCAATTTGTAAAGGCATGTGCCATAGTTTTGCACTGAGTCCTAATATGTAAAGTACCCACCAGCAGTTTATTGGATAAAAGTACATTATTAGCTACATGTAGCTGGTGGGCGCATTTGCATATGACTACCCTTTCATACAAACATGATCTCCTCATTTAGAAGGGTTTGAGGGTTAATTTCTTCACACCATACTTTTAGTTGGCATTGTTCAGTCTGTAGTTGAATCAACAGACAAATTTACAATAATAAATTATAAAGATTTTAAAATCAGTAAATAGAAATTGTCATAAAGTAGAACATTGTGTGTACAACTAAATCTTAGCAAGTATTAAATTACTTAAGTTTAAAAATTATATGGTATACAATTAGAGTTTTATGATTTTAGATGTGCTATTTGTAAATATGCATTACATGATAACCTTTTAAGAGCGACCATCTGTAGATCACAACCTCTCTATAACAGCAAGTTTAATATTTCACTTAACCTATATTTAATATGAATTAAAGCTTTGAATATCCACCTCTAAATGACGGCCAATATTAGCAGCTCCAAAAGCGTGCTTTTTTCCTAAAACTATCAGAACTATTTGCTTCAAACTTGCTACACTTGTTAACCATCAATCCATGACTTCATAAAGTAAGATATATTTATCTCCAACCACCTTTCAGCAAATATTAAAATAAAATCAACAAAAAGCTCACCTTCTGTTTCCGCATATTCAGTAAACTACATGTGAGACGTTATTTGTCAACTACCTGTAATATGACAAACTTGTATCTGTAATGATATTACGGCTACAGATGGCCGAGAACCAACCAACCAATCAGTATGACCTTAATTATGCTGAAATTCTCCAGTAGAAATATCTGATGTGTTATTCTTTGGTAATTTCAATAACTGTTTAAATGTATAAAACATTATTTACCTTTGCACAATTTTGGCTAACTTTTAATACAGTCAAACAGAAAACTTGAAAGTGCACCAGTATATATTTGTTGTCAATATGTTAACCATAAGTCTAGTATCCATGGGTTTAATCAAATTGTATACAAAAGGAGGTCCTACAAGACTGTAGTAACTGCATATTTTAAAGAAGGCCATCATAACTACAGTCTTATAAGCAGCCGTCGAAATGAGTGTTTTGATTTGTTTTAAATTTATGGGATAATCAAGACAAGTGCTCACAGTTTTCGTCATATACGCTTGTGGTTCTCATCATGAATTGTCAGACATACTGTTTTAGGCTAAATGATATGATTTTCACTCAATGAACATTCACTCTTTCTGTATACTCAACATGAATATTCGCCATTTCTTTATGCTCTAACTTTTAATACAGTCGAACAGAAAGCTTGTAAGTGTACCAGTGTATGTATTCACGAGGGTTATCCCTCATAATTTTATTCAAATTGTATACAACAGGATTTCCTGCAAGACTGTCGTAACTACATATTTTAAAGAAGGCCATCCTACAGTCTTATAAGCAGCCGTCGAAATGAGTTTTGTGATTTGTTTGATGGAATAATCAAGCCAGGTACTCACAGTCTTCGTCATATATGTGGTTCCCATCCTGAATATTCATACATAATGTTTTTATGCTAAATAAAAAAATATTATTTTTTAATGAATATTCACCATTTATGTATGCTCAATATGAATATTCACCATTTATTTAGGCTCAACATGAATATTCACCATTTATGTAGGCTCAACATGAATATTAACCATTTCTGTACACTCAGGATGAATATTTAACACGTTTGTTTACTCAATATGAATATTCACCTTTTCTGTACACTAAACATGAATATTCACGATTTTTGTATGCTCATCATGAATATTCATCTTTTTTGTATGCTCTTCATGAATATTCATCATTTTTGTATGCTCAACATGAATATTCACCATTTCTGTATGCTCCACATGAATATGCACCATTTCGACAAACGTCCCTAAATTTTGTATGCAGGTTGATCAAATATCATGGTCACTTTGACCAAGGATTCTGTAATTTATGGGTTGATCAAATTTCATGTCGAGGTCACTGTGACCTTGAACATTCATGACAGTCTGATGACCACAATGACATACCCACATGTGTTACAAAGATATTTTGTATATTGTAGGGATGGAATGATGCAGTCCAGTGAACGAGCCAATGATATGGCTTTAATAACAAATGATCCCAACCATTTCTATGTGGCAACCGATGCTGTAAGTACTGTACTGTAACATAATTTAATTTTGATGGAGAAAATTGCGTGGTTTCTGAAGACCATTCCAATGGGACGTTAATTTATGGAATTTGTATTTCAGATAATCAATACGAGCATCAAAATTATTTTTTGATGGGATTTGATTTTGTGGTTGAAGGTGAACTTTAAATTCCACGAAATTTAATCCCTCACGAACATTAATGATTTTACAGTATGTCATTGTAACACTGCTATGAATTAATTTCTGAAAGTTTTCAAATCCTAAAAATTGTATTGTTATCAATTTAAATGGCCACATGTGCTTTCTTAATGGTACAATTCATTCAGCAAAATAACAAATTACAAATACTTTATTTGCAAACATTTTAAACCGTTTGTTTACTTGGTTTTGTGCAGGAAGTGATCGTCTAGAGGTAGGGCTCATGCCAATACCTGCAGTAATATTGCAATTGTCTAGCACAACTGGGGATGGCAATTAAACGAATACCTGACACTGTTTACTGCTTTGTACAGTAACTCAGGTAAAAGTCAAACATGCTTTGTATTTTACAGGGTCGTGTTTTACATGGAATACGTTTTGGCGAGAGGGCATTTCCCCGAGCTCATTCTTCTGTGATAGGTAAATATTTACTTTCTGTTGTACATTGTAAAATCATTCAATATGATCTTTATCAAACTTGGTCACAATGGTCATCTTAACTAAATTTTAGTCAAGTTTGATATGGGGACTTTCTGAGTGCTAGGTCACCAGGTCAAATCATGGAAACAACTTACTTGTGTAATCAATATAGGTTAAAATTTTGGCCTTACCTTTATGATACTAATACTAGGTCACATTTCAATGATCGTATCTAGTTCAAGCTTAAGATAGTATCAAACCGGATTGCAAACTAGGCAACTTTATGCCAAATCTTAGAAAATCTTTGTGCAGTAGCTAAAGGTCTCTGGGGTCTTATAATTCAGGAAATCTGGATAGGAAACACTAGAAAGCGTGCACTTTTCTGAAGAACATGAAAGTTATTTGGTGAAAACATTCCACGAATTGACTAAGTTATGGTCATTTGAATTTTCGGCAGCTATATTTAACAATAGAACAGCGTTTGAATTGAGTTTTGGTGTGGAGTAATGTGCTTATGACTATCGAAACATGACTCGCAACAATTTTTCAGGGTTTGGCATTATTATTCATTGGAACCCCTGATGTCTCTGTTTTGGCATCTTCTTATGAAACCTGATTACAATATTCATATCCTGATTGACTCTGATAGTGATTATTGTTTTATATTGTTTCTACAGAATATGTTGTTGATGTTGTTTCCATTGATGTCTCACCGTTTGATCAACCCTGTTTTCTTGTAAGTATTACTTTGACATACAGGCTTAGAATGAGAATGTTGTAAGTACTACTTAGGTATACAGAATGTGCTGGCTTAGAATGAGAATGTTGTAAGTACTACTTAGGTATACAGAATGTGCTGGCTTAGAATGAGAAGGTTGTAAGAATTACTTAGATATACAGAATGTGCTGGCTTAGAATGAGAAGATTGTTAGAATTACTTAGGTATACAGAATTTGCTGGCTTAGAATGAGAAGATTGTAAGAATTACTTAGGTATACAGAATTTGCTGGCTTAGAATGAGAAGATTGTAAGAATTACTTAGATATATAGAATGTGCTGGCTTAGAATGAGAAGATTGTAAGAATTACTTAGGTATACAGAATGTGCTGGCTTAGAATGAGAAGATTGTAAGAATTACTTAGGTATACAGAATGTGCTGGCTTAGAATGAGAAGATTGTAAGAATTACTTAGATATACAGAATTTGCTGGCTTAGAATGAGAAGATTGTAAGAATTACTTAGATATACAGAATTTGCTGGCTTAGAATGAGAAGATTGTAAGAATTACTTAGATATACAGAATTTGCTAGCTTAGAATGAGAAGATTGTAAGAATTACTTAGATATACAGAATTTGCTAGCTTAGAATGAGAAGATTGTAAGAATTACTTAGATATACAGAATGTGCTGGCTTAGAATGAGAAGATTGTAAGAATTACTTAGATATACAGAATGTGCTGGCTTAGAATGAGAAGATTGTAAGAATAACTTAGATATACAGAATTTGCTGGCTTAGAATGAGAAGATTGTAAGAATTACTTAGATATACAGAATTTGCTGGCTTAGAATGAGAAGATTGTAAGAATTACTTAGATATACAGAATTTGCTAGCTTAGAATGAGAAGATTGTAAGAATTACTTAGATATACAGAATTTGCTGGCTTAGAATGAGAAGATTGTAAGAATTACTTAGATATACAGAATGTGCTGGCTTAGAATGAGAAGATTGTAAGAATTACTTAGATATACAGAATGTGCTGGCTTAGAATGAGAAGATTGTAAGAATTACTTAGATATACAGAATTTGCTGGCTTAGAATGAGAAGATTGTAAGAATTACTTAGATATACAGAATTTGCTGGCTTAGAATGAGAAGATTGTAAGAATTACTTAGATATACTGAATTTGCTGGCTTAGAATGAGAAGGTTGTTAGTATTACTTAGATATACAGAATGTGCTGGCTTAGAATGAGAAGGTTGTAAGTATTACTTAGATATACAGAATTTGCTGTCTTAGAATGAGAAGGTTGTAAGTATTACTTAGGTATACAGAATGTGCTGGCTTAGAATGAGAAGGTTGTAAGAATTACTTAGATATACAGAATGTGCTGGCTTAGAATGAGAAGATTGTAAGAATTACTTAGATATACAGAATTTGCTGGCTTAGAATGAGAAGATTGTAAGAATTACTTAGATACTGTAGAGCGGGTATATTTCGCGGTGTCCAATTTTCGCGTTAATTGGATCTTTTTGAATTCATGGTGTCTTGATTTCGCGCTTACGGCCTTGACCGCGAAATTAAAACCTTGTTTGTAAACATGGAAGGGGAGGTAAACGTTAGAGTACGAGTTTAATAGTCACTACTGATCTCGGGGTTGTGTGTTCAAATCCCGGGCTGGCTAACTATAATTACTGATACTCATTCGGTTGAGACTTTAAACTGAGGTCCCATGCATTGGTGCTATACATATGGCATTTGGCATGCAAAATGAACCAGAGATGCTTCTTGAATAAGGGCATCTTATGTATCAAGCACTATCCCCCAAAAACTAAAAGTATTAAACATCTTCTGGAGGCCTCGCCAATAAGGATTATCCGATGGCGATGATTAAACGCAATTAACCAAACATACTTATCATTAATTGCTTAACATATGGAACATATCTAGATCTGTTTTCAAACAAATAATTATTTCGGCAAACATTTACACATTCCGCAAACAAAACTGTTATTAAAATTGAACAAGTGTGATGAAATGGCTTACAATTCAAACCTTCGAACGATAATTGATATGTATGCACAGAGATTTAAACACGTTCTTTACTAATAACCAATCTCTGATCATATTTTATACATGTCGTAGTCTATTAATTATTACCGTATTTTACTGAAGCGACACAATGTTGAACTATGTCTTAAAGCTCCGTGATGCATTGTCTCCCTTTGTAAAAATTGTATATTTTTGGCGATTATTTCGCGGGGTTTAGATTTCGCGCATTCGATGTTGACCGCGAATATAGCGAAAATAAAACCCCCGCGAAATATACCCGCTATACAGTATACTGAATTTGCTGGCTTAGAATGAGAAGGTTGTTAGTATTACTTAGATATACTGAATTTGATGGCTTAGAATGAGAAGGTTGTTAGTATTACTTAGATACACAGAATTTGCTGGCTTAGAATGAGAAGGTTGTAAGTACTACTTACATGTAAGTCCTTATCAGACTGATACATATTTGAAATCTACATCATAATGTGCTTCTTTTGAGCATATTATCATGAACATTTGAACTGACCAAACTGAAGTTGGAAAAGTTGTTTCCATAGGTAAAGAGTAATTTATAAGTTATTGTTCGTTTTCACAAAATAATGATTCCAACCTACTCATTCTAAGCCAGCGAATTATCGGTCAAAATGCCAGTTCATTTTATGGATAGGAAACCTCGCCCTCTTGTTCGGCCTATAGTGATGTAAAACTTCGGCCTATTACGGAAATACCCGATTTGTTACAAATACCAGGAAGACAATCGGTACGGCATGTATAATATTTATTAGCCACTGAATACGTCAAAGTGACATTCTGAGCTGTCTTGGAGACTTTTTGAAAGCAGAACATTCTATGAAATCTCCTATTGTCAATTATTTGTTATAAGACATTTGTTTATATGAGACATTTGTAAATATAAGTCAGTATGACCTGGTTGTTCTGATGGCACATTTTCCATTTACCACATCCAAAGCAGATAACTATATAATTACAATCTTTAATGTTCCTAGACTCTGAGTTGTATAACTGGCATTTTGTGGGTTGTATTCCAAGATGAGACTTGCATTAGTGTGGGTTGTATTTCAAGATGAGACTTGCATTATTGTGGGTTGCATTCCAAGATGAGACTTGCATTATTGTGGGTTGTATTCCAAGATGAGACTTGCATTATTGAGGGTGATATTCCAACATGAGACTTGCATTATTGTGGGTTGCATTCCTAGATGAGACTTGCATTATTGTGGGTTGTATTCCAAGATGAGACTTGCATTATTGTGGGTTGTATTCCAAGATGCGACTTGCATTAGTGTTGGTTGTATTCCAAGATGAGAATTGCATTAGTGTGGGTTGCATTCCAAGATGAGACTTGCATTAGTGTGGGTTGCAGTCCAATATGAGACTTGCATTATTGTGGGTTGCATTCCAAGATGAGACTTGCATTATTGTGGGTTGTATTCCAAGATGAGACTTGCATTATTTGCATATTGTGGGTTGTATTCCAAGATGAGACTTGTATTATAGTGGGTTGCATTCAAAGATGAAATTTGCATTATTTGCATATTATGGGTTGTATTCCAAGATGAGACTTGCATTATTTGCATATTATGGGTTGTATTTCAAGATGAGACTTGCATTACTGTGGGTTGCATTCAAATATGAAACTTGCATTATTTGCATATTATGGGTTGTATTCCAAGATGGAACTTGCATTATTATGGGTTGTATTCCAAGATGAGACTTGCATTATTTGCATTTTTTCTGTTGTATTGTGGGTTTTATTGCATTATTGACATATTGTGGGTTTTATTGCAGTATTGACATAAAGTGGGTTGCATTCCAATATTAGACTAACATTAACCGGCACTTGTATATTGTGATTTCAAACGATTGACAATACTTAGCTACTGGTCAGATTTCAAGCCTAGTTGTGAATATTGTCAGGAATTTCAGGTTGTAGAATTTTAGGCAAGAGTTATAGCCCTTGGTGGGAGATTTAGTTGAATATTATTTTCAGTACATTCAATCCAATCAAATAATAATTTATACCCTTGTTTTTATTTCTACCTGAATTTCAAAATCCACATATAAACATCTCATCGAAATGGTCTGTTTTAAAATACCAAACCACTTAATTTTGTCCAATCGAAATTAAATGATTTTATTGTAGTTATTTGTACGATTGTATATTTTCAGAGAAACCTCTCATAAGTTGGTCACATATAACACAAGAACGTGGCATACAATGTGTGAGATGGTCACGTTGTAGACCTTGTGTATTCTATATACTAGACACATCATCTACACTATATGTATTCGACTTGTTGGATGGAGATATGAAACCAAAAAATGAGGAAACAATTTCAAAAGAAAGGTAAACATCAGCAGTCTGGGTGTATATTTTGGATCATAGCATAGCATTATACTTTCCATAAAAAATTGCCGTGATTTTTCTTTTTGGGTTGTCAAAACTCCCCCCTCTGGAGGAAAGCTGTTGGTAAAATATCTGGTATTTCACCGGCCCCTGACATGCCGGGGAAGCAGGAAGGTAAAAAAAGATGCAAATGACTGGTGCATAATGTGAATCAGGCCCTCTATCTGATAGACAAATTGATGAAAAACGGTGTTAAACTCAAATAAAATAATAGCTGTCCGAATATATTTGTAGTGTTTGTTATTCAGTGTCAACATGAAGATTTTCATTTCTTTCCCAATGTTATAACTGGTAAGTTACAGAAATAAGCGAGCTTTTTCCCAAATTAGTTTTCTTGTAAAAATACAGAATCACAGGTTTTGCACTCACTACTGTTCACCGACTTGATGGACTAGCCACCTCAAACAGAGATGGACAAATGGTACGTATCGTAATTATGTCCCTTATGTATCCACTGAAAAAATACCATTTTGTCCTTCAAAATTCAAACTTGGACAGTTTTTACTGGTATTTTGGCTGATCTGTGGTAAAATTCAGTACAAAATTATCTAAAGGATGCTGGCTGCGTTGAAACCCCTGTGTTTGTTTTCTATGTCTGATTGGGCCACATTCAATTATACCCGTAGAAAACCAAGAAAACAGGCGATATTTATAGGAGTGAGCTTGTTCGTGGGTGTGTCGGTCTGTGGGTCCGTCTGTTGGTTTTCCGACAATGAAATGGGTTAGGAATGAGATATTGTGATGAAACTTGAATGGATCATGGATGTTTGGTGTATGATAGCTTATGTGGATACAACGCTCCAGTTCGAAAGATGGACCAGTGGGGTCAAGCTAACTAAACATAAAAACTCAATTTCTAGACAATACAGTAACTTTATTTAGGAATGAGATATTGCAAATTAATGAAACTTGCTGTGTAGGTAGCTTGTATCTATTTGCCGCTCAAGTTTGAAAGTAGGGCCGGTGGGGTCAAGGTCATTGATACTAAAATAGAAATCATGGTTTCTGTGACAAGGCGGTGTTGTGGGTTATTCGTTATTGGTTTCAGTCCGTATTGCTAACAAACTTATCATTTTCTTTTTCAGCTCTTCAGTTATGAAGGAGGAAAGACAGAAATTCATACAATTACACAAGCATTAAAAACTCCTGAAAATCTCGAGACTGAATATCTCGGCAGTTATCTACAGAGATTTTAGTCTTGAGAGGTCTGAATACCTAGGCACTTATTTACAGAGATCTTGAGATTTAAAAATCTCGGCTGTTTCTTTCAGATCTTGAGACTTAATAACGTGGTAGTTATTTACAGATATTTTAATCTTGAGACTGCATGAATATGTCAGCAAATATTAACGAGGACTTTGTGTTAATTCTGATAAACTGTTACTTCCGATAATGGAGTAACCAGTGATTTCAAAACGAGGTTAAAGACATTCACTTTCCTCGATGTACCAACATCAATATTTTTGTGTATGCTATAGTCAACCTTCACAACATATTTCTTTTTATATGTTGGATTAGTTTTTGACAGATCTTGACAGAAAATATACTGACTGTTTCTTCAATTCATTAGAACATTGTGATAATTGTGTCCGCAAACGAACCTTATTTTTGATGCCCTTGCATATCATAAATTGGGAGACTTTTCCAATGATTCTATTTTTGCTTTAAAGGTTATCTTCTTGAAGTAAAACTTAAGTTATTATACTTATATTTACTAACAAAACGATACCGGTATCATAGCTATCTGGATATGACAATACTGTAAAATCACATAGTTTTGCGAGGGAATAAGTTTTGCTAGTTTGAAATTTGATGCTCGTCAACATACTATTTCAGAATATAAAATTACTTAATTTTGACCATGCGAAAATATTTGATTTTACAGTATTGTGCTAAATGTTAATTATTCACCATTCCATATAATTATTTGTAAAAAGGTTTCCTTACTAGCTTAGTCTGTGATAGAATAAAAACTGTATTGTTTACACGTGTTAACATATTCTAACTATCGATTGAGTTCATCAATATGAATTTTATAACTACATGGTGTCTGCTGACCTAGATTTCAAACTCGGCTGCCAAGTACTTGTGGGAAAACATATCAAAAAGGTTTCCGTACTAGCTTAGTCTGTGATAGAATCAAAACTGTATTGTTTACATGTGTTAACTTATTCTAACTATGGATTGAGTTCATCAGTATGTATTTCATAACTACATGTACGTGGGTGTCATCTGACCTAGATTTCAAACTTAGAACTGCACTCGGCTGCCAATACTCAAGCACTGCGAAGTCATCAAGTACTTGTGGGAAAACATATCAAATAAGAACAAATCGTTAGACAAACAATTCATTTACCTTAACTTCTCTACAATAAAATTATAAATGGTCATTCTAGGAACTGACTCTCGGTAAAAAGATATTTATTCAGTTTTTTAACATTTAATCTATTTTTTTTAAAGCCCAGTCTTTAAATGTATTCATGAAAATTGAATTGATCAGTAAAAGATGAAAACTGTTAAAAAAATTGGCCTAAGATAATTGACAATAAAAATGGGATCAGCTACTCAGATATTATCTTGGATGGTTATTTTCGCACACAATCAGTATCTAGAGTTAATGATCCTTATTTTGCAGACACAATTCAGGGTATTTTGTCCGGTAGTTCTGTGATAGTATGACGTTCTCATATTTGATAATACTTATATTGTAGAAATGGATGGACAAAATACTAAGTTTGCAAGAGTTGCTTCCCTTCAACTATGAATTTTTGCATTTATTGTTTACAATGAGTTAATATTTGTCAACAAACCAACTGAAGGCCGTATTACTGTATGATAAGTGCTTAAAGGGAATCCTTCTACAGACAAGCAAAGCTTGAACTTTGTAGATGTGAAAGAATTTGTTTGCTGGATATTTGACAATTTTATATCGCAGTAATGTTAGTCAATGTATTATAGAATCTCTTCTTACTATAAGTCTGTCTGTCATTTGGTGGACCAACTGGTTTCTGTTCATACTTAAACAAACATCATTTCTTGTGTTTGCAAGACATGTGGACAAACAATAACAGTAAGTATCTAATAAGGACATTTAAAGGGACTCAACTCATGTTGGAAAATTGCAAAATTTATCAGAAAGTTATCTTAAAATCGTTTTATTTTGAATTGACCAACCTAATTCATTTTTATAAGAATCTGGACATATTGAGATAGAAGAAAACAACCCCCTAATTTCGGTTTATTACCTTTTCAACCCCTACCATATATTGCGTGACTAACGCTATAAGATATATAATTTAACGTTGGAGTGTATAAATTTATGCCGAGAAAATCCGTAACGGACGTTAAAACATCTTCGACAGTTTTCATTAATAGCGACGTTGATCATAATGTAAGTTGTAAGAATACTGTATGTATTTGTGATTAAAATGTCTGCAAAACATTTTTTTATCATCGAAGTGGAGTCTAGTCCCTTTAAATATAATTGAAAATCCTTGGTTATGATATCATCTATTGAACCTTGATAGTGAGTTTTCTGATTTAGTGAGTTGGTCTAAAATTTAAGGTAATTAGAGTGTGAAAATGTGTTTGGTCATCTTTGATGTATGTTACATACTATGGAAATGTTGAGTGACCTATTCACTCTTTACGGAGGGATCAATGAAAACTATATCTATGTGCCTGTATATATTCTATTCCGTCCAATGGTGAATAAAGATACATATATGATTGTGATACTATTGTAAAATATCATATCACGTGGTGCTTTGTCTTGTATTAGTGATTTGTTATTCTGTCATGCTATTTATTTCATTTTCTAAATAAAACATATTACTTTGTCACTTGTCTGTCTTTAAGTTCATAACTGAATCCTCTTTGGTGTAAATTTATCTATACCAAGGACAAAGGGAAGAAACTCTTGTTTACGAACTTTGTCGAAAAGACAACTACATGCATAGTTTCATCCCATCTGGTATTCGTTAGTGGAACCAAGTAGGCGTCATCATTGTTTTTAATCTGCACCTCATTTTATCGATTTGTCTGTGTCTTGAACACGCTTCACAACAACCTTTGTGCAGTCACAACTGCATCGATGCCCCAGAGTCAGTAGGCCCTGTACTTTACTGGGAATAGGGGAACTTTGTCCCAGTGGGATTGTATCTTACTATATTCTGTATAAGAAGTTTGTCTGCAGTCATAATGACTACAATCTTTCACTTGAATTTTGGCATCGATAGAGACTGACAATTAAGTCCATCTGGTCAAAGTTGACGGGTTTAAAGCATGCCCAACACTAGTTCTTGCTGTTACCAGGCCTGTTTTTGCTTCAAGAGCAAAACTGAATGCTGAAATTACACTACTACAGAACAATAGCAAGAATATCTATTTTCAGATGGTCCGACATAACATGGACCCTTTTGTTTGCCTAAAAGAAAAATACTAACGGGCTTGTTAAGAGTTTAGCACAGGCAGTGAAATACGAAGGCTGGTCTTGATCTCGAAAAACACCACAATCGGACTTACTAAAAGCTAAATCTATTGTCCATGGGAGGCTGGAGTCAAATTGACATAAAAAGCACAAAAGTTATTCTGAGTAAATACTGAGTTATTCATCGTCGGATACCCACGGTCGTTGCCTCCGCTCCGCTACGTACATCTCAAATCGTCCGACGATGGAGTAATTGGGAAGAGCTAAAACATCTCATTTGTCACAAACTCAGATCCTGATCAGAGCAAAAATGTTTGGATATCTGAGCCAGGGATGGTATGACGAGAGTCCTGTTACATGGAATGTCTACTATGGGAGTTCAGTAATGTTATATGACTGTACACAGTGTAACAATACCACGTGTCTTATGGATACAAAGCCAAAAAAGAATTTTGCTCCACTCAGAAAACAAAAGTAGCCGTAAGTATGTTATTTCTTCACCAATTGTTATGAACTATACACCACGCGATGGAGAAAGATGCAAGCTTTCCAACACACTCTGTAACTATATCCTTTATTATTCCGATTATGCAAACACCCCGTGAAAGTTTTTGAGTG
This sequence comes from Spisula subtruncata, assembly GCA_963678985.1. Lineage (NCBI taxonomy): Eukaryota > Metazoa > Mollusca > Bivalvia > Venerida > Mactridae > Spisula > Spisula subtruncata. The sequence goes on from OY787668.1 coordinate 7,605,221, forward strand.
TCGGGTGTCCCACCAAGGTTTCACAGGGTGTTAAATAAAATAGCGAAGCTGCTGATAGGGAGGTTTATACTTACTTTGTATATATTCCTATATTCTAAACTGCCTTCAGCAGGTTTGTACTTACTGTATAGCGGGTATATTTCGCGGGGGGGGGTTAATTTTCGCTATATTCGCGGTCAACATCGAATGCGCGAAATCTAAACCCCGCGAAATAATCACCAAAATTATACAAATTTTACAAAGGGAGACAATGCAACAAATACTTTATTCATATTGCTACATTCTAACCTGCCTTAAGCAGTCAGTAAACATCATGTTTCACTTCTTAATGTATGTGGTATTTTGTTAACAAAGGACAGCAATAGTTGTGTGGTCCTGTCTTTTCCCTGCCAGTTAGCTCAAAGGTGGGAAAATTAAGTTGTTTGAAACCTTGAACATGAGTGTGCTAATTGAGATATTTCCTTGTTTTGCTAATGATTGCCTGATGTACGTCAACACAACACACAAGACTACTCCTGGGTTACCAACCAGCTCATCTCTAGACTAGTTTGTTGGAAAACACTTAAATGTGTCCCTCAGTAAGTGCCCTGATTGAGAATAAAAAACCCTAATGTCTTCTCAATACATAGGCAAGAGCATTATCCTCTCAACGACCTTGGTTCTGATTTCCATGATTTTTTTTATAATATTCAGATTGGACATGATCTTTATGCTTTTACATTCTTATTTTAGAGACGTCAGCAGGCCTATCTTTCCAGTTAGTGTCTACTGAAGAAAGTGCTGTGTTACATTTTTGGGTAAGTGTTGTCCATATGTTGGCTAATTAACCCATTACTCCATAGACATGTGTCTGATGCATCGTGATAATAGACTAGATTCATGTTTACATAATGTCCATACTAGTTTCTTAGAAAAATAAGAAAAAATCACGTATACAGTAATTTTGTGCACTGGTGATGCATGGGAAGGTGTGACCATTGACTAGAGTTATCATTGTACAGCTTTCCCGCAAGTGTTGTCTGTAGCACTTTTGTTAATATTGGCTACATTAAAGTAACTGTTGTCAGTTGACTGTAGAAGAGCAAGTTAGTACTGGATGATACTGGTTGCAACTGGTTTATACTGAATCCAATGAAAAGTCAGTGTTAACAGTATCTAGAAAAACAGTAAGTAATCAATACTGTGGAGGTATTATTAGTTCCACTTTTCCAAGAAGATAAAGTGGAACTATTGTCTTGACTGGATCGTCTGCATGTGCATTGGTTTATTGCCAGAGTCCTTTTTTAAGGTATCCACTTGGATCTTAGCATAGTTATTCACCATCACAAGAGTAGTCCATACTGACTACTGCTGATAACCCTGTTGCCTATATTTAGAAACGAGAAAGTCGTGCGTCCAGCACTCGTAGGCGTTGCTCTTGTTTTAGAGATGTGCTACATGTTTATAACACTCCCACTTCTGACACCATTCTTGTGGAATTGTTCCAGTCTGTTGTCTATTATAGCTTGTTTGGAAAGAGCTGTGTATGATAAATTCTGTATTAAATATTGTCTGAATTAATGTCATGTCGGGTAGACACCATTATCTTAATGATAAGACAAAATAAAAAAACAAAACCATTTTCAATTTATAAACCAACCCAATTTTTAATGAAATCTAAATACAAAATCTATTTACAAAGTCTAAAAGAAAAACATAATGACATAAAGTAGGGATTCAAATTGAAAATAATGCAGATACAAATTGTACATTGTTACAAGAAAGCTTATGTTTGGTGGCAACGCACCTATTCAAACAAATACAGTATAATAGTATGTGAATACAGCTAAGATATATACAGTAAAACTTCACTTAAAAACACACTAATGAGACTAGGTCATGAAGCATATTGGGTAGAAATCTCATTTCAAATTGAGATTTTTCTCAAATCAGATTATGTGTTTGAGACAAATCTAAAGTTGGAGTCTTTTTAAACTCAACCTTGTCTTTCTATATATGATACCAATTTTGAATCTTGTCTCACACGGACATGATCTCAAAGATATATGTTTTATATTATAGGTTGTGGCAGAGATTGGTGTCCCAAATGTTGCAGTATCAGAGAATGATTTAGGTCTTGCTCCCGGTGCTGGTGTCAAGTTGCTCAAAAGTTCCAGCCTTACACTGAATAACCCTTCAAAGTATGTACTTTCCTTTAGTATCAGTAGTAGTTACCTCCTCGATAGCCTAGTAGTAAAGCAGCAGCTTCAAGTTTTAGAGGTACCGGGCTGAATCCCAGGTTCTGTCATAAGACTATCAAAAAATATTATTTGCTATCATGCCTCAAGTAATGAAGCACCGGCTTCAAGTTTTAGAGGTACTGGGTTCAATCCAAGGCCCGGTCATAAGACAATCAGGAATTGATGTTTTGTCTCAATATGTCCTCAGTCATCAGTAAAATGATTCATGTTCAATTAATAACTAACACAGAGTATAATGAGTCCAATTCTGGTAATCACAATAAGTCATACACATTCAATGGTAAAGTATCTAAATAAGTCATACAGTGGTCAGAAGTAACATGTGCTTTGAATCATACGAGTTGAATATTATAGTGTCCCAATAAGTCGTACAGCTGTAACTAAAGACCAGTTAAGACTATAGTTGACATGTTCTCAAGCTCAACTGTTTGGTCACTAGCTATAAATTATACATATGCCTCCGGGTGAAAAACCTTGTCCTTAATTCACTATGTAAATGTACATCAAATAATTAGTGTACAAGAAATAAGTTTGCAGAATCTATCAAGGTTACTAAGGCTTACGTAAATCATCACACATTTGATTGTACATTACAGTAAAATCATTTAATTTTGATGGGATGAAATTTTGCGGTTTCGTAAAACATATCATTTCGATAAGAGTTAATTCGACGATTTTGCATTTCAGGTAATAAATACGAGGGGTGTTCCAGAAATAATAGGACATTTCTCATAACCTCTTACTTAATAATTACAATTTAATGAAAATTGTTCCATATGCATAGCAATGTATGCTCTATATGCTGATAGCAACATAATTTCTTTGTTGCTGATGATGCTCATACAAAGCGTTTTCCTAGAAACCATGTAACACAAAGGCGGGTCACACTAATGTTTGACATTATTATACTTAAAAATGTTAATATTTCAACATCCACTTGATAAATATTTACGCTTATTTGTATGGCATTACGTGGATGACTTTGACATGAGAATGCAAAAAGTCCTATTAATTGTGTAACACCCCACATACAAGGGTCAAAATTATTGTTTGATGGGATTTGATTTCGTGGTTGAAGGTGAACAACGGAATCTCGAAATTTCATCCCCCATGATAATGAATGATTTTACTTTATAAAAAATAAAAAAAAATAAAAACGAAGTATATACTGAATTCAACACAAATATTGTCATTTTATGTTCTCACATCTTGTCCTAGAGTTGTTATCACTCTTGTGAACAATATTTAAAGTAACATTAGCTACTTAGCCTACTGTTCGTATGGCTTTATTTCCAGAAAAATGTCGTTAATGCATTTATTGCATTTAGTTTTGAATCTGTTTAACACTTTCATTCTCATGTTCACTCTTAGTCTTCACTGTTTTTCAGACCCCTTGCCCGTCTCAAGTAAATGTGAAAATTAACTTGCCTGAATCTACTTAAACTCCTCCATCAAATAAACAGGATAACTTGCTTTGTTTTTGAAGTCCATTTGTAAATCAGTTTCATCAGTCATACATGCAGTACACAAAAATTGACTGAATTGTTTCACTTGCTCGGTCTGGCACATTTCTGATAATTTTTATTTGCCCTTGTGAAACATTTTAAAAACCTGCCCTAAGCATTGGGCTGGTGGGTTAATTACAAGTCTGTACTCTGTGTGTGAATGATAATCACAGTAAAAATCTAAAACCTCATATCAATACTACCTCAATAATAAGACCACCTCAACATTTAGGTCACGACTTCCACATACATTTTCTCTAGTAGACCAACTGAGCCATGAGACCAAATTTCCACAGGGGGTATGATTCATCCTTCTATTGGTTAAATTCAATCTTTCCTACTTTTTCAAGAATATGGGGTGTGGTAAGGCATTGCAGCCTTTTTGCTCTTGAAGCAGTCAAATGCTTGTTTTAAAAGTTCTTAAAGCGGTCTTACTGTTGAGGTAATGGGATTTTATCGTGTATCAACTATAATATAAAATGCTCATATGTTATATACCTGCATGTTGTTGGTAATTTTATCCTCATTAGTTGATCTACAGATGTAGAGTTTATATTCTCCAGCACCCACACATACAGCCCATGGACCCCCCACATTTTGTAATATAATCCTACTGGAGGTACTATCTGGTACTTGATACACCCTATCACCGTAATTATCACAGACAAGTAGACTTCCATTACCCAACAGTGACATCCCTCTCGGCCATCCAACATCTGTAATCCTATGAATAACCTCCCCGCTCCATTTCAACATGATCACTTCATTAAGCTGTATATCACATACATAGATGGAACAACTGTTAGCTTGAGCATATTCTGGCAAACCAAATATATCTTCACCAGTTGAATCAGTGTCCACTCTTGTTATAACTCTACATTTCGTATCCAGTATTTCAAGTTTACCAGGGTTCTGGTATGTTACAATCAGTTTATCTTGATGACAGCATATACCATAACATGTACCATCAGATTGTATTGTATGAGCCTTATTGAGCTTGTTGTTGGATACTGATATGTACTGTATAAGTTGTCTATATGGTATAGTGACAGCAACCTGTGTACTTGTTGTGGATGTAATATCATAGGGTGCATCTTTATACTCTGTACCAAGTGAGAGATGTGAGATGATAGACTTACTGTTAACATCAACAAGCTTGATGGAGTAGTTTTCCGAGTCAGTCAATACCAGTCTATCTGGAGGTAGTGATGCCATACCTCTGATCCAACATCTGTTCTGATCTTTTGATGACTTGACACCTATTTCCATTGGATGTGTTGGAATGATGGTATCATCAGCTGAAGATGGTGTAGGGTTGAAGCTTGCAGAGGGACCTGCTCTTGATCCACGGTTTGCGGAAATGTCACCAAGCATTTTCTCTTTCTGCATGGCATCGTCAATAGCCTGGCTAGGTACAAACTTATATTCGACCTTGCAGTCTTCTGTTGACAGGGAAGTAATACTCATTTCATAATCATGAAGCTGACGTTCAGCCTGTTTTATTTCTATAAACAGTAGGTCCCCTTGCTTTGATGAGTTCAGTTGTTTTATGTTGTCATAAGCCATCTTTACGCTCTTCGTAACGTGTTCGCAATTAGTTTTGACCGATTTTATTGTTTTGTCGTTTTGCTGTTGTAAAGCTGTTATTTTATCATCTAATGTTTTCTGAAGTTGATCAATTCTTTTGATTATGGATTCTCTATATATTATGATTTCTTTTAAGGCATCGGTCAAAGAATCCTTTGATTTGTTGGCGCTTCTTGATGTTTCTTTTTCGATTGTTGTACATTTCTTCATCAGTTTGTCCATTCTGTCGATGGTATGTTTGTAGTCTTGACTGTTGATCATCTTGTTAGAAACATCTGGTATGTAGTAAACATGGCAAGATTTGGTGTGCTCCCGGGCTACACATATACTGCATAGTAACAACTTATGATCATGGCAATACAGCTTGAGCATTTCTTTCTTGTGATGTGGACAGGGTGTGTTTAGGTTGTCAGTGGTACCATGATGTATAACTGTATCAGTCAGTTGTTGAGTAGCAGGCATGGTGTCCTTGTCTTGTAGTTTGTGATGCCTTGAGAGAGTTGCTCTCTTGTGGTGGTTGAAACACTGGCGACACAGATGTTCCTGACAGTTGGTACAGAAACCATGGGCTGGTACAGTGGCCTCGTCTCGATGGCATGGCAGGCATACAAGACTATAATCTTCTTCTGAACTCCTCGAAAACGATCCCTTGATCTTTTTTGAAGTTGCCATTTTCTTTATGTCTGTAAGACAGATATGATTTTAGTCAGGTTTGTATTAAGCCATGATTATCCTGAATGGTTAGACAGTTTTGATTGTATTATTCTAACATGATCATGATTTTGACTATAGTTTAGGCATAGAACATGCATAGCATTGTTTAAAATCATTTTACATATCCTAGTAAAATCATGTCATGCAGATATCCTTTTTATGAACTTGTAGCATTCACAAAAAGGGAACAAATCTAAAGCGAAACAAGTAAACCTCTCACAAAGTAATACAGAATTCAGATAATTATATTTCAAATTTAAGTCTTTATAAAACAGAAATGAAATGTTTCATTTAACTCCTGATGCTTGTTTTCAACCAATGTGACCTATGACCTTGGTTCAAGGCATTTTTTGGTCAACTTATAGAGTCACAACTTCAAGCCATTATAAACCAGCCAGTATAAGTAATTGGGAATAATATTATGTTAAAAACTAGGTTTAGCAAGAAAAAACCTGACTTATTTTTGCAAAGTTGCCATGTTATCAGATCAGCACTTACAAGTTTGAGCTAATTATCCATTATTTGATTAATCTAACAAGCCCATTCTTCTATTTCCATTTTCAAAAAAAAAGATTTTAAAACCAAGGTATGGAGTCTGATATTATGGTTTTCGTGTGCAAATTAGAAGAAAATAAAATAATAAACTTACAGATATGAAATGTTCTTAACCCATTTTATACACTTGCTCCTAAAGATATAAACACAATTATACCATTGTGTCTGATAAATAAATTATAATGCCAGCATATTAGTGCGCAAAATAAAAGAAAATAAATAAATAAACTCACAGATATGAAATGTTCTTAATCCTTTTCACAAACTTGCTCCTAAAGGTTTTAAACACAATTATATAATACGCATTAAGTGTTAGTGTAGTTTGTACTTGCTCCGGATTGCTAGTGAACTTAATAGCCAAATTGTCACTTTGCCAGATTAGATAATAAAATCACCTCCTGCACAGGCTGTGTGACTGTCATTATTTGATCGAAAACAAGATAATTTATTGAAGTGTCCTTATTGAAATATACTGCTTGTCGTTAAATACGCCCAAAAAAACTGATATTATGTTTCACATCCCAATGTATATTAAATTTTACTAACTTTGATTCCTTTGTTTGCAAATTGATTATGTCTCCCTCTTTATGGGGGAGACATATTGTTTTTGCCCTGTCCATCCGACTCACAGTCATCAAATTTGATAGGATGATTGATCTCATCAAATACATAACCCCTGTGGAGTTGCAGGGGCGGAGACAAGTGTTTTTTTTCAAATGTCAAAAACAGTATCAAGTTAAACATTATAGTGATCTTTCGCATCCTTTGATACAAGGTCATCTGTTTCCTAGTTACTGATAAGCCCCAACTTGAGCCCAAAGTAGGAAGATTAACAAAGAAGCAATATTACCTAGCCTGTGAAGTACAAAAAGCATTAGATCACTCTGTTGTGACCTCATTTCAACTACCACAAAACTTATCTTTCGTAAAATTCTATTGATTAAGTCAGTTTATCTTCATTGCGCCCACTTGTTATCTTTGATGAGGGGCATGTTGCTTTGTATCTGCTAGTAGATCAAGAATGCCTGACACTAGGATCTTCAAACTTTACATAGAGGTCTGCCAGCAACAAGAGGTGGTCCTACTGGTATTAGGTCAGTCAGTCAGACTTGACCTTTAACTTGAATAAATAGATCATATGGTTTTCATTCAATAACTGAAGAACATATTGCCCACCGCATCGTCAAACTATATATATGGATGTTAGTCACCATGAGTAGTTGGCTTCAATTGATAATAAAGTCGATAGATCAATTATCTTGTGACCTTTAACATGTCTAATATTAGGCGACCATGGGGGCATAAAATGAGTTTTACAAACATCTTTAAAACTTGTAATATGTACTGAAAATCCGCAAGAAAATATTAGGAACCCTTATCACATTTTGAGTAGTATATTTCTGTATATTGTATTTCATTCAATACCTTCTGCAAGTGACTGTCGGGTTTTATGTAAACATATGAAAAGAAAAATATTTTGCTATAGAAAGAATATGACCTGTAATATGAGATGTAACCTTTCAAAATACAGTATAATAGTGTCTATAATTAACGGCTGAAAATCGATCTGTATTGTTTCTTGTTTTGTGAACAAAGTACGATATTTATAAGAGATATGTAATAATCAATTGAGCGACGTATATTGTGCAAATATATTAACTCACTCCTCTACCTTTATGCGTGATTATAGTACAAGTTTTTTGTGCAGAATGTTTCAATTTCTACGAGAAATGTTTACCATATTGGTGATTTACATGTAGATAAGTGTTTACTGTTAACCAAGGAAATATTTTGCGCGATTTAATTTCGCTGAGTTCGCGAGCGGTAGAATTTTGTGTTAATAAATTGCTGCGAAAGTGTTAAAAACATTAATATGGACATCGTGGTATACTTAAAAACGCAAAACTTTGTAGTCACAAATTAATACGCCGAAGATGGGCAAAAGCAAAAATTAGTATTCGCGGAAGTAAATTATTTAACACCCCTCCACCTATTGGTAGATCCATACTACTAAGTTTAGTAGGGTCCCGTCTACTGGGTTAAGTAGAGCTCCGCCTACTGTGTTGAATAGATCCCTACTACTAGGTTTAGTAGGGCCCCGTCTACTGGGTTAAGTAGAGGCCCGTCTACTGGGTAAAGTAGATCCCCGTCTACTGGGTTAAGTAGAGCCCCCGCCTACTGGGATTAGTAGGTCCCGGCCTAATGGGTTGAGTAGATTCCTACTACTAGGTTTAGTATAGGGCCCGTCTACTGGGTTAAGTAGAGCCCCGCCTACTGGGTCAAGTAGTATTTTACCTGTTTGCATAAATGAGTAGTAGATATGTTTTATAGATGATTTATGAATTTGTCCATACTTGTATATTTTATGTACAGTATATACTGTGTTAACCATGTATTAGTCATCATTGTACACTTTTGAAAGTGTGTATATATGAAAAAAGAATATATAATAATAATAATAATAATAATAATAATAATAATAATAATAATAATAATAATAATAATAATAATAATAACAGTATGGCACACATCATACATATTGGTAATAATGTCTACTTAAAAAACCAAGGCCGAATTTAAATAATCATATAAGAAATCAACCGCTCAATGAAATTTATAAGTCAGATCACAAATTCATAATTCGAGGGCTCAGTGCAAAACTAAATCAATTTGTAAAGGCATGTGCCATAGTTTTGCACTGAGTCCTCAATATGTAAAGTACCCACCAGCAGTTTATTGGATAAAAGTACATTATTAGCTACATGTAGCTGGTGGGCGCATTTGCATATGACTACCCTTTCATACAAACATGATCTCCTCATTTAGAAGGGTTTGAGGGTTAATTTCTTCACACCATACTTTTAGTTGGCATTGTTCAGTCTGTAGTTGAATAAACAGACAAATTTACAATAATAAATTATAAAGATTTTAAAATCAGTAAATACAAATTGTCATAAAGTAGAACATTGTGTGTACAACTAAATCTTAGCAAGTATTAAATTACTTAAGTTTAAAAATTATATGGTATACAATTAGAGTTTTATGATTTTAGATGTGCTATTTGTGAATATGCATTACATGATAACCTTTTAAGAGCGACCATCTGTAGATCACAACCTCTCTATAACAGCAAGTTTAATATTTCACTTAACCTATATTTAATATAAATTAAAGCTTTGAATATCCACCTCTAAATGACGGCCAATATTAGCAGCTCCAAAAACGTGCTTTTTTCCTAAAACTATCAGAACTATTTGCTTCAAACTTGCTACACTTGTTAACCATCAATCCATGACTTCATAAAGTAAGATATATTTATCTCCAACCACCTTCCAGCAAATATTAAAATAAAATCAACAAAAAGCTCACCTTCTGTTTCCGCATATTCAGTAAACTACATGTGAGACGTTATTTGTCAACTACCTGTAATATGACAAACTTGTATCTGTAATGATATTACGGCTACAGATGGCCGAGAACCAACCAACCAATCAGTATGACCTTAATCATGCTGAAATTCTCCAGTAGAAATATCTGATGCGTTATTCTTTGGTAATTTCAATAACTGTTTAAATGTATAAAACATTATTTACCTTTGCACAATTTTGGCTAACTTTAAATACAGTCAAACAGAAAACTTGAAAGTGCACCAGTATATATTTGTTGTCAATATGTTAACCATAAGTCTAGTATCCATGGGTTTAATCAAATTGTATACAAAAGGAGGTCCTACAAGACTGTAGTAACTGCATATTTTAAAGAAGGCCATCATAACTACAGTCTTATAAGCAGCCGTCGAAATGAGTGTTTTGATTTGTTTTAAATTTATGGGATAATCAAGACAAGTGCTCACAGTTTTCGTCATATATGCTTGTGGTTCTCATCATGAATTGTCAGACATACTGTTTTAGGCTAAATGATATGATTTTCACTCAATGAACATTCACTCTTTCTGTATACTCAACATGAATATTCGCCATTTCTTTATGCTCTATAACTTTATCTAGGTTTAACTGGGTATACCTGAGTAAACTTTCTTCACTGCTATTCTTTATTACGGGATAGTTTCCTCATTAGTATTACTTATTGAATTGACTATAGCAAATATCAAGCTACTTTGTTGCAATGGATAACATCAGGAATGAGGTGAGGTGTAGCAAGTGATTATTATTAGTGAGAAAACTTGTTTCACAATCGATTTTCAATAAATTAGTATAAACTAAGTTAAAACGTAAGTTAAATAGTCATATTATATAGTTAATTCAATAAGTAATAGTGTTGAGGGAACTATCACATTTGAAGAATAGCGGTGGACACCCAGTAAAACCTAGATAAACATTTAGTTTACCTGTTGGACGATAGTATATTACCAACATTTGAAAGGACTGTACATGTAAGTTATAGAAAATATGAAGTGTATTTTGATGGTTTAAACTGGCATGTATCAACCATATTCTCGTAAAAAGAGATTAATCGTTTGTCAGTAAATAGAACATTGCGTGCACAACTAAATCTTAAAGCAAGTATCAAATTACTGAAGTTAAAAAATCATATACTTGTCACTGGGATACAAGTAAATGTCTATCATTTAAAATATTCTATTTGTAAATATGCAATACATCATAACCTGCCCAGAGCGGCCCTCTATGGATCAACAACATCTCTATAACAACACCTTCAAAATTTCCCTAAGCCTATATTTACTAGCTGTAGTTTAAGCTTTTAGCAACCAACTCTAAATAACGACCAATACTTAAAAGTTTCAAAAAGAGGTTGCAATTTAGTTAAATTTGAATTCAATTCAATGAAATCGCCTGTTTTGGCACAAGTTTGCTTTTGACCAGATGCCAATGGACAAATGACTTGACAAATATACATGAGAGCATACATGAGAGAATCAGAAACATACATTTACAAGTAAACCAAAAATATATACATTGTTCTGATCTGTTTTGTATTGATAAACAGTTCTATACATTGTATATAATAAAATTTGTAAAAGCTACCACCTGTACTAAGCAACTTTGTCGTGAAAATAACCAATTAAATTCCTGCTCTGGCATTTTTAACTCAGTCATATGATTTTAGGAAACGATTTTCATCACTTGATCAGCATTGGCGAGTTTAGTGTAATGTTTTGGTCAACTATTCTCCTAAATCTATCTAAACTATTTACTTCAAACTTGTTACATTTGTTTGCCATTAATCCATGACTCCGTTAAGCATGATACAATTATCTCAAACCGGCTTTCAGCAAAAATTAAGGTCACTTATTTCAAGAAAAAACCAACAAAATTAATTATGCTGAAATTCTCCAGTAGAAATATCTGATGTGTTATTCTTTGGTAATTTCAATAACTGTTAAAATGTATAAAACATTACTTACCTTTGAATAATATTGGCTAACTTTTAATACAGTCGAACAGAAAGCTTGTAAGTGTACCAGTGTATGTATTGACGAGGGTTATCCCTCATAATTTTATTCAAATTGTATACAACAGGATTTCCTGCAAGACTGTCGTAAATACATATTTTAAAGAAGGCCATCCTACAGTCTTATAAGCAGCCGTCGAAATGAGTTTTGTGATTTGTTTGATGGAATAATCAAGCCAGGTACTCACAGTCTTCGTCATATATGTGGTTCCCATCCTGAATATTCATACATAATGTTTTTATGCTAAATAAAAAAATATTATTTTTTAATGAATATTCACCATTTATGTATGCTCAATATGAATATTCACCATTTATTTAGGCTCAACATGAATATTCACCATTTATGTAGGCTCAACATGAATATTAACCATTTCTGTACACTCAGGATGAATATTCAACACGTTTGTTTACTCAATATGAATATTCACCTTTTCTGTACACTAAACATGAATATTCACGATTTTTGTATGCTCATCATGAATATTCATCTTTTTTGTATGCTCTTCATGAATATTCATCATTTTTGTATGCTCAACATGAATATTCACCATTTCTGTATGCTCCACATGAATATTCACCATTTCGACAAACGTCCCTAAATTTTGTAAGCAGGTTCATCAAATATCATGGTCACTTTGACCAAGGATTCTGTAATTTATGGGTTGATCAAATTCCATGTCGAGGTCACTGTGACCTTGAACATTCATGACAGTCTGATGACCATAATGACATACCCACATGTGTTACAAAGATATTTTGTATATTGTAGGGATGGAATGATGCAGTCCAGTGTTCGAGCCAATGATATGGCTTTAATACCAAACGATCCCAATCATTTCTATGTGGCAACCGATGCTGTAAGTATTATATTGTAAAATCATTTAATTTTGATGGTACGAAATTTCGTGGTTTCGGAAAACAGACCATTCCAATGGGACGTTAATTTATGGAATTTGTATTTCAGATAATCAATACGAGCATCAAAATTATTGTTTCATGGGATTTGATTTTGTGGTTGAAGGTGAACTTCAAATTCCACGAAATTTAATCCCTCACGAACATTAATGATTTTACAGTATGTCATTGTAACACTGCTATGAATTAATTTCTGAAAATATTCAAATCCAAAAATTGTATTGTTATCAATTTAAATGGCCACATGTGCTTTCTTAATGGTACAATTCATTCAGCAAAATAACAAATTACAAATACTTTATTACTGCAAACATTTTAAACAGTTTGTTTACTTGGTTTTGTACAGGAAGTGATTACCTAGAGGTAGGGCTCATGACAATACCTGCAGTAATATTGCAATTGTCTAGCACAATTAAACGAATACCTGACATTGTTTACTGTTCATGTGTTGTACAATACATAAGGTAAAGTCAATCATCATTCGTATTTTTTCAGGGTCGTGTTTTACATGGAATACGTTCCGGCAAGAGGACATTTCCATGAGCTCATTTTTCTGTGATAGGTAAACATTTACTTTCTGTTGTACATTGTAAAATCAATCAATATACTCTTTACCGAACTTGATCACAATGATCATCTTGATAAAGTCTAAGTCAAGTTTGATATGGAGACTTTTTGGGTACGAAACTAGGTCACTAGATCAAATTATAGAAAAATCTTCTTATGTAATTACTCGAGGTTACGATTTTGTCGTTACCTTTATGATACTAGGTCACATTGCAATGATCGTTTTAACAAAATTTAGTTGAAGCTTAAGATAGGATCAAACCAGATAGAAAACTAGGCAATTTTATGTAAAAATCTTTGTGCAGTAGCTAAAGGTCTCAGGCATCCTATAATTCTTGAAATCTTAATTGGCAGCAATATAAATACTGCACTTTTCTGAAGAAAATGAAAGTTATTTAGTGAAAAAATTCCAAGAATTGATTAAGTTATGGTCATTTGAATTTTCGTCTCCTAGATTTTAACAATAGAACGGTGTTTGAATTGAGTTTTGGTGTGAAGTTATGTGCTTATGACTATCAAAACATGACTTTCAACAGATTTTCAGGGTTTGGCATTCTGATTCATTGGAACCCATGAGGTCTCTATTTTGGCATCATTTTAATAAATGAAACCTGATCAGAATATTCATATCTTGGTTGACACTCATAGTGATTATTGTTTTATATTGTTTCTACAGAATCTGTTGTTGATGTTGTTTCTATTGATGTCTCACCGTTTGATCAACCCTGTTTTCTTGTAAGTATTACATAGATATAGAGAATTTGCTGGCTTAGAATGAGAAGGTTGTTAGTATTACATAGATATACAGAATTTGCTGGCTTAGAATGAGAAGGTTGTAAGTATTCCTTAGATATACAGAATTTGCTGGCTTAGAATGAGAAGGTTGTAAGTACTACTTACATGTAAGTCCTTATCAGACTGATACAAATTTGAAATCTACATCATAATGTGCTTCTTTTGAGCCTATTATCATGAACATTTAAACTGACCAAACTGAAGTTGAAAAAGTTGTTTCCATAGGTAAAGAGGTAATTTATAAGTTATTGTTCGTTTTCACAAAATAATGATTCCAACCTACTCATTCTAAGCCAGCGAATTATAGGTTAAAATGCCAAAGGGTGGCTGCCAGTTCATTTTATCGATAGGAATCCTCGCCCTCTTGTTCGGCTTATAGTGATGTAAAACTTCGGCCGATTACGGAAATACCCGAGTTGTTACAAATACCAGGAAGACAATTAGTACGGCATGTATAATATTTATTAGCCACTGAATACGGAAAAATTACATTCCGAGCTGTCTTGGAGACTTTTTGAAAGCAGAACATTCTATGAAATCTCCTATTATCAATTATTTGTTATAAGACATTTGTTTATATGAGACATTTGTAAATATAATTCAGTATGACCTTGTTGTTCTGATGGCACATTTTCCATTTACCACATCCAAAGCAGATAACTATATAATTACAATATTTAATGTTCCTAGACTCTGAGTTGTATTACTGGCATTTTGTGGGTTGTATTCCAAGATGAGACTTGCATTAGTGTGGGTTGTATTCCAAGATGAGACTTGCATTATTGTGGGTTGCATTCCAAGATGAGACTTGCATTATTGTGGATTGTATTCCAAGATGAGACTTGCATTATTGTGGGTGATATTCCAAGATGAGACTTGCATTATTGTGGGTTGCATTCCAAGATGAGACTTGCATTATAGTGGGTTGCATTCAAAGATGAAACTTGCATTATTTGCATATTATGGGTTGTATTCCAAGATGAGACTTGCATTATTTGCATATTATGGGTTGTATTCCAAGATAAGACTTGCATTATTGTGGGTTGCATTCAAATATGAAACTTGCATTATTTGCATATTGTGGGTTGTATTCCAAGATGGAACTTGCATTATTATGGGTTGTATTCCAAGATGAGACTTGCATTATTTGCATTTTTTCGGTTGTATTGTGGGTTTTATTGCATTATTGACATATTGTGGGTTTTATTGCAGTATTGACATAGAGTGGGTTGTATTCCAATATAAGACTTGCATTATCCGGCACTTGTATATTGTGAATTCAAACGATGGACAATACTTAGCTACTGGTCAGATTTCAAGCCTAGTTCTGGATATTGTCAGGAATTTCAGGTTGTAGAATTTTAGGCAAGAGTTAAAGCCCTTAAAGATTTTGTTGAATATTATTTTTTGTACATTTAATCCAATCAAATAATAATTTACACCCTTGTATTTATTTCTACCTGAATTTCAAAATCCACAAATTAACTTCTCATCGAAATGGTTTGTTTTACCAAAACCACTTAATTTTGTCCAATCGAAATTAAATGATTTTACTGTAGTTATTGGTATGATTGTGTATTTTTAGAGAAACCTCTCTAAAGTTGGTCACATATAACACAAGGACGTGGCATACAATGTGTGAGATGGTCACGTTGTAGACCTTGTGTATTCTATATACTAGACACATCATCTACACTATATGTATTCGACTTGTTGGATGGAGATATGAAACCAAAAAATGTGGAAACTATTTCAAAAGAAAGGTAAATATCGAAAGTGCCATTATTTTACCCTTTGTTCCATTGACCTTTAATCCATTGCCCTTATGTATACATAAAGCAGCGGCCGTTGTCCAGTGGTTAATGTGCTGGATATGTACCCAGCAGTATGGGGTATATTCTGGTTCACTGTAGATCATCATATTTTTTCATATAAAATTGTTGATTTTTCTCAACATAAGGAGCAGTTGCTGGTTCCTCGTGAAAAAAATGAGTTAGTATTAGTTAAAATATTGAAGGAAAACTGGCATTTATAGTGAATCAGGCCCTCTATTTGATAGACGAAGTGGTGAAAATAAAATAATTCATGTCTGTGTATATTTATAGAGTTTGTCATTCAGTTTCAACATAGAAGATTTTCATTTCTTTCCCAATGTTCAATACATTGAATATAAATGATAAGTTACAGAAATAAGCCAGCTTTTTCCAAAACTGGTTATCTTGTATAATTGCAGAATCACAATTTTTGCACTTACTACTGTTCACCGACTTGATGGACTGGCCACCTCAAACAGAGATGGACAAATGGTATGTATCGTAGTTATGTCCCTTATGTCCCATCGTAAAATACACTTTTTGTTCTTCAAAACTCTAACTATAGGTCAGTTTTGCTTAATATTACTGGTATTTTAGCTAAACAGTGGTAAAATTCAGAATGATAGGTAAACCTATTGTTTATATATACTTTCAGGTATGGATGTTACTTCATCTTATCTGCATGCTGCCATCGTTATTCATCCTCTCCTCTCATTAATTTGTTATTTTTGTGTATTCATATTGAGTCTTGCAGATAATGTTTGGAAAGATATGTGGAAACACGATAATACGACAATAATTACACGAAACAACGAAAGTACGATAGTATTATCGAGTTTTCATTATCGTACTATCGACTTTTCGTGCTATCGAGTTTTCACTATCGTACTATCGAGTTTTCACTATCGTACTATCGACTTTACATTATCGTACTATCGAGTTTGCACTATCGTACTATCGACCTTTCACTATTGTGTTATCGAGTTTTCACTATCGTACTATCGAGTTTTCACTATCGTACTATCGAGTTTTCACTATCGTACTATCGACCTTTCAATATCGTGTTATCGAGTTTTCATTATCGTACTATCGGCTTTTAATTATCGTACTATCGACTTTTCACTATCGTGCTATCGAGTTTTCACTACACGAAACTCGATAGTACGATAGTTAAAAGTCGATCGTACGATGGTGAAAAGTCGATAATACGATGATAAAAACTCGATAGTACGATAATGTAAAGTCGATAGTACGAAACAACGATAATAGGATGGTGAAAAGTCGATAGTACGATAGTGAAAACTCGATAGTACGAAAAGTCGATAGTACGATAGTGAAAACTCGATATAATATCGAATTTTCATCATCGTATTACCGACTTTTCACTATCGTACTATCGACCTTTGTGTTTTAATTTCCACATGTACCGCGATGGCCCTAACGGGACACCGTAATAAACAGAATTAATGATTAATCATCCATGCTGGTCAGATTTAGTGTCTGATATATGTTTGTATTCCATATATTATTTACCATTAATCATTCCTTGTATTTCGATTTGGGACTGGATTGTGGTATAAAAAGTTAAGTAGCATCATGTTATTTATGCATTTGTAAGTATATGATACGTGATGTTTGTCTTAATTTCTTTATGAAATTGGGTCATCCTGCATTTTGTCGGTGGGGAGGACTTAGATGTTTCTTGCTCAGTGTAGTTGCTAGAAGTATGTTATGTTATTTTCCACCCCATTCCTACCTTGTCCATTATTTTAAACTAGGTCAAGTCGTAGTTGTCGCCGTGTAGCAGGGTCTTTGGGGACTTGGTCGAGTCTTGGCTGCATTTCATTCGGTCTCACGCAATAACCAATATTTTAAATAATTTCTTTGTGAAATTGGGTCATCCTGCATTTTTCAGTGGGGACTTGGATTTTTTATTGTTGCTATGGCTTATGTGTGGGCATTGCTCAGTGTAGTTGTTTTGTGTTGTTTCTGATTTCTGTGCTCGGCTGGTAAGGTTGAGTGCTACCTTCCCTGTCTGATTTCATCATACATTTTTACACGATACTAACTCTTATTGATACGTATCTGATATAATCGAAATGATAATATGACACCTCTACAGAACTGAAACAAGTATCAATATTTCATGGTTGATTATCCATGTTTGTTACCCATATGTGTATGCATATTTCAAATATATTTATTATTTACTTTTGCAGTTTTGTAATCTATTTTGTAAAACAGGTATGAGAAAATCCGACAGGGAAGGTAGCACTCAACCCAACCAGCCGAACACAGAAATCAGAAACACCACGACACAACTACCCTAAGCAATGCCCACAGAACCCCATGCCAAAAACGGTGACCAAATGAGGAACAACAACCCCGGGGTGTGACCTAGTTTAAAACACTAAGGACAGTGCCCTTTCGTTATGCGACCTAAAGAGGCACAACTACGACTTGACCTAGTTAAAATAATGGACAAGGTAGGAATGGGGGTCGTGTAACTGCGACGGTTGGAATTTTCCGTGAACCAAGATGGAGGATGTATCAAACGTGAAGAAGTAGTTTTTCCCCTTTTTGTCCATCGATACAGGTGATAAGGCTGTTATAGTAGTATTATTAAACAAAATCATCTTATCTCTGAACCTGACAAGTTCGCGAAGTTGAAAAATGGTTGAAAACTGAAGTTTTATCCGGTCATATTGTCGCACATACTGAGTTTTATAAATGGTCACTTTGTCAAACGCCCTATCTTGAATCAGATCCCCTTCGTCATCAATATATTACTTCGTTGATATCTAGTTTATAAACGCCAAAAACACCATTCTTTACATTTCCATACGCAACGGTTGGTATAGCTTGGCTATTTAGACCTGAGCCTGACCTTTATGCAAGAATGTATTACAAGGTTCTTGCTTTGAATATATCAATTTCCGCAAGCAAATCGTGCGATATCGATATTTCAAATTTGTGTTTGTATTACATCCCCAGCGTCTTCGTGATACTCCCCGATTATAAAAACACACAGTAGTTCGTGTTGTAAACTTAGGCAATATATCGACTGTTAAATTATGCTAATAAAAGGCTCAGACTCGTGTCAAATTGGCCAAGCTATACACCACGCAGCGGTTGGGAAACAACTACTTCTCGACTAGATTTGTTCAAACACAAACACACCGAAACAATAAGAAAGCAGGAACAAAGGAAACTAAGACGAACATGTCGATTACATTTACTTATAATTAATATACAGCAAACGTGAAAATTATAACATTTTCAAACAAGGCAACAAATATATCTCATCGCATATTTTATTTACAACCACTAACAACCGATATTGGCATTATTATATATATTATACAGTTACAAATGGTCACTAAACGCATATGGCTATGCATTCCCATCTCCGGTTTATTATTCATATATTATTTTTACTTTTGCCCATGAACGATATCCGACACTAAAGTTATCTGAACTGTGATAGCCACACATGATAGCCCCATTTTTTGTCAATTTGATACTGCTCAAAATTGCAGTTTGCAGCCTATTGTTGATACCAACAACATTAAATTTAATGAGGATTTCTATGGGACAAGTACAAAGTCGAGCTAGTCTGTATAGCCGAAACATTAAATCCGAAATAACATAGAATAATATTGATAACTCTGCAATCAACATCTCATCCGATCTAGATCACCAATATGGCGCCTGGAATGTCACAGTGGGGCGTCTGCAAGTAGAAAATATAAGAAACTGTTATAATGTTCAAGCAACTCATAGCAATAATACAACATAGCTGGTGTGTACAGTTACATATACGGGTACCTCTGTTTTTCTTAATTTCTTATTTTAATGGACATTGTTTTTATTATTAAGTACCTTAGCGTAAATGGCAATGTTGATCACTTTCATTTCTTCAATGTCCATAACAGCATAAATGTAACGTTTTATTATTTGCCTTCAATGAATTACGATAGGTTTCAGTTAAAATAACAGTGACAGATAACAGTGAAATTATCATTTGTTATTTTCACAGTTTTGACACTGGCTCTAGTATCGTGCAGAAAAAAGAATGCAACCCCAATAGCACCGGGTATAAAAAAAGATGCACAACGTCATTATGACGTTATAATCAGGCGTGCGGTGCAATGGCAAAACGCACTACCTATTCGTTCGGTTCATACGATAATAAAAGTGTATGTTAACACTGGGTCAGACATGTTTGGCGTAGTTGATATTTTTACAACCGTAATTAATGACGAGAAGTGCATTCTGGTCACCCAGCACCGTTTATACGGCGAGCCTATGAGATGTACTCACAGTCTTATTTTTTTTTGTTACCTCATGTCGTAATAGGAAAAAGGTTTCTACATCTTTACCCCCATTAAGTATTAATTGTCTCACATTTGTTAATATATAGACACCAGTTTTATGGTGCTATAAGTGCATTTAATGGTCTGCTTCATGAAGACGATAAATCTTCGTGGCCAAGAAAACACAATGTAACGTGATATACATGTATACTACAAAAGCGTCTCATTGTAAACCGCAGTTATGGAATGTTATAAATTGCATTTCAAAATTTACATTGATGAAACGAAATGATTTAACTTATACGGTGTACATCACTTTATCGTTCTAATTTCATTACCCGATAGCTTCACTTACTAGTCATTCCAAGGATTTTTAAATTATGTAAAAAGTAAATATGAAATTTGTCCGGACCATCACTTTGTCATACATTGACAAAATTTGTTTATATTGGGTATTAATTTAAATCTTCATGAGTGTACAACCCCCGGGTACCTATCTCAAAGGTTATTAATAAAATTTGAGATCAAAGGTAAAATTGAAGTTTGTCCGGACTATAACGTTGTCATGCATTGATTTGGCACGAATGTTAACCTCCATGACTGTGAAAGGTCAAGGTCACAGTTGAGGGCGTCAATTGTCAACTGTAAAATTGAAGTTTGTATGGATCATTTCTTCTTTATGCATTGTGTGATTAGATGTAACTTGTCACATTTCATTTTGTGCTTTAAAGTTTTTGTCAATGTACACAGTATCGACATAATTTGTCATACATAGTGTTTTGAATATTTGATGGTTTTACTACCCAAGCATCGCACTAAGAATAGTGGAGCTCATTGTTCCTAGGCAGTCAGAATTCAGGCAGAGTTTTAAAACTAAATGCGCTGTAACCAATGGTCGGATCGCCATGTAGCTACCGGGTAGATCAGAATGAAAATGGATGAGATTGACACTGGAACAAACCGTATGTTCTCTAGACGAAGCTATGTTTTGCAATATAATTATGTTTTGCGCTTCCAAACTCAGCATAATCGCTCGCATCGGAAGACCCTACTTAATTATGAAAGTTTTCTTTTGTCCAAACAAATCTGCCATCAGTCAGGGTGGCTTGTTACATACCATCTGCTACGTATGTTTTAAATATTCACCTCGTCCATTCATATGTACAAATTAATCATGACATTACAGTGACAATCATATGTATCTCTATGGAACGAAATGTTCTTGCATTTTTTGGCTTTCACGAATAACTTGTCCATCAAATGTTGAGTTTGGAGGAATCTAAATTGTAATTAATACGAAAACAGTCGTATTTTACAAACACAGTTTTCATTATGGAGCTGTCAAGTTAACAATAATCCGAATGAATCAACGTCACGTCCGTATTTATAAAGCAAGGCCAAATAAAATATATCGCTGGCTTAGAATGAGAAGGCCGTTATAAGACTAATGCGTATTTGAAATCTACTTCATAAGGCGCTTCTCATGAGCCTATTTTCATGAAACCGAATATTGTCATGTTGACCATTGAACTGAGGTTGAACAAATTTTCTTTATCATAAGTAAAGACTAAAGAGTGATTGTCTCAAAATTTTCTCGAAATATTGATTTTGTAATTACGGCCTTCTCATTCTAAGCCAGCGATATAATTATGATGTTCAGGTAAAATATTACGGTGAAGTAGAATATATTTGGGTTTTTTTCTTCACATTATTTTCTTAAACTTATCATTGTACCACGTAGTACAATCTGGCTCATTGTGTGCATATTTCACTTAATTCATTTACAGGACTTATTGCAAGAATAAAAGCCGGTTTCCCTTTTATGCTCGTAAATATTTATATTTTGTGCATTTCGCGTCAATTTCTCCCCTGTCCTATTTGTTATCTGTCTATGATAAACTAAGTATTAAAATTGTTTTGCAAAACTACTTACCGCAATCTTGGGTTCATGCGAACAATTCTGAAAAAAAATCGAATGCATCGTTAATACGACCTATTTTAGATATCATCGAAAAACAAATCGATAATGAATTTCGGAGATCACTATTATATCTCTTAAGCCTATTAATAGAGCGTCTGGCTCGTATGCAAGGGGTCTAACGACATTCTTTAGATTTTGTAGTAGTATATCTGCCTGGTTTTATGCTTTACATATGTATCAGCTATAGCCATCAAACACCTATAAGTTACTATGTTTATGTGTGTATAATGCGTTGATCAAGACTACAAATCGTCCCAGACATTCCGGCATTCTGACCCATGAAGTACTAAATAGTTCAAGTAGACTTGTCCAAACTTATCCATACGGTTTTTATTTTCTACTCCAAAGTTGATGACATGTGTTTAACTTATATTCACATATACATGTAGTAGATTTCATATACCATACATTCATACATACGCGAATATATAACAATGTGTCATCTGAATTATTATACTTAAATAACGTTCGTTATCACAATTTTGTGTTTTCGGATAACTTTCTTTGTTAGTATACGATGGGTGTTTTTCTTAAAAGAATCAGCATATTCATAAAAATGAGATTACAGTCCGGTTAGTGTAAGAATACAGTGACGCAGTGGAACAATCCACTAATAGTCTATAACGGTGTAAAACAGATAAAAATGCTTATATCAACATCAGTTCAATACCAAACTAAACTCTACCTGTTTAAGTCATTGTTTTGATCTTTTGGGTACACACAAACGATGATGTCACTGTTGAAATATACGTTTATCGATGACCTGCTTTACTTACATTGCACAGTGTTTGTTGTCATAAATAACCACTTCATTTTCCCAGGTAGCTACGTCCATCTTCGGACACGAGTTTGATTCATATAGATACTGATTCGGTGATTTTGTCGTTGTGGGAGCAGGTTTTACTGGATGCTGGTATGCTGGCTGCACCACCCTCACTTCAGGTCGTACATGTGCGGCTCCTCCACCATTAGCAGAGTATTGACTTCGTGCTATTGGCCCTATAAGCAATCAAACATACCATATACATAATAATTTTGGAACTCGCACATTTGGGAACAGGTTATACACCAAAGATTGTAGCAGTCACAATAGTCCCCCAATCTGTTTTGGTAGATTTGTCGCATTTTAACAATAATAGTCGTGCGCACCAGAGTATACCGTCAAGTATTCCTTTAGGGTATCTGACGATCTTGTTTCTTACCATCAAGTTTCGGGTACAGAAAAAATAATCGGCTACCGAATAGCGTTGTTATTACGAAATATAGTATTACATGTATTACCATTGTTGAACATTTTCTAAACCAATAGCCGGCCAATAACCGTCTTTGTCGAATAATTTGAACGTTTGAACTCTCCTCTCACACACTGATTACCTTGATAACTGGGTTATTCTATCAAACATCCAAGACAAAATAATTGACTTAACAATTTTGCCTAGACTATGTTGAAAACTTCACATATTTGTTAAGATCATGAAGCACAGAAGTATATCAAAGCAGGTTGGCCATCTTAAAAAAAGGTATGAAGAAATCGGACAGGGAAGGCAGCACAGAAATCAGAAACACAACAACTACAATGAGAAATACCCACAAATAAGCCAAAGAATTAATTAAAAGTCCAAGTCCCCGCCGAAAAAATGCAGGATTACCCAATTTCACAAAGACATTATAGAATATTGGTGGTTCCATGAGACCGAATGAAACGATGCCAAGACCCGACGAAGTTACTTAATTCCCCGCTGCAGGGTGTCCCAACCAAAACAGCGACCAAACGAGGCACAGCCACCCCGTGACCTAGTTTAAAACACCAAGGACAGTGACCTAACGCTAATGCGACCTAAAGAGACACAACTACGACTTTACGCATCACTATGTTGACAACTTCACTTATTACTTAAGATCATACAGCGCAGAAATACATCAAAGCAAGAATCGGTCTCTTCAGACCAACTAGGAAACCAAGTCAAGACACGCTAAAGACTAAACTTAAACTAATCAACATAACGTAAATTTTGGCAGATACGTGGATCAGAATGCTAGCGACTAATACCAAATGACATGAAGAAATAAGAAAGGATTTACAATGAATGACTTTGAGATATTCACAATGCACTGACCTAATAACTTCAAACAAAAAACTGGTTGCTGCAACGTCTCCACCGAAATTAAGCAGATAATGCTACTTAAGGTGCCTAGGTTATGCGTTCAGAATGAAAAAGTTACGACTTTCAGTGGTTGCTCTCCGATGAAGATATGTACTAGTACATTCCGGGAAACAAAAATATCAAAACAACCTGGCGAAGAACTTAAAATAGCTAAACGTACTGAAGTGGGTATATTGTTTGATGAGGTACAAAAACAACCGAAGAAATGGAAACGAATCAATGATGGTAGCAATCCCATCAGGGACGAAGAGTACTACTAGTAAGTAAGTAAATTTTGAATACCTTTGACTGGCTGGGCAGCTACTGGTTGGGCTGTTGCCGGTCCTGTAGCCTGTACTATCGGAATAGGCACTGGTACAGGTGCTGGCGCTGGTGTTGGAGCTGGGGTAGTAGTGGTTGCTATTGTAGGTATCGTTGTTGGCCTGCGAGTAGTTATTCTTATTGGGGGCTTTGGTTTTGGAGCTGTGAATAAACAATTAATTTTAACACAATGAGAATAAGGATGTCGATAATATGGAATTAAATTTTAGTACACTCAACGACAGAAGTTTCCATTGTTCACGTTTTGTTTATTTCAATCCTCTTGTTGGAATAAGCAAAATACACACATTGTTATGTTTTAAAATGTCAAGAAAAAAATGTTTTCTGACAGCACAGAGCAGAATAACTTATCCTTTTCAAACTGTAATTATGCCCATGGATACTATCCAATCATGGATCGGTTATTATTATTTTGATGTTGTAGACGTTAGTACATGTATTGCTGCAATACATTCCATTGTGTCACCGAACATATCCGACTTGCACCCTTTCAGTTAAAGTAAGAGCAAATTTTCTGAATGGTAGCATTATTTGTTTATTTCTTAAACCAAAATGTTTGTGGTAGTCAACCGCCTATCACATCACTGGTGTGCTATAAGAACGGGACATTGGTAGTATAAAATAATACGTGAAACTATATACAAAGTGTACTATATTTTTTATAATTGTAATACACATATAACTGAATATATACAGCTTACTCGGTTTCACTGGTTTTGGTTTCCCCTTGCCTTTCCTTCCCTTCTTTGGACGTCGTTTCCTGTTCCTTGGTCGTCGTTTAGGTTTAGGTTTTCTGGTTGTTGTAGTTGTGGGTGTAGTTGGTGCTGGAGTGGTCTCCTCAATCTCTACTGGTTCTACCTCACCTGTTACTGCTGCTTGTGTTGTTCCATAATCTGTGGTACCCATACCACCCATACTACCATACGGTGCTGTAGCCATACTAGGTGGGGTCGGTGCTGTGGGACCTACCAGGGGGACAAAATAAGAGTAATGTTATATAATGAACGTATCTAACACATTTGTTATAATAATCCATTATTAACAATACGTAATGAAAATTATACCCAAATTATATACAAATTTGTGCTGTATAAAATAGTTTTGTTTTATATTTTTATCCACCATGAATTGACTTATAATCTTAAGATGTACGCAGACGGATGGAAATGTAGTCAGAAACGTTCTCGACCAGACATAGAATGTCAATGTTGCCACAAACGTTCTCCACCAGACATAAAATGTCAATGTTGCCACAGACGTTCTCGACCAGACACAAAATGACAATGTTGTCAGAAACGTTCTCGACCAGACACAGAATTTTGTCAATGTTGCCACAAGCGTTCTCCACCAGACATAGAATGTCAATGTTGCCACAGACGTTCTCGACCAGACATAAAATGGTGTAATACTAACGATATCATTGGATTTATGGTGAAAGCTTTCACAGAATATTATAGCAAATTAGATTTCCACAAGCTGGCAAGTAAGAATGTTTCAGTACCAATATTTTTGAAACTGTTTTGTAAAATAAAACAATGGGTATAAGAATAAATAATAATAGCTATTATAATAATTCAAGTAATAATTACGCAATATGTACTAGTATACATGTATAAGTGGAGAATTTAGGATATCATTGAAGAGGACATTGAGTAGAACAAAATGATACCAAAACTAGATAATGCCAAAGTGGAAAATCAATATCTGGTGTTTTCAATAAAGCTTATGGTAAAACGAAAGTCATAGTATAAACTTATTTAGAAACATGTTTTTTTATTATAACTGCCAATGTTCAAATGCAAAATAATAGCTAAATGACACATATAATATAACTAAATCAATATGTATAAACAGTTGTGCTCAGTCTCATAACTGTAGTTGCTATCAATGTGGACGGTCTTTGCCTTACTGATATATTTACTGTTAACCACGTTATATTCGTGTGAGCTTTATTTTGCGATTTTCAGTTTTGAACTGATTTCGCGAATTGATGAATTGCACTCGCAAAGAACTGGTATGAAATATGACCAATACAATGTAAATGCACTGTGAAACAAACACACGAGTAGTGATTAAATAGTCGTAATACATAAATATAAAATATCAATATTTGTTCATAGTTCGAGGTATCGATACAACTACGGATCACTAAACTGATCTTTCACCATGCTAAATGCTACACATACTATTCTAATTCAATATGTATGTTAATACAACATGCCAAATGTTTCATGAAATATTTGAAGTATCAGAGATTGTATCTCTTGTCCTGATAGACAAAAATATCAATATATCATATCATATCTCCTAGTTCTTTCTAAAATGTCGGATATTTTCTTACCTTATGGAGTTTGCCGAATTAACGGTGTACGATGTAACTTCTTCGGTGCGGACCTCTGTTTAGCAGCAAACCATTTACATGAAATCACCGGAAATGATACTAACCACTTGACTTCCGTAATGTGTCAACTTCTCAAACACATATGACAGACGCAGCTTTATGATGTAGGATATTCAATGGACTTGAAACGCAATAATTGTTATTCTCCCGTTTTTCCGTATAACTCAATACATACCCTCTGAATACTCAATGTACAAACACGGTCTACTAAAAAAACAAACACACCGAAAGACGAACGACATAAATACGGAAAGACAAACAAAAGACGAACATTTCAGACAATTTTACTTACAGTATACGTAAATTACACACAAACAATGTAAAATTAAAGCATTTTCATAGAAGGCAACAGGAAATCTCTCCAAATATATTTTATTTTCAAACTCTAACAATCGGTTTGGTCATATTATTACACATACACTTAGGTGATTATTTATTAAACGTATACGGTTTTTGATTCACCATCTCAAAATTATTTATTAAATATGATAGTTGTTGTAGTTGATATCTGATATCGTTGTGAGCCATATTTGTGTCACATTTGTATTACTCCATTTCGATAACATTTCGTTTGTCCGTTTCTGTAAGCGACAGCATTAAATTTAATGAGGATTTCTATGGGACAAGTACAAAGTCGAGCTAGTCTGTACAGCCGAAACATTAAATCCGAAATAACATAGAATAACATTGATAACTCTGCAATCAACATCTCGTCCGATCTAGGTCACCAATATGGCGCCTGGAATGTCACAGTGGGGCGTCTGTAAATAGAAAGACAGTGATATGTATGTTTCAGGGGTTTAAAATGCCATGTCATCCACTAACTGGACAAGCCATAGCTTTATTAGTACACGTGTATGCTTGAAAAATATTTTTATTTCAAAAGAAATTGGAATATCTTTTCTTCGTTTACCAATTCCTAAAACTGTTTTAGAGACATGTATACCATCAATCGAAGGATAAACACTCGATGTTTCATTTAATTAATCAGTTATAAATGAATTAAATGAAGAAAATTCAAATAACATGCATTAATCTTTCTAATATAACATACCTTAATCGTGGGTTCATGCGAACAATTCTGAAAAATATAAGCAGTGAATATATACCATTTAGAAATATAAGTTCCTCAATTTAAACAAACTTTATATTTATTTCATCTAGCAATAAAACAAGAATGGGACAGTATGCGTCAGATTAGATATACATTGTAGACTTGTCAAATTATTAGTCCGGAATTATTCACATTCATGCATTAGATTTGCAACATAATCCTATGGATTGTTTACATGCGTTATTTCAGTTGTTATTTGGTCTGTACGTCTATATGCTGAGATTCTTATATTTTAAGTGGATTTCATATTAGTGTGACATATTCCGACTGTGTGTACATAGATTATGGTGCAGGGTCGGTTACAGGCTAGGATAGTTGGAGTGTTATAAAATAACTGTAGTCCTGTAACAAGGACATGCTCCCAGAAATGTTTGAAAACAACAGCGACACATTGGTGACCTGCTTTACTTACATTGCACAGTTTTTGTTGTCATAAATAACCACTTCATTTTCCCAGGTAGCGACGTCCATCTTGGGACACGAGTGTGGCTCATAAAGATACTGGTTGGGTGATTTTGTTGTCGATGCCGTTTTACGTACTGTGACCTGGTACGCGTTCGGGACAACCTTCACTTGTTGTGGTTGGGGTCCGTACGCCGCATTGTTGGCACTGGCAGCGTATTGGCCGCCTCCTCCTGGGGCACCTACTAAAAGTAAAACATCGCATATCATATAAATACCTAACTAAGCTGCGAAACTTTCAAGTGAAATTTTGAATTCAGTTTTGGAAAAAGGTTACATTGGCAATTATAGAAAAAAGTTGCATCGGTATTTGAATAAGGATATGAAATATAAATATA
The DNA here is from genome assembly GCA_963678985.1 of Spisula subtruncata. NCBI lineage: Eukaryota > Metazoa > Mollusca > Bivalvia > Venerida > Mactridae > Spisula > Spisula subtruncata. The sequence continues at coordinate 7,634,447 of OY787668.1, forward strand.
CATCGTCAAAATAATGAACACTTACATGTGTCATATGACAGAGCTATTTAGTAACGTGTGTATCATTTTTGATATACGTAATTAGGAGATATGTAGTTAGTAATGTATAAATAACTATTGGCCTTTGTACACATCCATCAGTTTAACAGTTGCAACTTTTTTACTAATTATGATTCCTAATACATGAATAACTATTAGACTAGACGTTCATGCAACTATAGCATATGCATTGCGTGCGTATATCTTTAAAACGTCAAATAGTATCAAGAAAAAACAAATTCAAGATATGTTTGGAAAAATGGAACGATATGTAAATAATTAAAGAATAATCATGGAATGACTCGTATCTCAATGCTAAGCATCTAATTGCCTTATTGTAGCTAATATTGAAAGTTATGTATAAATTCGACTGTTTCAGTAGTGTACATAAAATAACCATTCCCGCACAAAATCAAATATAGGAAGAATAACGATGCAACATTAGTCTAGTTAATGAATCTATTACTGATATATGTACGACCAGTATAGCATTATATTACTTGCAAATTCAGTAATTTGTTTGAATAAATGCAAGAACTACTGTTAACATATCACCAGAAGTGGATTAGCAAAAAGTCTTTAAGCCAATTGGCCTCACAAGCGTTCTTAAAGCACTGTCAAAAAGCTCATGTCGCAGCACATTACCGTGTTAAATATATGAACATAAATTTTGAATGCAGCAAAGCGTGTTATAATTATTTTCACAAATTTACAAAACTGACTAACATTTTTAAACCAATCATGCTCTTTTCTCACATATTTTGTAAATTAATATCCAAATTATGATGCCCCAACAATATCTATAAATATATACATACGCCATTGAATATAATATTAAATGGAATAGAGTAGAACATTTGAGAAATGATGATAACACAAATACTTAATCTGGACATCTAGACGGTGAATGGTGCAGTAGCTTTTGGAGTGTGCTTTGTTGTGTTATATGAATGCCAATCACCGAAAGGCAACAGAAAAAGCAACCGATTACCTCATGAAACAAAACAACATTTTAGAAACTTATATCTTCTGATTTTCATTAAATGACGTATGAAGACATCCTGTTACGTCTACATGTTACAGTGACAAAGATTGCTCGTGTACTTATCCTATCTGGACCAAAGTCTAGAAGGTTGATAGAAATGGTAACATTATATAGTATGATACTATATTACAAACGTGCAAAACATCAACATTCACAGCATTTATGACTGAATGTGTATAAATATACTAGAAGTCTTGGATTTAATACATTATACAATGTTATACAATGCCAAAACGGACATCTGAGTTTGTTGTCAACTTGAAACAACCTGCGCTAGCATGCCTCTGTCAAAGCCATCTTTTATCATTTGTGCAGTAAAAACAATTTGGCTGCAGGAACAGTTAGATGAATCGCCAAGATAGGCAGTGCCTTAGTTAATAATATTATATATTAAATGTTTTATATTATCAAACTCAGTTATCCGTGGACACAAATATCTAACTGAGATTATGTTCAGTATTCATATTTTGCCGAATGAAAAGAAACATAAATATATCTAAAATGGTGAAGAACAAATATTTAAAGAAAAGAGCATGATTGTTCCGATAATGTGGAAAGTCCTACGTCAAATTACGTTGCATGGTAGACATGGGCAGCACAACTTGCCGTCGTTTGAATAAGAAATCTAGCGTCATGCGACTAGCGGGTCAAACAAGTCCTATATGAGCAAGAGCAGTGCTAGCTTCTGTCTGTCGCTTGTAAATTGAATGTCAACATCCATAAAGAGGAAAGAGGAATTAAGTAGTCCCAATCAGTAGTACCTTGAGGTTGGGCTGTCTGTACAACTATTGGTGCCAGTGTTGCAGGCTGTAAGGTTTGTACTATTGGTATGGCTGCTGGTGCTACTGGCGCGGCTGTTGGCACGGGTACTGGAGCTGGTGCACGTGTTGTAGTTGTTGCTATAGTAGGAGCTGTGGTAGGTCTACTCGTTGTTACTATCATCGTTGGTTTTGGTGCTGCGAATAATAAATGCATGGTTAACCAATGAACATATAATACAAATATGACCGCTTCCGCTTCTTCTGTGCATGTGCTTTTTTATTCGGTGCTCTGAATTTGGTTATTTGTGTGCTACACATCACGCTCGTGTGAGTATTTAGTCATTTGGATACGTATCTAAGTCTTATTATCACATAACCTGTATCTGATTTAACGTAATAATAATAATGCATCAATTGATGTTGTTTCTATTTACACTGCACTACGATTTCTACTGAAAATCAAACCATGGCAAACATGGAAGAAAGTTACAGGTTACGCATGCATGATTTCCCCACAACACATTACATACAATGAGAATCTAAAATGTGTGCCAGTAATATGACAGTATTGTTTACCGCTGAATGATGAGTGCTAATACAAGCATCTAGCTTGCATTAACAGTGCAAAGAAGGCGATGAATAATGACGAAATCTTACCAGGTTTTACAGCCGCCCCTTGTTTTCCCCGTCCTCGCCCTCTTCCTCGTCCTCTTGGTCTTGGCTTTAGATTCTTCGGACGTCGCTTCCTGCTCTTCGGTCGGCGTCTTGGTTTTGGCTTTCTCGTCGTCGTCGTTGTGGTCGGTGTCGTGATAACTTCCTCGGCAGCCTCCGTCGGTTCTACTTCAGCAGGATTCATAGTCGTCCCTGCTGCCATCGTCGTTGGTGCTGTCGGTCCTGTCGGAGCAGTGGGAGCTGTTGGGGCTGTCGGACCTTCCAGGGGGCAAAATTTTGTATTGTCATAATGTCAAACATTCTTAAACATTCTTTATACTTTGAATGTCCATGTTGCATTATCAACAATATCTACTGTAAAATTTATATACATGCTAAATTCTGTATAATATATGCAGCGTGTTGTCTTAAGTGAAGGCGTTAATGATTTGTTGAATAAGTTTCACTCATTATTTCAGTGAGCATTAAGAATATTTTGCAGTTATGTCTTACCATCGATTAATAATGCTTACGTACGTGTTTGCTAGAAATATAATAAAATTGACTTTTACGAATATATTGAAATATCATAAATCATGACTATGATATTGTATCAAAGACTGTCTACAAATAAAGACCTCGTTGAATGCGTAAAAAATTCTGTGTGATGGATTATGCCATATCAACAATAATAGATTTACTAACGTTCTCACGGAATGCAAACATGTATACTCAAGCACTTAACAAAATGTAATGTCGCCAAATGCATTTATTCTTATGAATGCGAGTCATCACAACATTTGACAAATGACAAGTATAACAACTGTTACAAAGTAAAAATGTATTAGAAACTATTTTAACGAACGTTTACATGAATGACAAGACAAAAATGTTGAAGACTGAGTGAATGTTGAGTATACCAGTTAAGACGTTTACACGGAATGTTACGGCATTTGTGTTATAGTGTCATTGTTAATGCATCAACGATAGTTAGGTTTCTGTATATGGCTTCCCTCACTCGACTTGTTAAGGATACAAACATATAATAAAAACATAGAACTTGAACGCTTCACAGCTACAACACAATATTACAAGCGTTAGATAGCCATGATCATCTTTTCATCGTTCACCAAGGTACCTAGTGTTATTCAACCTAATCAGCAACAAGTCGCATTTTCCCACGTGGCCTAGTTGTTATATATTACTGTGTGCTTCTTTCGTCTTATGATATATATATATAAACAATTGGACAATCAGATTTTTTAGAGTTTGAACAATTTTGCTTTGATTATTTGACCTCACCTCATACAAAAAGAGTCATCTTTTACCGAAATTTAATAAATATGACAACCTTTTATGTTGGTTGAAGATATGCAACATTATGCTGAAAATGGAGTTTTGAAATGTTAATATATTGCTTTTAGTCTATATATTGACATTATTCTATCACTCGACTAACCCAATATTGTAGTTGGTCTTTTTTATATAGCATTGAATCTACAGAGTGACCCCTAAAGTGTTACTAATTTAAGACAATTATAAAAGGACTTATATTTGTATTCCAGAGGCATGTCTTGAGAGTAAGACCAAAAGTTGACATAGGGTTAACAAGGAGAACAATGAATCGTATGCCTATCCAGTACATGTATGTCAATGGATAAAATCTAATATTTAGAGACAATCATACAAAGGATGTTGTGAACAGATGATGACATGATGAATGTTAAATGAACTACTAATCACCAGGTTTAACTTTTACCATGCTACAGATTTTAGTCCAGAAAAGGTGTTTACATATTTAGATTTACATAAGACTTAGAATTGTATACGTTATGAATAATCTACCAAAAACTATTCTAATTTAATGAGATTAGATAAACATGCCAAGATGTTACACAAAATACATGAACAAGGTATGTTAGAAACAGCAAGCTCCATTGTGTAGTTATAAACGTTATTAGGTTTCTGGTAGACATTGGATAGCCCCCGCTTATAGCACGGTACCCACCATTGCACATTCAAGGAAACTTATTAAAACTTGGTATCACACTACTAGGTACTTTGCTGGCGGTGCACCACGTGTTCCAGAAACCAACAATACAATGTTAATCTACTTCCGGTTGTTAATCTAATTCCGGTCATGTCGTCCGAACATCAGCGCTTGGTGATTGATCCAAAACACCAAATAGAGAAATAAACACTCACATATGTGGCGTTGATTTATCAAACCATTTGAACATCTGTAGGCTATCTGAGTAATGTTACATTCATCGAAATGAATACATGTACACAGTCAATCAAGGCAGATTTGGAAATTTGCTGATATACAAAGGAAAACTACAGATACCAAGACCGCGTACTTTGCAACGGTATTTATAATTTTTTGTTGAAATTGAGAAACATTATGCATTTTTTGGAGTTAAACTGTATATGTTGAAAATATCTAGTGGGATATTTTAATTAACATTAAATAAAAAAAATCTGATTGTATTTGGAGGCGATTGGACTGTATCCGAAATTTGAATTTATCCGAAATTTGAAATTATCCGAATGTTTTCCTTTGCTTTGTTTGGACGAAACATGACTCCCCGTTACCTTCCCATTCCCGTTCTTGCTCACCATATGTCTGGCTCCGAGCATAGTCAACTGTTAGCGCTGAAATATAATACAATAGTATTTATAGAAGACGTTGAATATTGGTATACACTGACCAAAGTTTCTAATTGGTCACTTTTCAAACCCAAAATATTTTAAGAAGGATACTTTTTTCTTATAAAAGTTTGCATGGGCATTTTATGTATCAAAATATCAAAACTACGTACATGTACCAAAGTATTGATGGTCAGTCATGCGATCAATTTGATCAAATTGTGATTGTTTGATTATTTGATTTGAAAGTCATATACATAAAATGCCCGTGTGAAAAATATCATCAAAACATATTAGGGGTTTGAAAAATGACCATTTAGAAATTTTGCTCAGTGTGTACTGAATTATACCATCCATAATCACACCAACCCATTTAACCTAACATCATGGAGTGTCTGGGTCATCCAATATGGTAGAGCACTCCCAAACGTCGTACAGCGCAGTCAAATATCATGTGTCACTGTGAAACACAACGCCGTCAAATCAGACCACGATATCTAAATCTAAGTAATAGTGAAGCATTTTGCGTGGTATTGTAGAATTGACTGCTCCCATTGTTATCGATTCATCAATAATATTATATACAACTAGCGTTGGAGATGACTTGTATACTTATACATCATCAAAACATTTTAACAGAGTTCAAGTGCATGCGTTTGAATTAGTCGAGTCAACATCCTGTAGCAAGCGCATAAACTAATTAATAACATTAATTAATGTCAAACAGATGATATTTGAATAATTGTTTTTAGTTGTTATATACAATGTGATCATTGTATGACCAACAAATAGAATAAAGGTGCGTATACACAGTAAGTTTTGGTGTATAAGTCGAGGATGTACATTTTACAATATGTACATTATGCCCATACATTTCCCTCATACTGCTTGGTAATAATGGTAATAATGAAGGTGTACATCTCCTGAAAATGGAGGGTAGAGGTGTACTACACGTAACTACACAGTGCATCTTGAATTATAGGTCAAAATGTATACATCAAAACTTACTGTGTGTACGTACCTTAACATTTTTCATTAAATCCACTCACACTTGTCGTCATGAAATACCCAAGACTCATCAAACGTTTGGCGTCGCGGATGTAATATTGGTATCAACAAACGTGATGATATAATTATACTAGAATATAACTCTCTACAACAGTTTCGGTCAAAAAGGTTTTCACTCGGTCATTTGATAAAAATAGTACAGCAATACATCCAATATGAAAATACGAATCCCTTATCAAACATTCAATATCGTCACTAAAAGATTGACATACAGTCATGTTATCAAAAGTTACACATTCAATATGGTCACCAAAAGACTGACACACAAACACGTTATCAAGAGTTACACATTCAATATCGTCACCAAAAGACTGACACACAAACACGTTATCAAGACTTACATATTCAATATCGTCACCAAAAGACTAACGCCCAAAACACATTATCAAAAGTTACACATTCAATATCGTCACCAAACGACTGACACACAAACACATTATCAAAAGTTACACATTCAATATCGTCATCAAAATACTGACACACAAACACGTTATCAAAAGTTACACATTCAATATCGGCACCAAAAGACGGACACACACACACACACGTTATCAAAAGTTTCACATTCAATATCGGCACCAAAAGACTGACACACAAACAAGTGATCAAAAATTGACAAAAGGCTGACACCCAAACATTAATCAAAAGTTACACATTCAATATTGTTACCAAAAGACTGACACCCCAAACACGTTATCAAAAGTAACACATTCAATATTGTCCCCAAAAGACTGACACCCAAACGCGTTATTAAAAGTTACACATTTAATACTGTCACTAAAAGACTGAAACACAAGCACATGGTCAAAAACTGAACATTCGAAATTGCATCAAACGACTGACATAAAAATGCATTCAGTATTTAAAAAAACAATGTTTCAAAATACGTAAGTGTAAGGGTATTAATGACAATACAATCAAGTAAACACTATTAATTGTCATTTTGGTTTGCTTGTGTATGAGTGTTAGTGACATGAACCTAGACATATTGGCGGTCGTGACCCCGGGTTCTGAGTAATCTACTACTATTGTGGTCAGGTTGTTTGACTCCATACTATATGCCTATTGATGTCAACGTTAAAGGCTTTGTGATGTGTAGGAATGTGGGGATGTTCAACAAGCGTAACATAATTGCAAAAATGAAGCACAGAGAATAATAAAATACGACATTTGTGTCCTTGGTTGCTTGAATTGATGATAACCAGGTTACTGAACAGAACGGTATATCAAAAAAGTTAAGTTACCAATTTCCTAGGGCTATTTTCAGCTGTTAGGCCGCTCAAGCACCCTTTGGCATTTAAACTTCCTCTGGTCATCGGGCTACCTATCGAAACCTACACTCGTGTCTCCCTGCTGAGACTATTTCTATTCTGTGGGTGTTGCAGCCAACATCGATTTGCGGAGCCCAGGAATAGACACTACACAGGTACCATTTTAACACCATGGTGGAGTGGAGCATGTGGGTCTTGCTCAGAGAAATCAACCAGTGGTTCAGACGGGATTTTAAACCAGGGACCTCTCGATCCCGAAGCGCGCGCCCTAAAATATAGGCCACAGCTCCCAACCTACTGAAAAATACATATAATTTAGTCCAATTGTACATCCAAACGAGCGCGAGTGGTTCAATGTATGTGTTTGACTTTGGTTATTTGTGGGTTTCCTTGCGACGGCTGATATATTACCCTCGGTTGCTAGTTTGTCCGTTATGTTTAATTTGTGGTATATATACTTGTTAGGTGTCTAGGCCTTCGATTACCTATAAAGTCCCTCTGTCCTCTTTTTAATGTCCATCGACCCCCCCTTATCATAAGTTATGCGGAGATGCTGGATGAGATACTTTTTAATTAGGTCACTGTGGTGTTTTATCACAGCGGTAAATGTTTTTGGCATATATATTTGCAAATAGATATACAATTAGGCTATAATATTCCCCTCTTTTATTGTTGCGGTTTGTACCTTTTGCTGGGAGAGAAACTTTTTTTAAATTAGGTCGCTATATGCGGTTATGCTTTGTTTGGTCGCTGTGGTCACCTCGTTGGCATATACTTGAGCAATATGCATCTAGAAATATGTACTTTTATTTCCCGCCCCTTCCCTACCTTGTCCATTATTTTAAACTAGGTCAAGTCGAAGTTGTGCCTATATAAGTCGCATTAACGTTAGGTCATTGTCTTTGTGTTTTAAACTAGGTCACGGGATGGTTGTGCTTCATTTGATCGTCGTTTTGGCATGGGTTTGTGTGGCAAGATCTCCTTGCAGCGGGGCCTTGGGGAACTTAATCGGGTATTGGTTGCGTTTCATTCGGTCTCATGCAATAACCGCTGTTCTGTAATTTCTTTGTAAAATTTGGTCATCCTGCATATTTTGGCGAGGACTTTGATGTTTAATTGATTCTTTTGCTTATGTAAGGGCACTGCTCAGTGATGTTGTTTTGTGGTGTTTCTGATTTCTGTGCTCGACTGGTTAGGTGGAGTGATACCTTCCCTGTCTGATTTCCTCATATTTTTTGTCACAGTACAGACGCGATATGCCGATGTAACTAAAAGTACTTATAATATTACAGGCCTAAGAAATTATATCACAAAAATATCAAAGTTTTAAAAGCCCAAAAGTTACACTCATTCATTAGATTCCTTAAGAACGTGAAATATTCGTCTTCAATGACTTTCATACATTGTATTTTCTGTCTGGGAATGGGATTTTATCAGGTTAGTGCCATCATCAAATCATCAAGCTTCTATTTAAGTGTGTTAAGGACCATATGGCTTGAATCTAAAATAAGCAAAGAATACACGATATTTGTTTAGGTGGCACTGCGTAGTTCCAATTTCCAATTTTGAATAAAAATATTTCAGCCATTGTCGTAAAGCGATTATATTTTTGCTCCAAATCCGTTAAAACAATCGCACAGATGGTAGGTGATTGGATAGGGGTATATGTCAAACACAAGCCTGTAGACATATGAGTTATATGAAAATAATGTTCTTACAGATGATTATTCTGTCATTTAGTGTATGAAAAAATCCCCACTGGACATAATACCCACTGCTCATCTTTGTCAAGGTGGATAAAATCACAACTATAAATTTTACAAGGTTGACATAATCACCAGTATGTATTATGTGATTGTTTTCATTTTTGTTACACTTGGAACCCATTTTACGACATAAAAAACATTTTATTGTATTAATTCGAGTAACAACATGAAAATAGAAGGATTCTAGGAAAATGAATGATTGGGATTTTGTCCACCCAGCACTCCAGGGATTATGTCCACCTTGCAAAATCCACGGTGGGGATTATATCCCCTTAGCAAAAATGAGCAGTGGGAATTATGTCCAGTGGGGATTTTGTCCGATTCCCTGAAAGAGTCGTCATTTCAAGATGTTTCAGAGAAAGTTCGATCGTTAGATAAATGGTGCGCTAAAATGTTATACAGTGAAAGAAGTGGTGCCCCATTCCTGTTAGGTGTTTTAAGTGTTTACAACTTTAGGGCAGGAATGCCTCAACACTCTGATGGTCGGTCAGTGCCCTCATTATGTCATCTACATTATTACATGTAGATCTATATGGTATGGTTTGTCATGATTTGTGACAGAACTACGGTCACGTGGCTACAATATAATTGTTATTACTTTATTACTAATAAATGAATAAGTGGTGTTTTGCTTATTAGTCCCTTACTGGTTTCACCAAGTATTTAGTCACTCTCGAACTACAGCAACTGTTGATGGCTCTGGTTGTGCCAAACACAGGCCTAAGCAATTATATCACACAAAAAACAGAGTTTAACTTACCCAAATTTTTACTCATTCATTAGATTAAAGAACAGGTTTGAAACGTCTCTGACCGGTCCTTCATGAAAATATCATTTAAAGCATAAACGGGACAGAAAATGGTTTTGTTAGGATCTAATTATGTCTCTACCACACAAAACAATAACAATATATACTTTTAATAGTGTTTAAGTTATAACATCAGGTACTTTCGACGATGTGCCGTTCCAGGTTGGAAGCTATTGTCACGTTGTTTTAATATTGACAATGGAACCCAACCCGAAACGTTGCAAACCTGTTAAATATACACTATATTAATTTGGTGCAAATTGGGGAAGTAAAAACTGCGTTTGTGATACAATTTCTTAGGCCAGTGTTCCAACTATGCTCTAGTTGAGAATAATATGGCTACTGTTTTTATGCATATAATACCGACCAACCGTTGAAAGCATACCATGAAGTATGAGCATTCTTTATGTGCATTGTTACAATCTGTCATTGTAGTAAATCTTGTATGACAGCACTTTCTTAATGTATTTATTTACATTTCCGTCCTTCCAAAACCTAGCTTTATTTTCTATGCACACGAATTACATAACTGTTGCCTGAATAGTGTATAAATTACACTTACATATTCATAAATAATACATTAACATTTCCTTATTCGTTAGTTATTCCTAGTTTATTATGAGGTGCAACATACTAACAAATGTTCCGCCAAATAATGCACATTATTTCATTGTATTTTAAGCTTATTTCGAAGGAACTAATAAATTGCTAATTGAAAGAATGCATTCATCTACATCATTGGCTGCATTTGTATGTCAAATGGATTAGAATACTCTTATCAGATAACCAGGTATGCATCTGCCTGTTTATCAAACTAATTATCACGAATGCATTTGTATTTCCGCTTCAGTCGTGGACGAGATTTTAGCTTTTTTAACTGCAATAACACAAACACAGATTGTACTTTTTAACATTCCTGAATGGTTATCGTTCGTCACAACGATATGACTGAACTCCATTTTGCAAAACGTTGATGTGAGTGTTTGCTCCAGTCGTTCAATTGAAAACAAGCATACGTCTCTGATAGAACTCGGTATACATGACTTATAAGTTCCGTAGGGTTGTTCTGCTATTTTAAAGGTCAGACAAATGTGTTAGAATAATGTCATGATTACATAAAGGATATTTGTATTTTACGGTGTATGATCGTTTGATAATTCACCGAGTGAGCAGCTGGCGTAGTATATTAACGCGTGACGTAGCAACGAGTCGGTACACTCCTAACGTAGAATACAGAAATTCATGTTAAAATATTGCCGACTCTGAGATGATCCTTCAACATAAAATGCTAAAAGACCTAAGCAAAAAAGGTATGAGGAAATCAGACAGGGGACGTAGCACTCAACCAAGCCAGCCGGGCACATAAATCAGAAACACCACAGCACAACTACGTACACTGAGAAATGCCCTCACATCAGCCAAACAAACAATTAAAAGCCCAAGTCCCCGCTGAAAAAATGCAGGATGACAACGAAGTTTTTTTTCTAACCTGTTTCATTTACATATATAGTGCCATTGTTTCATATTGTTCATTAATGTTAATGCACACATTCTCAAAATGAAAAACTGCGGTAAAAAAATAGAATATTAACCGTTAATACAAGAGTGGCTAATCAATTATTGTGTATATAAAAACAATGATTAAGTATGAAGGTAAAACAATAGAATCTATGTTTGATATCCACCCACGCACGTGATAAAAGAACACTCTTTATAACCATACAATCGTAACTACTCGGGCATTTCCGTAACCGAGAAATACACTTTCGTTAGATAAACGCCGAGGAGATCCGATTGATAACCATATCTGATTTGGTATAGCTTGGCTATTTTGACACGAGCCTTACCTTTTGATTAGCATAAGTTAATAGTCGATACATTGCCAACGTTTACAACACCGACTGTATGTTTTCATAATCGGGGAGTATCACGAAGACGCTCGAGATGTAATACAAACACAAAGTTTAAATACCGATATCGCACGATTCGCTTGCGGGAATTGATATATTCAAAGCAAGAACCTTGTAATATATTCTTGCATTAAGGTTAGGCTCAGGTAAAAATAACCAAGCTATACATGTAGGTGTATGGTTGTGATATACTGCGGCAGTCGTATTATATGATTATTATTTGTGTCTTAAAGAGGCGTTCCCTATAACTATGATCGTTTAAATCGATTCAGGAATATTATACATTAATTGAGAATCATTATTGCTTTAACTCCTCAAATTTTGAACAAAAAGCTCCCACTAATTACCGAGAAAAGAATGAAAACAGAATAGCCAAGAGTTGTTTCCCTTTGAGCACATAATAATAAATCACTGGAAGCGATGAATTATTATTGGTGATTTAAATATATGTTTGACTTTATAGAGAAATATTTGCGCACACTTTCTTCTGACAAATTATGATAATTGATAATACTTTGTACATTTAGCTCATTTAATGTGATAGTAAAGAAAAAAATGCTAGTTATAGGGAATGCCTCTTTAAAGGAACTTAACTCCATTTTGATGATAAAACACGTTTTTGAAGACGTTTTAATCACTAAACTATGTTCAACGAATACATAAAGTATTCTTGAGTCCCTTTAAATGAGACATGTAGCGATCAGACGTGTCGGCTTATGAAAATTCGACTGCACTGTTAATTTACACCAACATGTATGTGCATATTCTGTTGGTTCCTAGTTGTAGGGTCAGTTAGTATTGGTTGGTGCACCGTGCAGGACAGCTTTTTAGCTAAATCGGCCGCTAATGACCAACACTGTATCAGTTAGCTTTAGGATATCTGTGTGATTTGACAAAACCTGGAAGTGACGGGAATATATTTAACCTGTTTGTTGTGACTTACGTACCCGATGGCTGTATCACAATACAACCCCCAGTACATGTTAAACGTGATAGATATTTGTACCCCATTGGTCCGCTGATTGGCTGTAGTAAGTCCTTCTTTAATCATATGCAGTTACTTCAGTCTTGCGGACAACCCTCGATATTCGGTATTGAACCATACTTGATGTATCCATTGTTTAACCACAGACACAGGTTTGACATATCGTCAACATACAACACCAGAAAGCCAAAGGATGAAAAATATATGTCTGAGCGTTTCTTTGCATATTTGCCCAAAATACTAAGCAGCAATCTTTCTGATTGTTTCAGTTTAGATCCAGTAACGTTAGAAACAAAAAGCCCAATCTGTCTGACATCTGATAAAAAAAGTTTATGCGTCTGAGAAAAAGTTTTCCTTCTTATTTCTTATACAAGTGTTGCCTACAGGGCGAATCCAGTTAAGACAACTGATTTCTATTTTAGAGTATTTTGAACTATTTTCACATATTTAACCGACTTATGCTGTGTTGATGCTGGTTCTAACTGGACTTAATCAATGTAACTGTTAATACACAGACCAGATTTGACAACAACACTCCGTACAATGTATAATATACACGTCCTTATTATGCAAGTATAAAGACTTGACACGTTTATGACCAACTGTATATCATTTACGGCTTCACTTATGTCTGCACTATTTCTAGCCAAAACTAACTGTTTATGACATAACCGTCACGAACTACTCTCTTAACTACTCTACACGTTCAAGGTTTTTTTTGCATAAAGTTTCGCCACAGATTGAGAACATGTACCATCTGCTCAGTATAATGTATGACACAGGAATGCAACATATACAAACAGGTGCTTAAATACCGGACCTTGACGGAAAAAGCCGAAATACTGAAGAACTGAAAAACATGAAGTAATAAGTTTACATATTTTTATACAGTCCAGTTAGGGTAAAAATACAGTGACGCAGTGGAATAATCCACTAGTATGGTGGTGTAAAAACAATTATTAATGCTTATACCAACAGTTCTATACCCAACTAAACTCTGCCTGTCTAGGCAATGGTTTTAATCTTTTCAGTACACATAAACGATGACGGCACTGTCAATATATCCTAACTGGACTAAAATAACTTCAACCATGGTTTCCGTGACTACTCGGCGTTCTAGAAATTCACAAACACAATCGCAAACAAACCAGTATAGTCCAGTTATAGTCCAGCTTGGGTATTCTGACAGTGACGTCATCGTTAATATGTACCCAAAAGATTAAACCATTGCTTAAACAGGTTTAGTTTGGTATTGAACTGTTGGTATAAGCGTTTATACTTGTCTTTACACCGTACTAGTGGATTGTTCCACCGCGTCACTGTATTTTTTCCGTAACTGGACTGTAGGATACGAATGGAGTGACACAGTAGTAGAATCCACTAAATTACGGTGTCAAACCAATTAAAAGGCTTACAGTACAAACAAACATGGGCAGACTAATTTCAATGCTTGACTAAACTCTACCTGTTCAGGCAATGGTTTTAATAATTTGGGTACACAGTAAACGGCTACGTCACTGTCAAAATATCCTAACAACCAGTACAGCCGTTGAACACAGATCATACATACACAGTAAATTCAACATAATTAACCATTTTTCAGACAGTTCTGACTGGCCAGGAGATTCGCCTATATAGATACTTGACATATTCTAGAATAAAACATTTATATTTACCGAAATACTGGTATAAGACCACACGAACATACTGTTATCATGAGTTATATTACAAGATGTACGAAATCACACATGTACTTTGGAACCAGACCACAGTTTTCAAGCCTCATGGAACCAAACCAGTTTTCAAGCCTCATATGCGAATTGGCCATGTATAAAATTGATAATATAGGACATTTTGGCTAATAGCTATTGGGCTGTTGAATAATTATTCATAGAATATTTCATTGCTGGTTTGGGATTTTTATCCCTGGAAGTGACCATAATATCATTTTATGGTGTGTGGAATTTGGTGTGTTTACAATTTTAATCTCACAGAAGATTGGATCTTGAAACCTGGCGTTTACTGATTGACAGGACTGCATTGTGAGTAAAATTGGATGGAACATTTTCAAAGGTATTTTGTGAAAGAAAAACGGTAGCAATGACATGGCCTCGGCCGGGCAGTGAAATGGATGGTTTGGCTGTTTGTTGTGAACAAAAAAGAGTGTATTAGAGTAGGGGGTATATAAAATGGTGGTGTTTATTGTAAGCTTGACTCGATATCTATGTAACCATGAACTTTTTTCTAATCAGGTTTGTTGCTAAAGCCAATTTGTGGGCGTTTGGCAAAATTGATTTTGAGCCATGTGAAGCAGCTGAAGCTATCCATTGAAATGAGAAATTAAAACTACATATGACAGGCATGTACAGGGTGTCCAAAAAGGAAGTATACAGTTTCAGTTTATTTTAATTTTAATCAAATCTTAACGTTCTGCTATCGCAAAGAAAGTTTGCTCAATTTTCAATCATTGACTTAACTTATGCGTTAACATCTGACTTAACTTCTGGCCGATGTGAACTCGAATTAAATTCACTTCTGTATGAACACCTAACATTTACCAACCAACTTCACAGACCTACCTACGTTTCTTGTACCATTGTTAGAGAACAACGACTGATTGTATGTTCGTTCTGACAATATTCATGAACATGCTAATATGGACCATTACCTCTCCATTGTTTAATCATTCTGTCACGTGAGCACTTTGTATAAACGAGCCGATTTCCAGCAATTGCCATAATGAATACACATTGGATTATAGAGTACAGCAACTATAAGTACAGCGATCAGATTTTACATGTGCTTTCAGTAGCAGTAAATGATACAAGTTGAATTTAATAGAATTCCGATAAGACATACAGTGATTTGGTTTATACGATATGGTTAGTACTGACTACAGATACTGTCAACTACAGTGCAAGTAGCGTGAATTGCATATATCATAACTCGAGTTCGAGAGGATGCTAATAATAGAAGAAACACAGCAGGTCATGTACCATGACAATAAACAAATGAGAATTGTTAAATATTTTGATCGGACATAATATTTATCATAGTCATCACCCTCACTCAATGCATGGCCTGGCTTTTAAAATCATTATATGTACATTCAAAACATGATTACGGTCTCACACTCTCAGAACTTGACATTACTCTTAGAACATAACACCACTCTTAGAACATAACACCACTCTTAGAACATAACACCACTCTTAGAACATAACACCACTCTTGGAACATAACACCGCTCTTAAACATAACACCACTCTTGGAACATAACACCGCTCTTAGAACATAACACCACTCTTAGAACATAACACCACTCTTGGAACATAATACCGCTCTTAAGCATAACACAGCTCTTAGAACATTACACCGCTCTAAGAACATAACACCGCTCTAAGAACATAACACCGCTCTTAGAACATAAAGCAGCTCTTAGAACATAACACAGCTCTACAACATAAACACCGATCTTAGGACATAACACAACTCTTAGAACATAACACCGCTCTACGAACATAAACACCGATCTTAGGACATAACACAACTCTTAGAACATAACACCGCTCTTAGAACATAACACCGCTCTTAGAACATAATATCGCTCTTAGAACATAACACAACTCTTAGAACATAAACACCGCTCTTAGAACATAGAAACTCTCTTAGAACATAACACCGCTATTAGAACATAACACAGCTCTTAGAACATAACGCAGCTCTTAGAACATAACACCACTCTTAGAACATAACGCAGCTCTTAGAACATTACACCGCTCTTAGAACATAACGCAGCTTTCAGAACATACACCGCTGTTAGAACATAACGCAGCTCTTAGAACATAACGCAGCTCTTCCATTCTAAGAACATAGTACCATTTTAAGAACATAATACCATTCTTAGAACATGACAACGGTTACACACCATGACAACACTCTTAGTACATGAAAACGGTCTCGAAATTAGACCACAATCTTGGCAAAACTTGACAACTCTTTCATTCATAATACCAACAGAACATGATAACTGTCACAGAAGTAAACAACGCCCTTGGCAATATTGGCAACAATCTCAAAACTTGACAACGGTCTCAGAATTAGCTAGGCTCTGGACAGAACTTGGCAACATTCAGAGAACACGACAATCACAGGGGGGTTAAATTCTACGACACAAAACATTCATTATGTACACGTCTCCTGGACGTCATGGTATACTTAATGTTGCTGCTTCTATATCACAATAATGTATTTATAATTGTTCCTATACATATACAGTCCGGTTAGGGTAAGAATACAGTGACGCAACGGAAAAAATCACCAATACGGTGTAAAAACAAGTATAAATGCGTATACCAACAGTTCAATACCAAAATAAACTATACCTATTTAAGCAATGGTTTTAATATTTTGGGTACACATAAACGATGCCGTCACTGTCAAAATATCCTATACATGTATACCATCAGTTTCTTCCTCTTATACGGCGGGCATGTTTGTCGTTTAGCTGACATAAAGTCATCATTTATGACAGAAATTAGCTTCATATACTACATATAAAGCATGTGGATTTGATTATAGTGGTTCCATAAACTGGTATAACAATATGGTATGTGGTCATACTTGAAAGGATAGAATGTTCTCAACCCATAAGTTTTACCATAAAACAATACTACCGGTAAAATCACCACTACATCAAAGCACAGGAACAAGATTTTTTTTTATATTAGTGACAACAAAACACTATCCAAGACCCCGTTAGTGACATGCACCCGAAGAGAAAATAGAAGGAACTAAATGCACCAGGACGCCACTTTCGTTCCTGCTATTTTCTTTTAGAGTGCATGTCAGCAACGGGCTCTTGGATAGTGTTTCGTGATCATTTATATAAAAATATCAGGTTCCTGTGATCAAAGCCATTTATTTCCGTATACACGTATTGTCATAGCTACAATAGATTCATAAATTTACACATGAATGTTAACCTTTGTGAATCGTTCACCATACAATGACACATCCGATTCATTCACTTCCAATGGAGTTTCACAGTTTGAGGAACTTTCCATGGATTTAGCAACAATGCGTTACTAACAATTGTGTAATTTCGTTAACCATAAGGTACAATACTTGAGTAATGATTGGCGATAGCTTTCGAACTTTCATATGGTATGGCATGCTTTTTCAGAAATTAAATGATACTTTCAAAATCAGGATATTTGAGTTTTGACGTTTCCTGTTTTCTTTAAAACAGCCGTTCTTTTTCTATAGTGTGAATCTTATCTCGACCACTGACTACATGTAGATGTATACTATGTGTTTAACAATTTGAATATAGCTTAGTTAGGGAGCAAGGCCCCATCATTACTTCTACAATTTGTTGCCAGTCAGACATTTTTAAGTTTATAGAATTTTCGACGGTTGCAATAACTTCTACTGAGAAAAAACATATGATATGCAGATAGCTAAAATATTTTTGCCGGTATATTGAAAGACCATTGTAAACGAATTGTCATTTTAGATAATGTGACGGTAAAGTTATGCTGTGAATAAAAACATAATCTTCCACATTACTTATTTGTGGAGTTTAGTAAAATAAAAACCCGATATATTTTCGTTTAACACGTGTTTGGTGGTTATTTTCACTATTTACGAGTATATTGGAGTTTAGTATATAATTTGTACTCTTGATTTTAGCCGCCCAAGGAAGCGGAAAGGTAATTTATTTTAACAGTGTGTCAGTCTTTATAATTATATGAGTACATGATAAATCAAGTGCGTTATAACGTTTTCTAACGTGATGTGTAGGTGAACATTACGTAATTAAATCAGCATAATGGATGTTTTATACCTAGTACTTGTATTACTCTCGCCAGCAGTTATATCGCTGACTTAGAATGATAAGGTCGTAACTACTACTTACAAACTTATAAGACTGAGACATATTTGAAATTTGCATCAAAGGGTGCTTCTTATAAGCCTATTGACATGAAAACGGGAACTTTTCATGTTGAACAAAATGAAGTTGTAAGGGCTTGTTTTACCATAAGTAAAGAGTAAATTTGAGACAGTTTTTCCTTGTTTTCTAAAAATATTGATTTTGTAGTTACGACCTTCTCATTCTAAGCCAGCGATATCACCATGATTCATTAACATTACTTTATAAGATACAACTATGAGCGGATTGATGATAAGTGTTGCACTAACCACTGTAGTAACCAGGGATATAATCACTAACTGTATAATATAATAGAAACATGACAAGGTGTGGTCGTTGTCTGTCAACCTGGTCTAACAATGAGGACTTGTGTTCCGTGAGAAAGTCACATATACAAATGTATATCACCATATACCGAGTAATGCTATAATTAGGAAATATTTGTCCACAAGGTTTCCAACACCCAACATCTGGCTTTAAATGAAAACAATGGAGACTATTAAATATTGATAAATTGTCAATGCAGTGTTGGTCCGTAGTCGGTGTGTAGCTATATATAGCTTACAATGTTAGTCCGTAACTATAGTCGGTATGTAGCTATATATGGCTTACAGTGTTGGTCCGTAACTATGTCAGTATGTAGCTATTTATAGCTTACAGTGTTGGTTTGTAACGATAGTCGGTATATTGCTAAATATAGCTTACAATGTTGGTCCGTAACTATAGTCAGTATATAGCTATATACATTTATATAGTTTACATAGTTGGTCCGTAACTATAGTCAGCATATATCTATATCTATAGCTAACAATGTTGATCCGTAACTATAGTCAGTATATAGCTATATAGCTTACAGTGTTGGTCTGTAACTATAGTCGGTATATAGTTATATACAGCTTACAATTATTGGTCCGTAACTATAGTCGGTACGTAGCTATACACATTTGTATAGTTTACATAGCTGGTCCGTAACTATAGTCAGTATATATCTATAGCTAACAATGTTGATCCGTAGCTTTAGTCAGTATATATCTATATCTATAGCTAACAATGTTGATCCGTAGCTATAGTCAGTATGTAGCTATATATAGCTTACAATGTTGATCCGTAACTAAAGTCAGTATATAGCTATATATAGCTTACAATGTTGGTCCGTAACTATAGTTGGCACGTAGCTATATTTACATATATGTTTACGTATATTACATAACCATTCAAGTAGCGTCCAGTCATATGTTTTGTCATTTGAACAACATTTGGACAACATTATGTTTGCGACAATAAGTCAGGCAATAGTTTGACAAGGTATGTGCAGGTGAATTAACAACCTTTGGATGTAGTGATATAAACTATGTATACATGTATGAACGACTATCGTGTATATTTTGACATAGTGACATCACTTAACTCTTGTATACATGTATGTCGTATATGTGTTTACCGACACTTTGACATCAAAGAATTAGTTGTTTACGGTAAATAACATTACTATATACTATAATGACAAACAAGTAACAAAGCGTTGACCATTCCACATATAACGTAACCAACCTGCCTCATATAGAATCAGCGTAAACAAAGAAGTTTTTAGTATGGTATGTCAATGTGTCACCAGTGACGAATGTTGCTGTGGTGAAAGCAGATTTATGGGAGAGACAAAAAGGATTTAGCCAAAAATAACAAGCTCATATCTTAAAGTATATCGCTTAAGTAATGGACGATATATATCTAACATATTATGCAGTAATGGTATTAGCGCATACAGGTAACGTATGCTACATATAGCATACATGTAACGTAGGTTACATATAGAATACATGTAACGTATGTTACATAATTATAGCATACATGTAACGTATGTTACATAATTATAGCATACATGTAACGTATGTTACAATTAGCGTACAGGTAACGTATGTTACATATAGCATAAAGGAAACGTATGGTACATATAGAATACAGAAACGTATATTACATATAACACGCGGGTAACGTATGTTACATATAGCATACAGGTAACGTATGTTACATATAGCATTCAGGCAACGTATGTCACATATAGCATATAGGGTAACGTACGTTACATATAGCATACAGTGGACATGTTGTTGAGGCTCACTATCCAGGTTGGTAGAAAGCTCGACAGTTTATTTTTGTAAATGTGAATTATCTATCACGTCATGTATATCGTGCATAAATTCATAATTTGCTTCAATGTTCATATTTTATCGTTTTACCGTTATAGCCTGAGGGTTGACCGACCACAAACTAAACAATTACACTTGTCCCTCATTAACTGCCGACTGTATTCACACTATTCGACCGTTCATGTTGTTTGCATGATTATAATTGGTCTAGACAAATGAATATGATACACGATCTTAGTGACAGTTGCAAATTAATATATATTAGTTTCTAAATGTTTTTCTATTCTTTAAATAACAAGATAAATTAAGATTGGCTATATAGCTAGTAATTTGTCTATCTTTACCAATCAGTAAATTAGTTATAGTAAATGTAACAGATTAAAATCAGATGAGTATTTATAAAAGGCGTATTCAATTCATACACGGGTCATGTTTTATTCCTTTGGTCATCAACGTCATGAGCTCCGTTACTGTGGAGTTTGTGGTCTCCATCGTTGTCCGTACGATCAACGAATGTTCTTACAAAAACCACACTGGTCTTCTGAACGCGTAGATTACACAGAAGCCGGGACAATGTTTGTTCTAGCTCCAGACTTGTTCACGACCATGTAGACGGGAGCAGCTCACGAGACTCCCGTACGGACACCGACGGGCATGATGTACGACTCGTACTTTGCCGCCGCAATCATAGTTCAGTAGGGAACACAAAGCGTTCGTTCACAAAGCGTTCACAAAGCGTTCAGATGACAATAACAGTCACAGTGTGTATCACTTTGAACGTGATCAGTATAGAGTGCCACACCAATGATAGATATGTTCATTATATGTAGATTTTACGGCAATGCACGAACTTTCTGATTGATTCAATGTGACATTTACAACACTTCTTACTTCTTATTTGGACAACTAGTCACAAAAATGACGTCAAATATGGTGTACAGGATACCTGTCGCTTAATCATAGAAATAATAGCGAATTTATGTGTTTAGACTAAATTTGTGCAGTTTTTGCACCACATATATCGCTTAGATCGCAAGATATTCCCCCAAAATATAACCGTGAAATGTAATCAAATCCTTATTTTAGGATATTCAACTTATCATGGAAAGCGGCGCAAAACCAATAACGAAATAATGACCAATTTTCGTCAGTCGGAAGTTTAATAGGTTTTTTCCTATCAGACAAGTGACTGACATAGAAGCAAAAAATACTATTTTTGATTTACTAGTATTATGAATATTTTCAAAGCGGCTATCTGCCAACTGAAGGGAACCAAAATATTACCGACAAAAGGCGGAAATATTGGCATGCGTTTATTACACTTAACTTTCAAGAGCTCCAACTTATTTATTTATCTCAAATCAAGACTCAGATTTAGGCGAAACTCAATTTAAGCTGAGATGTCTACTTGAGATGCTTCGGGAGAGATCGGAACTCGGCTTTTTCCGTCGTCAGACTACGAGAATACAAAAACGCATAATAAGTTCATTTTAAACAATTCCACGATTATCGATTTATCTTACACACAAATCGGTAAGGCACACATATAAATATGTGCTGATATACACACACAAACACTTCCAAGCTCCTACAATTCCATCCATCGTCAGTAACAACCGTTTTGTAGAAGCGTCTGAAGAAACAGACATTCTAAATACAAAACATCGAAAGAAAATCCAATTACAATCCATTGTTTAAATAATGTCCGATGTTAAATCCAGTTTACTGTTCAATTTGAAGTAAATCCATTTTTAGTTTGTAACCTTGCGCATGGTATTTTAGCACAAATATACCGCATTGCGTAAACAAAGCTGAAATCAACATCTAATTATTCATAAATAAACAATGAAAATACACTTGTTTACATATTAATAAACATATTATAAACATTGATATAGATGAATACCAAAATACATAATAACAAAACTGCGCATTTACTTAAAGTTAGCGCCGAATTTTTATGTTTAAAATAAGCAGATTTTTATAAAATACTAGAGTATCATAAAATATGTCCACGTTTAATTTGTCGACTAGAAGTTGAAGCACTTACCAATGCTCAGCACCAATACCAGAATGGATCCCTGTGATACGGCCATGTCTTCTATCAAATATGTTATGTCCAAAAATGGCACCTAACGTCTTGCTCCCTCTTCCGTGTTTCTATATGAATGAAACGCTTCGTTGACTCGTCAGTTTTCCGTCACTGATAATGTGCTCCTATAAGTTTCGTTGACAGTTGTGTTGTCAGGCGGTAGACAGGTTGGTATAATGTCTTATCCTCGCGACAATACTATACCACTGTCTCAATGTACATCCCAACCTATAAAACACTAACATACGGCTGATCTAGGGCAATGTTGCACCTTGTGGGTTGTCCAACCTACGACAAGTCGCTGGCTTAGAATGAGAAGGTTGTAAGTGCCACTTACGACCTTATAAGACTTATGCATATTTGAAATCTACATCATAAGGCTCTTCTTATGAGCCTATTGTCATGAGAATCGGAACTTGCCATGTTGACCAAACTGAAGTTAAAAAGCTTGTTTTACCATAAGTAAAGAGTGTTTATTCTTGTTTTCTCAAAATATTATATTCGTAGTTTTGACCTTCTCATTCTAAGCGTGCTTCAAATATATATGGTATGGTTTATTCAAGAAAAAGGCATACATGCCTGTCATTCTACATGTATATATAGTCATCACTTTGTAATATACATTGTCACAATAATACTTGTCATATTTTGCATATAAATCACTTTGATTTATTTAATTAATATTCTGTGATTGTCATGGTGTCCATGCGGTTTTGATCTCTATTTGTTACCTGACATGTATATTACTCATACATATATACAATATTCACTGTAACATTCGTGACTGAATATCTAGATGACTAAATCCAACCAGAACACTCATTCAATGTTGGTGTCTGACAGTTTCTAGTTAAGAATGAATAATAACAACCATGTTTCAAACACGATCATGATTTGTTATATTGTTGGTCTAATGTACTACATGTTTTGCACAAATGAGTTGTGTTTTTTCGTGGCATTTCTCGACTTAGGCGCACAATGTGTGACAAAATGAAATATTATACGTATAGTATTTTCCTAACCTGTGTCAATTCAACATACAGTGAGTATAGTCCAGTTAGGATAAAATGACAGTGCCGTCATCGTTTATGTGTACCCAAAAGATTAAAACCATTGCTTAAATAGGTAGTGTTTAGTTTGGTATTGAGCTGTTAGTATAAGCCTTTATACTTGTTTTTACACCGGTCTAGTGGATTGTTCCACTGCGTCACTGGATTTTTTTATCCTAACTGGACTGTACTTTAGATAATGGCTGGAAGTCTGTTTGCGCTTATAGATTTATGTTCACATAATGACAATCACACAAGGCATGCACCCATTCTCCTTTGATGTTTCTATTCTAAAAGTTACATTTAATTAACACGTAACACTTTCGTAGTTTGTTCTTTTTTATGTGCTTGTTACACAAAGTTGTTATTTTTTTCTTTATAATATTCTTGTTACACAAAGTTGGTAATTTGCTCTTTGTGATGTTCTTGTTACACAAAGTTGGTAATTTGTTCTTTGTGATGTTCTTGTTACACAAAGTTGGTAATTTGTTCTTTGTGATGTTCTTGTTACACAAGTTGGTAATTTGTTCTTTGTGATGTTCTTGTTACACAAAGTTGGTAATTTGTTCTTTGTGATGTTCTTGTTACACAAAGTTGGTAATTTGTTCTTTGTGATGTTCTTGTTACACAAGTTGGTAATTTGTTCTTTGTGATGTTCTTGTTACACAAAGTTGGTAATTTGTTCTTTGTGATGTTCTTGTTACACAAAGTTTGTAATTTGTTCTTTGTAATGCGCTTGTTACACAAAGTTGGTAATTTGTTCTTTGTGATGTTCTTGTTACACAAAGTTGGTAATTTGTTCTTTGTAATGCGCTTGTTACACAAAGTTGGTAATTTGTTCTTTGTGATGTTCTTGTTACACAAAGTTGGTAATTTGTTCTTTGTAATGCGCTTGTTACACAAAGTTGGTAATTTGTTCTTTGTGATGTTCTTGTTACACAAAGTTTGTAATTTGTTCTTTGTAATGCGCTTGTTACACAAAGTTGGTAATTTGTTCTTTGTGATGTTCTTGTTACACAAAGTTGGTAATTTGTTCTTTGTGATGTTCTTGTTACACAAAGTTGGTAATTTGTTCTTTGTAATATTACCGCTGTGACGGTAAGTTAAACAGAGTGTGTTAATACAGTGTTTTAATACAGTGTATCTGTTCTGTTATAGACGTAATTGGTAATATGTTCCTGTAAAGCTTTGATGCATCTTAGTAATATGTTCCTTGTAATGTTTTGTGTACACATTGATAACATGTTCCTTGTAATGTTTTGGTTACAAATTGATAACATGTTTCTTGTAATGTTTTGGATACACATTGATAACATGTTTACTTGTGATGTTATTTGTACACATTGATAACATGTTTCTTGTGATATTTTGGGAACATATTGATAAGATGTTTCGTGTAATGTTTTGGGTACACATTAGTAATATGTTCTTTATAATGTTTTGGTGCACTTTAGTAATATGTTCTTTGTAATGTTTTGGTGCACTTTAGTAATAAGTTCTTTGTAATGTTTTGGGTACACATTAGTAATATGTTCTTTATAATGTTTTGGTGCACTTTAGTAATAAGTTCTTTGTAATGTTGTGGGTACACATTTGTAATATGTTCTTTATAATGTTTTGGTGCACTTTAGTAATATGTTCTTTGTAATGTTTTGGTGCACTTTAGTAATAAGTTCTTTGTAATGTTTGGGTGCACTTTAGTAATACGTTCTTTGTAATGTTTGGGTATACATTGGTAACATGTTTCTTGTTATCACTTTTATGTTGTTTTCACCATCTGAAAATTTCTTTTTATGCATTCTTAGCAGTATCGTTAACTTTACTTTGGTGATGTGTAAATGACCTCCACAAGTGTACTACACTGTATGAATTAAGTTCGACCAAGTGTATCTGACTCAATGTTCGGATTTCTCTCAAAGTACTCCATCTGTAGCGGAATAAGGTTATTTCGTTTTCTTGAATATTTTATTTTTTGTTAAACGATTAGCATGCACTTACGATATATCATGTGTAACTAAGTATTTCCGGTGTTGTGTAGTATAACAATAAAGATAAGATAAGATAGGTTTATTAACGCCTCACTCATGTAACATGATTGTAAAAAATATAAATATAAAATGATAAAATGTAAAACCATTCGCAAAACAACTCAATTTGAGTAATGAGAGACAATAAGAATATGAACATCTATAAAGTACGAGGGGTGATCAATATATTCGAGGACTTTCCTTCTCAATTTTGAAATATTTAAACTAGAGTAATAAAATTAAAAGCTGGCGTAGATCAATCAATTATCTCGCGGTTTGTTTAATTCACTTTATGATAACGTCATTATTTACTTGATGACGTCACTTTTTGAAACCATGGTGAAGCACACACCGTCGAGCATCTCGGACGTAACGTTACTTCTGAGTAACGACATGCTAAGAAAATTAACGCGTAACTTGTACAATCCTCGCGATATCTCCAAAATTACTTGACTCAATTGTGTATAGATTCTATGCGCTCCCAATTGGCCATTTTCATATGATTCCGTTGTTTATGTGAGTGTCGAGGCTCTGTCAAACGATTGAGTCGATAAAATAAGGATAAACAGCAAAAATAACACCGCGTTAGGGACACTTTCCGTTAAATTCTGCGAAATAGGACGCACAGATCTCAACCAAATGTAACTGGCGAAAACTAAGACTAGTATAGGCTACAAAATATTAAATCGTTGACTCCAAATCAAAAGGATAATTTCGATATTGGGTCCTAAACCTGATAGGTCGTGCTTCATTCTTAATTGGAATAATCTAATTTTGTACAGCCAACCGCCATTTTCCGAGTTTTGTTTCCAATAACGCATCGATACTCTTTTTAGTCCACCTCACATTCCAGAATTGACTATTAACTACTTATTTTAGTAGTAAAAGAAAACCAGTCTCATACATGGGACCGGGTATCAGTCGAGAAAGGAGCTATGTGCTGCTCTGACGGTGACGCTTGGAATGACGTCGCGCGACGTCCAACGTCACACGCCCCTTGTATGAATCAAATAATTTTATTAGTGCATTCAGTCGGACACATCTTACTCTGAATGATCTGAAATGGCTTCGAGCCTTGCTGCTAATATGAAATTGCTAGACGAAAAGTCCTCGAATATATTGATCACCCCTCGTACACATACATAAAACATCAAGAGAAATATAATCCTAAAATACAAAATCGTTAATTTAAAAAAAATGCGTGGCGGTAAATAAATGGTGGTGTGTGTGCACGTTCTATTATTGCTACGTGATTCGGTATGATACAGTCGTTTGCTAACAGCCGATAAACATACAAACAGTCATGTCGTAACGAAGTTGACATAAATGTTGTGTATAAACAATTCTACAATTAATAGTATAACTCAGTATGTCACAATTAGAACATTTATCAAGTAAATATGACATAAGTATATTACTCGGTCTGAAATAGATTATTTAATTCCTTAAATAACACGTTACAATTGTTCTATGTACTGTGAATCTGGGTTTTGTAAGAAGATTCTGACTTAAGCAGAGAGTCAATGTTTAGTATAGATGGAGAGACATTCGAACAAAACATTTTCGGTCCCGATCGAAGTGTCCCAAAGGCTTCCAGAAACGTTGCGGAATGATGTGGAAGGGTTCCAGTACATTCAAAAAACATACCTAACCATCCTGATCTGGTGAATTTCTGCTTCCTGAATCCTTCGGGGTCCTAGTGGACGACATGTCTTACGTACATAGTTATCACTGTTATTTGTACGGCTACTACAAGGCTGATGTGACGCAAGCTGTAGCAATGTTAAACATATCGCTGGCTTAGAATGAGAAGGTCGTAGTGCCATTTACGACCTTATAATACTAATGCATATGTGAAATCTGCATCATAAGGCACTTCTTGTGAGACTATTTTCATAAAAAAGCGAAGTAGTCATGTTGACCAAACTGAAGAAGAAAACGCTTGTTTTACCATAAGTAAAGCGTGATTGTCAGGCAGTTTTTCTTGTTTTCTCAAAATATTTATTTTGTATAGTTACGACCTTCTCATTCTAAGCCAGCGATATACTAACCTACTTGACACAGTCATCGAGTCCAGATGGCCTCTCTCCAGGGCTTGTGATAGAACATCCTCACAATATGTGGCAATAATACATCTGTCACATTCAAATAAATCTACGTCAACACTTTATTCATGGTCTGTGAGTAGGTCATCTTCATCTACTGATGATGTTATCATCACGTTGTGTAGATTGCACGAACCGACACATGTAGACCTACTTCATATAAAGGTTCAAGTCATTTCATGCGGAATCCTTTATTTTGATCTTTCTTATATTTTATTGTTATTACCATTGAATTATATCATAAAGCTATGTTGCACACGGAAACTGTTATTTTTTATTTATTGTCCATCAAAAACATTACCAGTGTTCCGTAGAGAAAATATGTCGTTGGGGGAGATGTGTGTCAAACTTGTTCATAAATGCGTGAACGTATAATGGTTAACAAGCTATCTTATATGATGTTACAGCTGGTATACAATACAGTTAACTTTCGTTAAGACGAGCATTGGTATTACGAGCACCCGGCTTATTTCGAGCAAATTTCAAAGTCACGGCGAATTAGCTAAATATATGTTGTATAGTAATATCACACCGCTATGTCAAGCTCCCTGGTTATTTCGACCATTTGGCTTGTCCCGATTAGTCTACGAGATAACGAGGTTATACTGTATAATCATTTGTAAATGAACAACAAACATCAAACATGACCTTAGACAATGTAAACTAACAAACGCGTATACATGCCGTCCAGCTTCACATCAGCGTTTTGAACGTTAATGAGCGTTCTCTACGGTTATGTGATACTAAAATAGAATCTGATATTCGTGCTAATCACATACGAGTTTATTAAACTCGTCGACAAAAAACAATATGACACGAGGCTTTGCCGCGCTCCCAAGCACTAATGTGTTTATTATCCTAATGTATGGTATATAACTAAAAAGGTATGAGAAAACCCGACAGGGAAGGTAGCACTCAATCTAACCAGCCGAGCACAGAAATTAGAAACAACACGACACAACTACCCTGAGCAATGCCCACGCATAAGCCAAAGAAACAATAAAAAATCCAAGTCCCCGCCGAATTAATGAAGGATGACCCAATTTGACAAAGACATTATAGAATAGCGGTTATTGCATAAGACCGAATGAAACGCAGCCAAGACTCAATCATGTTTCTCAAGGCCCCGCTGTACGGCGAAAACATCACAAACCCATGCCAAAACGGCAACCAAATAAGGCACAACAACCCCGGGGTTTGTCCTAGTTTAAAACACTAAAATTTAATTATGCCGAGCATAGCCTTTATTTGCTTTATTTCCACTGAAACATGGCGGGCATATATAAGTTCCTCTACCCGGATTTGAACCCGGGTCGCCAGATTAGACGGCAAGCGCACTAACCACTGAGCTATGGAGGCACTAACATATATGCTATCTAAAGAGGCACAACTACGACTTGACCAAGTTTAAAATAATGGGCAAGGTAGGAATCAATGGGGTAGGAAATAACATTACACATTTCTCGCAACAACACTGAGCAATGTCCACGAATAAGCCGAAGAAACAATTAAAAATCCAAGTCCCCGCCAAAAAATGCAGGATGACCCAGTTAATAATTCCTTCAAGCTCCTTGATCAGCAAATGGTTATTATTGTAGGAAATGCGCTTTGATACTACAAAGTGATACTTTTATTAATGGAGAGCTCAATGTTAACGTGTTTTACATGTTCAGCAGCCTTCCTGTTCACCTCTATTACATAATTAATATGAGCCGTTCTCCAGGAAAACTGGGCTTAATGACATTGTAATTGTAATTATGCAATAAGATTACGAAAAATATCTAAAAAAAAGAAAAAACCCGTGTCCTTTGATTCTATATTTAAGTAAATGGATAGTATAATACTATCATTTAGCTTTATTTTTTCTCAAAAAAGAGATTGTTGAAATAACTTCTGTCGTTGCTATGGTGATCGGTTTCTAAAAAGTACTCATCTCAAGGAAAACAATAGTTAGGTGGCTTAAACACTTGCTTTTTTCCCTGTAAGCAAACACTCACCAATTGGACACGTTTTATTAAAATAATAATATGAATTTAATAACTGCCACAATTTTAAAAGTTCACGTCAAAAAATGATCAGATACTGGATCTTTGAAATGCAAGTTTACGTTACGTCAAAAAACGTAGAGCATGACGTTCGCGACGTCACTCATAAAGTTGGCGGTAGTGGTTGGTTTAAAAAGTATTTAACTTTGTAAATGTGTGGAATAATTTGTTGAAATTTTCAGAAACTGTTCACAAGAGTCTCCTTTTTTATCCATATATTATCATCATTTTCACAATTTTGTCACTTAGCCCGGTTTTCCTGGAGAACGGCTCTTATATATTTCACGACATGTGTTGGTTCTTACTCCTGTCCCTAATTACAATTCGGCAGTTTTAAAACATAAAATTATGCATTAATAAGATTTAATTGTATTGCATAATTAACTGGAGGCTTACAGATTAAAATATGACAGTGCTTGTCACTGTTGATTGAGCGTATTGATAACTTTAATGGCGAACTCCGCCATTAACAAATTGCAGCACTTACAATAAACTGATTGTCCCTAATCAATTAAAAAGAGGATCTTACATGAGTGTATTTTCATATTGAATTTATTAAAAGAATTGTATAAAAGTGATAAAATACGAGGCTCTGTCGAGTATTTTTTATACTTTTAGCAAATAATTTTAATAAACTATATCTGGAAAGACACGAATGCAAGATTCTTTTTATCACATGAACAAAATAAGCCCAGTAAATGTGCTAAAAGAAGACAGGCTTCCCATTTGGAAGAGAATAAAGTCAGTGAGGTTAAAAATAAATGAGCAAAAGCATAGTGCAGCACTGTATTTAAATTACCGTTACAGTGTTGCATAATTATTGGAGCGAGACGGGTATACTGAATTGTAAACACGTCACGGACCTGTTTTTTAATGCGCCCTGTCTATCAATGTACATTTTTGACAGCGCGTATGAATACATAAAACTAGTGATTAGCCGCCTCATTTGCATAGCTATTATATAACTGAGTAGTGTAATATCTTTTTTTTATTAAATTGTCTTTATTAAACTATTGCTTCGCGGTTTATGTGATAAAATAAGATCTTTCACCAAATAGCAACATATTTTCTGTTTATTATTTGTTTCATATTCTCGTAAAATGGTACAGCAATTGGCTAAATTGGAAAAAATATATTAAATTTAAACGGTAAACCGTGACAATTATGACGTCCTAATGGCGAAAGTCACATTTGATGCTCGGTGCTGTTGACGTTACGCTCCTTTTTCTGTGCGATACTGGAACCAGCTCAAAAACAGTGAACATAACTAAATGATAATTTCAGTGTTATTTGTCACTGTTATTTTCACTGAAAATTACCGTAATTCAGTGAAAGCAAATAATGATCGTATATTTAATTGTACTCCATTTATAAGCATACCTTCACAGTCATAACTCCATTTATAAGCATATCCTTCACTGTCATTGTGCTTTGGATGACCTTTACAAGCTTACATCTACGGACCATATGCTTCATGTTTGACAATTTACCAGCCTGCCTCAAAGGAACATGGTCCTTGTATTGCTTTTTACTAGCATACCCCCACGGCCCGTGTTCATTGTATGGGCCTTTACTAGCATACCTTCATGGACCATGTTTCGCGTATGGTTTTACTAGCAAACCTTCATGTACCATGTTCATTGTATGACTTTTTACTAGCATACCTTCACGTACCATGTTCATTGTATGGCTTTTTACTAGCATACCTTCACGTACCATGTTCCTTGTATGGCTTTGTACTAGCATATCATTACGGACCATGTTCCTTGTATGGTTTTACTAGCAAACCTTCACGGACCATGTTTCTTGTATGGTTTTACTAGCATACCTTCATGGACCATGTTTCTTGTATGGCTTTTTACTAGTATACCTTCATGGACCATGTTTCTTGTGTGGCTTTACTGGCATACCTTCATGTACCATGTTTCTTGTATGGTTTTACTAGCATACCTTCATGGACCATGTTTCTTGTATGGTTTTACTAGCATACGTTCATGGACCATTTTCCTTGTATGGGCTTTTACTAGCATACCTTCATGGTCCATGTTCATTGTATGGATTTTTACTTGCATACCTTCACGGCCCATGTACCTTGTATGGCCTTTACTAGCATACCTTCACAGACCATGTACCTTGTATGGATTTTTATTAGTTTATCTTCACAGAACATGTTATGAGCGTGATTTTTACTAGCATACCTTCACGGACCACGTTCCTTGTATGGGCGTTTTACTAGCATACCTTCACGGACCATGTTATGTGAGTGATTTATACTAGCATACCTTCACGGACCATGCGCCTTGTATTGCCTTTACTAGCAAATCTCCACGGACCATGTTCCTGCATGGTTTTTTGCTAGCATACCTTAATTTCCGGTATGAAAATCAAGAGATGAAGATACAGTTTGTTATATTGTCTTCATCTATTAAGTAAAAATGATGTTTGTATAATATACTTTTTAAAAAATGAAGTGTCGTAAGTTGCATTTGTGCCTTTGTAGAGTATTTTCAAAATAAAAATGTTGACCATACATATAGTTTATTGCATGATCATTTATTGGCATTAAACAACATATAATTATGTACATAACAATCTACACACTATAAATACAACGTGCTTTTGCAAAACGCTGTTAAATTAGCTCTGACTATTGTGTCAATTCAGAGCCCAATTACTAGAATACCCTCAAACAGATATCTTAGAGTTGTAAGACAATACACAGACCTAAGAAATTATATTACAAAAAATCAGAGTTTAACATCCCCGAAGTTTCACTCATTCATTAGATAAAATAATGGATGAAACAATGGGAAAGTAAAAACTGTCGTTTGTGATACAATTTCTTAGGCATGTGGACAATACTATTAACGATATTCTACAATAGATATTGTATGTAAGGTTATTTGGTCCTACTTTTCACTGTACGATATTTCTACATTCACAAACATGGTCCCATTTCGTCTTGAGCAAACCGCGCATAAATATTTCATTTCTGTCATAATTATCTATATATGGAAAACAAATAGTTGCTTAAATAACCACCGTTGTTATAGTTATACATGCACTATACACTTATCAAAGTAACCAGTAAAATAATCAGCATGCACTTTGTTTCTATTTTAGAATGTACGACGCATATATCGCTGGCTTAGAATGAGTAGGTCATAAGTACAAAACCAATACGTTGAGAAAACAAGAACATCTGTCTGACAATCACTCTTTACTTTTGGTAAAACAAGTTCTTTCAGTCTCAGTTTGGTCAACATGACAAGTTCC
Organism: Spisula subtruncata; assembly: GCA_963678985.1. Taxonomy (NCBI): domain Eukaryota; kingdom Metazoa; phylum Mollusca; class Bivalvia; order Venerida; family Mactridae; genus Spisula; species Spisula subtruncata. Next base: position 7,668,076 of record OY787668.1, read on the forward strand.
GAATTTCATCAAAACAGGCTCATAAGAAGCGCCGTATGAAGTATATTTCAAATATGCATTAGTCTTATAAGGTCGTAAGTGGCTCTTACGACCTTCCCATTCTAAGCCAGCAATATAATGCAGAATCCCAGGGTGTGATTTATATAGTATAAGTAGAATAGAGTTGATTTATGTCACGTGCTCATGCTACTGACATGTAATGTACTAACAATGTATGTATAATATGTTACATGTTATGGATGTGGAGGAAACGTGTGATTTCTCGGATTTTTTTCTATCAACAATGGTCAATTATCGGGCGTTAATTTCCAAAAAGATCTGTAGTTGTATTAATTTTGTTTTGTAATTCGGTTGATTGTCATGCACATTTCGTACATTAAATTGAGCGTTAGTGCTAAGATACAGTGTATATTTGTACTTTGATGAATGTATATTTTGCCGGGAATATAAAGCGCAAGTATTTTCACCTGGTTCTTTCAATACTACATCATTACCGCCATTAGACCTAGTTAACTCTGGATCATTGCTATGTCTCATTTCTTTTTACCAATACAATTCACAAGTTATGTGTTGTTTATTATGGATTGTAATAAGACAAAGACATAATTATTTAGGCCTTTGAATACACGTATATTAGAGCCACAACGATTTATTGGAATGTCCTATCTGGTTACATATGTGCCATT
>OY787668.1:7668961-7715961 GCA_963678985.1 Spisula subtruncata
TTTTTAAAATTGGAATATAAAACATCCAAAATTAATTTCAGTAGTATGCATAAAATGCACCACAGTTTGTGTAGCTGACACACATGTATAATAATGAACACCATATGGACAGTATAGTAGAATGAACACCAGGCTGGGGAGAATATTCAAACTAGCCAATCACAGGATGATTGAGATAATGATAAGAGGCTCAATTGGTCAAGGTGCTAATTTGAGTAATTCGAAACATACACCATTACTGTGTAAGATGTGTAAATATCATTATATCTGTGGTGAAATGTTGTAGCAGTCAGAATTTAACAAGTTCAAAATGATGATGTATATCTTTATAAATTAAATCAGTCTCCATGGCTTCCTCTAATTAACACATTTAAACAAATATTCTATTTTTATTATACTTTTAATTTGTTCATATATGTCTGAAAATACTGTGCAATATAATGCAGCATATATGAACACATACATTAAAACTAACACTTCAATATAGTATAAATGAGGTGGTCTTAATAATAAGGAGATTTTTATCCAAGGGTGGAGTGTATCTGGGGGGGTTGTACTCTGCTATAATGTTTGAAAGAATTAGAATGGTGTAGATCAATATCAACTCTGAAGAGAATCTTTACAAATTCAAATGGAATACAATTTAATACAACAATTTAAAATGGAAAATGAGGTTGAATGTTTATACTATATATAATTTTTATGTACAATGAACATAAGTTGTGCGCACTTTAAAGCCCGGTGCAAGTCCCGGACATCCCAGTGGAGGAGGGCCGGTATACAGTGATAATCCAGAATGTTTTTCGAACAAAAAGGAATTGCATTTTTACATTCCCAATGTAACTCCGGTGTACCCTGATCTGACAGAATATTCAGTTTCGGTTTCCGTAGAGTCCTGAAAAAGCCCGGTTTGGTCCCGGTTGGTGCTGGTGGTTGTCCGGTTATCACCCAATTATACCATGGTTGTGTCAGGTGACATGCCAGTGTTACCCTGAAGTCAAGGTAGACATAAGGTAGAGATCCAGCAGTGTTCAGGAAAAGGCAGGTGGAGTCCCAGTAATCCCCGGATTAAGACAAGTTCTCAATAGCATTCCCCGGTGACTCCGGGTTATATTTAACATTTTTAAAAAATACGGGGTTGTTACCCTGTGCACCACGCTTTATTCGGTTTGTACCGGATGTTCACTGTCTCCCCGGTTAGTCACGGTTTGCCCCGGATTGAAAACTGGGATGTTAAACGGGGACAGTTAGACTGAGAATGGGGCTTAAAGATTAGTAAGTGTAATGAATCCCTAATAAATTATATTGGTTATGTTTCTATTTGTAACAAATCAGTCACAAATCAGGAATAATTATGAAATTAGAGTCAACCAATCAGCTACAAATAACAACCAGGAAAACACTATTAGTAATGAATCACGAATAAATCATGATTTGGAAATGAAATTTTATTATGAATTGTAGTATAACTTTTGAAGGCGGTTTAATGGGAAAACCGATTTACGCGCGATTAATTAAATGAATCACTGGCAAATCATAGTAATAAATCGGGAAAAACCTGATTTTGGTGTGATTTATGTGTGATTTGTGTATGATTTGTTTAAAAAACATTTTTTTTTATTTGGGATAACTTCTGGCAATAACATAGTATCCACTAAAAGTTTATGGCAAACCTCTGGCAAACTTTTTTCAGAATATAAGTTTGCGGTGAACTTCTGGCAATAACGTAGTATCTATTTAAAGTTTCCGGTAAACCTCCGGCAAACTTTTTTCAGAATATAAGTTTGCGGTGAACTTCTGGCAATAACGTAGTATCTATTTAAAGTTTCCGGTAAACCTCCGGCAAACTTTTTTCAGAATATAAGTTTGCGGTGAACTTCTGGCATACTTTTAGCGAACATTCATATCAAAGAAAGTTTCTGGCAAACTTTTGGTGAACTGGCATTCATTCTGGCAAATTTGCGGTAACTTCGCCAGAAGTTTGCCGGAAGTTCACCGCTACCGGCGAAGTCCTGCGAACAATGACTCTGACTTTGCGGCGAACTGATCAGTTTGCGGTAAATTTGCCGCAACTTTGCGGTAAGTTTGCGGTAAACTTTCTATTTCCGTAAGGGTTTCGGGCAATTCGGCTTAAAAAGCTGTATAAATGACGATTATGATAGCAGTTGATTGTTATAAATTAATTTAAAAAATACATTATTTATATACAACTGCTCTTCAAACTAACATCACAATTAACAATATTTTGTTTTTAATATAAGAATTGTAAATCTTAATTCACAAAAAGTGACCTGAACTGCAATTCGAGTGATGGGAAAAACATAACAAATTAAAGTGAGAAGTTAAGGTGCTAAAACCCTAATGCATAAATAAAATCTTGTCAGATGATGAGGTGCTAAAACCCTAATGCATAAATAAATTCTAGGTGCTGTATAATTATATAATGATTTACAATAAACAGCATAGATCCCCTAATATCAAGATAAGCCACCAAGACCATACACTAAATTAGTTTCACAGCAGGGTACTAATATACAACCAATCAGTACTATATTGTCACCATCTGTCATCTTAATATACATGTACAGTATATTGATCAGTGTTTTACCTTAAATGATTGACATTGATTGACACTTTTAAATCAACGTTTGGGTTACTTTTATAAAAAAGTATAAATTATGTTTATTTATTTCATGCTTACCGGTGGTTTACGGCGCAATAACGGTGGATTATTCCCCGATAATTTCACTGTTCATAATTTCACAGTTCATAATTTCACGGCAAACGGACTAGTTTTTAAAAATCAAATTTCCTCGCCGTCAAAAATTAAATAATAAGCACCTTCACTTGCTCTCTTAATCTTTAACAATTAACACAACACTATGTATACATAAATGTAAAACAAATGGACGCAATTGAAGATGTTGCAGAAGAACTATTTGATTGCAACTCGACGCGTGCATGGCGGGAAAACGACGTCACGCAAAACATTTCAGGTAAATAGTGGAGTATTTCCATCATTTAAGCTATTTGAAGCATGAAATAAATAGAATATTAGTATTTTACCGTGTATGATCGTTTGATAATTCACCTCGTGAGCAGCTGACTTATATTTTCACTCGTGGCTACGCCACTCGTGAAAATATTACATCAGCTGCTCACTCGGTGAATTATCAGCCGATCATACACGGAAAAATACAAATATCCTGTATCCAAACCACGGAGGTCTCTCTAATTCCGTGTCCGAACAAAAAGTGTAAATTAATGGACATGCACATGTATGACTTGTGCTACAATGCTCATTTTGATGTTTCAAATATAATTTATTGCAATATTTCTACACGTAGACACCATTTAAAAAATAAATAAAGCACTTTTCTCATTTACTTGTATATGAATTTCAAATGAACCAAGGATTTAAATACATATTTAGTTATATACCTCCGTGAATGAACAAAGGTTTCATGATGGAAGAGTAAGATTTGAAACAGACTACATTGTATTGCCAAACAATTTAGTTTTACCTACATACAACACAATTTTACATAGAATTGATTCTGATTTTAAGTTATTCGTCGTGTGAACTTTTCCGGTGATTCCTTACTTTCTTTGATTGTAGTAAACAACACATCAATGTTCTCGTGTTAACACTAAACAAGTAAGCACATGCGGACATGTAAAATCATGCCGCCCGGATTTTAGTACAAACTATATCTAGAAAGAAATTTCCTCCTGTGTAAATTAACGTTTTAATTTCTGGCTGGATAGTCGTTCTTTTGAAATGATATAGCTAATATTCTATACTTTTATAATGTGTGAACTGATGAATTATTAAAATACACAATTTCTTTATGCTAGTATAAAATGTAAGTCAGGTTTCAATGAGTGGATTGTGCGCGCGTGATGCATGGTATTTAGGTTCGAAAAGCATGGCTCTCCTTTTAAAACTTTAATAATATATTTTAATAATATAATTGTTGGAAACCTTAGTCTACACAGTTCTTAAAACTGCAAATAATAAACATTTTGAGCAAGTTAAATGCCAATTGTTGAGTATTGAATTCAGTTCTTTATTTTACATTTTCTTGCCCTTGAAATTTTTGTTCCGAAAACATGGCTTTTTATGTTTTATTATTGAAAATACATTAACAAAAGTTACATTATTAAAAAGTCTATACGATTTTGTTTTCGTAAGTGTTCATCTTTTAAAAATCGACAGAGTAAAACGTGATTTACAGCGGTTTAAAGTTGACACATTTTTTATTTCCTTTACACGCTTTTCCTTTAATCGGCTCGTGTATTCGCTTTGAGCCCTCGTTTGACGTCATCAAAGGGAGACAATTTAATTACGGTCTTAATTGAAAGGGTGTATAGATTGACTAAAATATATTTGAGGAATTTCATAACGTTAAGTAATATGGCTGCCATTTTGTACGACATGTCCTCATGTGTTCAATTCATGGTACACTATGTATCATGAATTGTTCTATTGAAATGCAAAGTTTGAAGTATTTTGAACATACGAGAAAAATTATATAGGAATTTTCCTGGAACATTTGAAACGCCCCTCGTGTATGTGCAAACTATTAATAACTTTATAAAGTACAATCTGAAACTTAGTGTATGAGAAGCGTTACTGAGTTCTCGTATAATGATCTTATTATTGATTAATATATCTTTTAAAATTGCTGTTTTCTACTACATGAAAATGGTAGAAGTGTAAGAAGAAGTTTAGGGACATTGAAGGATTAAGAATACTAGATATAACTTTATAAATTACAGTGAAGTTCCGCTAATAAGACCAGTCAAAAAGATGGGCTTATTAGCGAATCGGTCTTATTAGTAGACATTTTTTGTTCTAAATTAAATACTTTGGGACCTTAAACTGGCAAAAATCTGCATTATTTCTAAATAATCAAAGTGGTTTTATTAGCGGAACTTTACTGTACGAGTTTGTGATTCTGTTGTCGGCGACATTCTGTAGTTTAGCCGAACATTGCGTCTGTTTCTTGGTGCTTGTACTGTTTGTGAATTAAGGATATTGTGATCGCTATAGAAGCACCGTTTTATATAGCGTAACATGTCTAACAATGGACGGAATATGTAACGTGTTCACTTTAAACACAATGTTCAAACAAAGCGCAGTTCTCTTTTGAATCTTGAAGCTGTTTTACACACGGATAGGTCTTGTACATTAAGATTGTCGTTTTTACACCTTGCTTTAGCAAACTCACAACTGAAATATAGAAAGTCAATTGATTACTTGCACATTTTGTCTCTGATAGCCATACTGCAGAAACAGTTAAATCACATTAAATGCATTTTTGAAATTAACTGGTTTCGTTTTTTATGTGATTTTCGGTTGCTTTTAAACGAAATATGTGCGTTTATTTCTAACAAATTTTAGTATCATAAAACCACAATAATTGAAGTTATGGGTTTTGTTGTTGCTTTCAGTGAACAGGACTATTATTCATAAAACATTTTTATGCATTGTTTGCAAGAAACTAAAAATACTTTTGTAGATCTAGCGCTTAACAGAACGTTTCAAAACAATGTGAAAGTTGATAATCATCTTCTTCCTGTTTAACTGATACATTTAAGCAAATTATAAGATCTAGTATAATTATATCCCTAACAGGGGATCACAATATTGTTTGTAGAAAAAACACTATATACTCAAATTTTCGACCATGCGGTCTTTTTCAAGAGATGAAGAATGACTCATATAAATTATAAGATATTTTGGAAATTCTCTGAGTTTTCACTTTAGAGACATTGTGAATGCCACTCCTGAAAAAATTTGAATACTTATCCATTACTTCCGATAATGACGCATCAACCTTGCAACGAAGTGTGATTAAAACTTAAATTATCACGTTTTTAATTCCGATTTCAAAGAAATGGAAACGTTATTGTCGATGAGAACGATATTTCGTTAAAATTTATGTAAATTTCTTTAAGTCGTACGAACAAAGAATTAATTAAGGACATGCATCTTTAATACATCGTCAATCAAAGACATCCTCGCCTAATTGACACCTTTATTGTCGCGCAAATCAATTTACTGTATAACATTTGAATTATTTATGTTAATTACGACTTTCCATGCTAGGTACATGATAAACAAATGTAAAACAATGTAATTTGTCAAACATGAATTATTTTCACCGCGTCAAAGTGTGGTCTGAATGTTTGTGTTTATATAACGGAATTAACACGAATGAAGACGTGCTGCACATTACAAACGAATGGTTCCGTCATATTGACAACCTTTTCGTATTGGGTATGACGGTTTCCGATCATTTCATATGCGTATTTGTCGAGTACGTTGACACTTTATGATTAAGCCATTTTAGATAATGCAATTAAATATTTCGGGATCATAATCTTCACCCTCTCCTTGGATTGTGAATGTGTGCATCTTAACCACTTAGGCCGGGGAGCGATATAAAGTGTCAACATGAACACCGTCACGTGTGATCAGCCATACACCTCAACAGCTCCGAACATAAAACACACAAGTAAAACCATCCATAGTTCATTCAAAAGTGAATAGCAACATAGCTGTTTGAACATAACTCAATATAATACGCGGTCAACAATTTTGAATTTACACAGAAAGTACATTAAATAATTTGATGAAAACCCTTACCTACTAACTGAGCTTTTAAGAAACATGAAAATTTAATTACTTAATACCTACTTACTCCATTTTAAGAAAACATGGAATTTTAATTACTTAATACCTACAAACATGATGTTAAGAAAACATGGAATTTTAATTATTTATTAATTGGTTAATGGCTTCCACCTGGGACTAAAATACATGTGTCAAATATTTACATAGTAATGCGGACGAGAGTAGAGTTAGTAGAAGAGTTATGTGGCCTGTGTCTTACATTACTTATAGTAAATATATTACCAACGATAAAAGTCACAATAAAATGTCATCCTGCTTAGACTGTTCTTTGTACATGGTCAATGGTTTACATATTTATGTACGAGTGAATATACGGCCAAGTATTAACACAAATACGATGCAGACAAATAATGTACTTAAGTACTGTACAAAAACTGAACAAAAACACCATATTTTAAGTTTTTATATAATCCAGTTTCCGCAAACATAAACGCTAAGTGTAACACCACAAAAACTGTATGTTACCGTACGTTCGTAGAGGTCATGTAGGGTGCATCAAGAATATCCCAAAATAATCGCTTGATGTTTAACATTTTTTACCTGAACCAACAATGTGTCTTTTTGCTGACTGTGTTGATCATCGAATTGATAACATTCAGAGTCGACGCTAGAGTCGTTCATTCGATCCTATACCTCAGTTTGATATCTGTATGACGCTCGTGGATAGTTATTAATATTACTTAGGAAACTGGTCGATGTAACCAAAGGGGAAATCCGGTCCATATAGTATTTATGTGTATATAAATAAACTTAGATACCGAGGGTTTACCTGGCTTTGTAATTTTGACCGAATGATTAAGAGAAACTTGTAACACTAACTTGTTTTGATCGAATAATAGAGATACCTTCACCTATCATGTGCTTTGTATGGCATTTTCTAGCATATCTTCACAGGCAATGTGATTTATATGGCCTTTGCTAGCATATCTACACGGACCATGTTCATTGTATGGCTTTTTACTAGCATACATTCACGGACCATGTTCCTTGTATTTTCTTTCTAGCATACCTTCACGGAACATGTTCCCTGTATGGAATATTACCAGCATACCTTCACGGACCATGTTCCTTGTATGGTTTTATACTAGCATACCTTCATGGACCATGTTCCCTGTATGGACTTTTAATAGCCTACCTTCACGGACCATGTTCGCTGTATGGACTTTTAATAGCATACCTTCATGGACCATGTTCCTTGTATGGTTTTATACTAGCATACCTTCATGGACCATGTTCCCTGTATGGACTTTTAATAGCCTACCTTCACGGACCATGTTCGCTGTATGGACTTTTAATAGCATACCTTCATGGACCATGTTCCTTGTATGGTTTTATACTAGCATACCTTCATGGACCATGTTCCCTGTATGGTTTTATACTAGCATACCTTCATGGACCATGTTCCCTGTATAGACTTTTAATAGCCTACCTTCACGGACCATGTTCGCTGTATGGACTTTTAATAGCATACCTTCATGGACCATGTTCCTTGTATGGTTTTATACTAGCATACCTTCACGGACCATGTTCCCTGTATGGACTTTTAATAGCATACCTTCACGGACCATGTTCCCTGTATGGACTTTTACTAGCCTACCTTCACGGACCATGTTCGCTGTATGGACTTTTAATAGCATACCTTCACGGACCATGTTCCCTGTATGGACTTTTACTTGCATACCTTCACGGACCATTGACTTTGTATGGCCATAACTTGCATACCTTAACGGACCATGTTCCCTGCATGGACTTATACTTGCCTACCTTCACGGACCATTCACTTTGTATGGCCATTACTTGCATACCTTCACGGACCATGATCCTTGTATGGATTTTTACCAGCATACCTTCACGGGCCATGTTTCTTGTATGGTTTTATACTAGCATACCTTCATGGACCATGTTCCCTGTATGGACTTTTACTAGCATACCTTAACGGACCATGTTCCCTGTATAGCTTTACTTGCATACCTTCACGGACCATTGACTGTGTGTGGCCAGTACTTGCATACCTTCACGGACCGTATTCTTTGTATTGCTTTTTATTAGCATACCTTCGTGGACCATGTTCCTTGTATTGCTTTTTACGAGTATGCCTTCACGGACCATGATACTTGTATTGATTTTTACGAGTATGCCTTCACGGACCATGATACTTGTATTGATTTTTACGAGTATGCCTTCACGGACCATAATACATGTATTGCTTGTGACTGGCATACCTTCACGGACCATTTTACACTTTTTACTTGCATACCTTCACGGACCATGTTCTTTGTGTGACCTTTACTAGAATACCTTAACGGACCATGTTCCGTGTATTGCTTTTTTACTAGCATACCTTCAGGGGTCATGTACTTTTTATGGCCTTTACTAGCATACCTTCACGGACCATGTTCCTTGTATCGCTTTGACTTGCATACCTTTACCGACCATGTTCTGTGTATGGCCTTGTACTTGCATACCTTCACTGACCATGTTATTGGTATGACGTTTTACTTGCATACCTCCACGGACCATGTTATTTGTATGACTTTTAACTAGTAGACCTTCACGGACCAAGTTATTTGTATGACTTATTACTAGTATACCTTCATGTCTGGTATCAATCTTGAAAATTAAGATATGAAGATATATCTTTTTGACATTGTGTTCATATGTTAAGTAAATATGATGTTTGTATAATATACTTAAAATGAAGTGTCATATGTTGCCTAGATGCCTAGAGTATTTCCAAAAAACAAAACGTTGACCATACATGTAGTTTATTTAAATGACAATTTATTGGCATTAAACACCATAATTACATTTATGTACATTACAATCTACACACTACACACTATGAATACGACGTTCTTTTGCAAAACGCTGTGAATTAGCTCTGACTGTTGTGTCAATTCAGAGCCCAATTACTAGAATACTCTGAAACAGATATCTTAGATTTGTAAGACAATACACAGGCCTAAGAAATTATATTACAAAAAACGAGTTTAAGATCCCCAAATCATTACATAAAATAATGGATGAAACAATGGGGAAGTAAAACTGTCGTTTTTGATACAATTTCTTAGGCCTGTGGACAATAATATTAATGTTATGCTACAATGGATACTGTACGTAAGGTTATTTGGTCCTACTGTTCACTGTACGATATTTCTACATTCACAAACATGGTCCCATTTTTTCTTGAGCAAACCGCACATAAATATTTCATTTCTGTCATAATTATCTATATATGGAAAACAAATAATGCCTTAAATAACCACCGTTGTTATAGTTATGCATGCACTATACAATTATCAAAGTAACCATTAAAACAATCAACATACACGTATGTTTCTATATAATGTACGACGCATCTATCGCAGGCTTAGAATGAGGAGGCCGTAACTACAAAATCAATATTTTGATGAAACAAGAAAAACTGTCTGACCATTACTCTTTACTTATGGTAAAACAAGCTCTTTTAACCTCAGTTTGGTCAACATGACACGTTCCGAATTTCATGAAAACAGACTCATAAGAAGCGCCGTATGAAGTATATTTCAAATATGCATTAGTCTTATAAGGTCGTAAGTGGCACTTACGACCTTCCCATTCTAAGCCAGCAATATAATGCAAAATCCCAAGGTGTGATTTATATAGTATAAGTAGAGTGGAGTTGATTGATGTCACGTTCTCATGCTACTGACATGTTGAATGTCATCGTAGTCATGTGTTTTAGTTCTGAGGGAATTGACATTACGCCAGCAGTCAATATATAAACCCTTTAAATCAATTTTAACGGTAAATCATAATCACAATGACAAAAGGTTTAACTTGAAAAACTTCGCCAAGCAACCTTCGAGGAGCGATCTCTTCTCTGGCGTAATGCCAATTATGAACGTACATTTCATCACAAGTGCGTAGCACAGTAGCACCGCAGCTCGTCTCACACACAATACAACTACACACTCATTGTAATAGACTTATTAACATACAGATTTATTTTGCCTGCAACCTTCAGTATAGATTGACAAAAATATAATGGAGGAATTTCATAACTATACTAGGGCAGCAGTGCCACTTTGTACGACATGCTCTCATGCGTTCAATTCATGGTACAATATGTATCATGGATTGTTCTATTGAAATACAAAGTTTGAAGCATTTTGAACATAGAGCACTTTTCCTGCAACGTTTGAAACGCATCTCGTACATGTGCAAAGTATTAATATCTTTATAAAGTGCAGCCTGAGACTTAGTGTATGAGAGTTGTATCATTATGCGTTACTGAGTTCTCGTATAATATATGTAATGATCTTAATATTGATTAATGTGTATTTTAACAGTGCTGTTTTCTACTACATGAAAATGATGGAAGCATAAGACGAAAGTCAGGACCATAGAGTGAGTAAGAACACAAGCTTTCAGTTTATAAAATACGAGTTTGTAATCCTGAAGCAGACTTCTATTGTCGGCGATATTATGGGGTATAGCCAAACAATGCGTCTGTTTTTTAGTACATACTGCTGGTCAATTAAGGTTGAGAATATTGTGATCGCTATAGAAGCACCGTTTTATATAGCGTTACATGTCTAACAATGGACGGAATATGTAACGTGTTCACTTTAAACACAACGTTCATACAAAGCGCAGTTCTCTTTTGAATCTTGAAGCTGTTTTACACACGGATAGGTCTTGTACATTTAGATTGTCGTTTTCACACCGTGCTTTAGCAAACTCACAGCTGAAATATAGAAAGTCAATTGATTAATTGTAAATCTCTGATCTCTGATCTCTATAATCATATTGTGGAAACAGTTAAATCACAGTAATTGACAATGCGCCAGAGCAGAGATCGCTCCGCCTGGTTGTTCGCCGAAGGCTGCTTGGCGAAGGGTTTGAAGGTGATCCATTGGAACATGTGATTATGATTAACCGTTAAAATTGATTTAAATGGCATTGATTGACAACTGGCGTAATGTCAATTGCAGTTTTGGAATTCAAACTAGTTTCGTTTGTTTTTTGTGATTGTTTTCAAACGGAATATGTGCGTTTATTTCTAACAATTGTTAGTATCATAAAAACACTATAATTGAAGTCATGGGTTTTGTTGTTGATTTCAGTACATTTGTTGAAGAGCGGGCTATATGCTCATGTGTTTTACGCATATTTTGCATGTAGGTAAAACATTATTGTAGCGCTTAACAGAACTTTTAAAACAATGTAAAAGTTGATATTCTTATTTTTTATGTTTAACTGGTGCACTTAAGAAAAGTGTAAGCTGAGTTTTCACTTAAGACGCATTGTGAATACCACCCCTGAGAATTTTGAAGAATTATCCATGACGTCATAATGACGAATCAACCGTTCGACGATGTGTGATTAAAACTTGAATTATCACATTTTTTAATTCCGATTTCAAAGAAATGGAAACGTTATTGTCGATGAGAATGATACCTCATGAAAATTATGTAAATCGTATGAACAAAGAATTAATTAAGGATGTGCCTCTTTAATACATCGTCAATCAAAGACATCCTCGCCTAATTGACACCTTTATTGTCGCGCAAATCAATTTACAGTATAATATTTGAATTATTTATGTTAATTACGACTTTCCATGCAAGGTACATGATATACAAATGTAAAACAAGCTAAAATGTCAAACATAAATTATTTTCACCGCGTCAAAGGATGGTCTGAATGTATGTGTTTATATAACGGAATTAACATGAATCAAAACGTGCTATACATTACAAACGAAAAAAAGAACGAATGATTCCGTCATGTTGACACTTTCTTCGTATTGGGTATGACGGTTTCCGATCATGTCATCCGTGTATTTGTCGAATTCGGTGACACTTAATGTTTAAGTCATTCTAGCTAATGTAATTAATGATTACACTTTGATTGTGAATGTGTGCATCTTAACAACTTCGTGGGTGGGGCGATATAAAGTGTCAACATGAACACCGTCACGTGTGATCAGCCATACACCTCAACAGCTCCGAACATAAAACACACAAGTAAAACCATCCATAGTTCATTCAAAAGTGAAAAGTAACATGCCTAGTTGAACATTGCTCATTATAATACGCGGTCAACAATTTGAATTTACACAGAAAGTACATTAAATAATTTTATGAAAACCCTTACCTACTAACTGAGCTTTTAAGAAACATGAAAATTTAATTACTTAATACCTACAAACTCGATTTTAAGAAAACGTGGAATTTAAATAACTTAATACCTACAAACACGATGTTAAGAAAACATGGAATTTTAATTACTTAATACCTACAAACACGATGTTAAGAAAACAAGGAATTTTAATTATTTATAAATTGGTTAATGACTTCCACCTGGGACTAAAATACATGTGTCAAATATTTACATAGTAATGCGAGCGAGAATATTGTTAGTAGAAGAGTTATGTTGCCTGTGTCTTACATTACTTATAGTAAATATATTACCAACGATAAAAGTCACAATAAAATGTCATCCTGCTCAGACTGTTCTTTGTACATGGTCAATGGTTTACATGTTTATGTACGAGTAAATATACGGTCAAGTATTAACACACATACGATACAGACAATTACTGTACTAAAGTACTGTAAAAAAAGTGGACAAAAACACAATAGTTTTAGTTTTTATATAATCTAGTTTCCGCAAACATAAACGTTAAGTGTAACACCACAAAAACTGTATGTAACCGTACATTCGTAGAGGTCATATAGGATGCGTCGAGAATATCCCAAAATAATCTCTTGTTTTATTTTTGCGTGTTTTTATGTGAACCAACATATAGTCTTATTGCTGACTGTGTTGGTCATCGAATTGAGAATATTCAGAGTCGACGCTACGGTTGTTGGTTCGATTCTATACCACTGCATACCTTAAATCAGTTAAAAATAGAGAAACTTGCATTACCACCTGTTATGACCGAATTATATAGAAACTAGTGATACTAACTTGTTTTGACCGAATACTAGAGAGAGTTGCTATACTAACTGGTTTTGACCGAATAGTAGAGAAACTAGTAATGCTAACATTTTTGACCAAATAGTAGAGAAACTTGTAATACTAACTTGCTTTGATAGACTGATAGTGAAACTTGTAATACTAACTTGTTTTGACCGAATAATAGAGAAACTTGTAATACTAACTTGTTTTCACCGAATAATAGAGAAATATGTAATATTAACTTGTTTTGACCGAATAATAGAGAAACTTGTAATACAAACTTGGTTTGACCGAATAATAGAGAAACTTTTCATACAAACTTGGTTTGACCGAATAATAGAGAAACTTTTCATACAAACTTGTTTTGATCGAATAATAGAGATACTCCTTCACATAACATGTGCTTTCTATGGCATTTACTAGCATTTCTTCACAGACCATGTGCTTCATATGGCCTTTACTAGCATACTTTCACCGACCATGTTCCTTGTATGGTTTTTTACTGACATACCTTCACGGACCATGTTCCATGTATGGTTTTTTACTGACATACCTTCACGGACCATGTTCCTTGTATGGTTTTACTAGCATACCTTCATGGACCATGTTCCTTGTATGGTTTTACTAGCATACCTTCACGGACCGTGTTCCTTGTATGGTTTTTTACTAGCATACCTTCACGGACCATGTTCCTTGTATAGCTTTTTACTAGCATACCTTCACGGACCATGTTCCTTGTATAGCTTTTTACTAGCATACCTTCACGGACCATGTTCCTTGTATGGCTTTTTACTAGTATACCTTCACGGACCATGTTCCTTGCATGGCTTTTCACTAGCGTATTTTCACGGACAATGTTCCTTGTGTGGGCTTTTAACTTGCATATCTTCACGGCACAGGTGCCGCGCGTGTTTTACTAGCATACCTTTACAGACGATGTTCCTTGCATGACCTTTACTAGCATACCTTCACGGACCAAGTTCATTGTATGGCTTATTACTAGTATACCTTCATGTCTGGTATCAATATTGAATATCAAGAGATGAAGATATATCTTTGTTACATTGTGTTCATATGTTAAGTAAAAATAATGTTTGAATAACATACTAAAATTTAAGTGTCGTATGTTGCCTATGTGCCTTTGTAGAGTATTTTAAAAAACAAAACATTGACCATACATGTAATTTATTTTCATGGCAATGTATTGGCATTAAACAACATAACTATGTACATAACAATCTACACACTATAAATACGACGTTCTTTTGCAAAACGCTGTGAATTAGCTTTGACTGTTGTGTCAATTCAGAGCCCAATTACTAGAATACTCTCAAAAGATGTCTTTAATTTGTAAGACAATACACAGGCCTAAGAAATTATATTACAAAAAAACGACTTTAACATCCCCAAAGTTTCACTCATTCATTAGATAAAATAATGGATGAAAGAAATGGGGAAGTAAAAACTGTCGTTTGTGATACAATTTCTTAGGCATGTGGACAATACTATTAATGATATGCTACAATGGATACTGTACGTAAGGCTATTTGGTCCTTACTGTTCACTGTACGATATTTCTACATTCACAAACATGGTCCCATTTCGTCTTGAGAAAAACGCACATTAATATTTCATTTCTGTCATAATTATCTATATATGGAAAACAAATAATTCCTTAAATAACCACCGCTGTGAGAGTTATGCATGCACTATACAATTATCAAAGTAACCACTAAAACAATCAACATACACGTATGTTTCTATATAATGTACGACGCATATGCATATACCGCTGGCTTAGAATGAGAAGGCCGTAACTACAAAATCAATATTTTGAGGAAACAAGAAAAACTGTCTAACCATTATTCTTTACTTATAGTAAAACAAGCTATTTCAACCTCACTTTGGTCAACATGGTCAACATGACAAGTTCCGAATTTCATGAAAACAGGCTCATAAGAAGCGGCTAATGATGTAGATTTCAAATATACATTTGTCTTATATGGTCGCAAATGGCACTTCCGACCTTCTTATTCTAAGCCAGCGATATGCAGAATCTCAAGGTGTGATTTATATATCAGTAGAGTAAAATTGATTGATGTCACGTGTTCTGACATGTTGAATGTCATCGTAGTGATGTGTTTAGTTATGTAGGAATTGACATTACGCAAGCAGTCAATATGTACCATTTAAATCAATTGTCACAGAATATTATAATCACACGGTACAAAGGAATAACTTGAAAACCTTCGCTAGGCCACCTTCGACAAACAATCAGGTGGAGCGATCTCTGCTCTGGCGTAATGTCAATTTTGAACGTAGACTTTTATCATAAGCGTGTAACACAATAGCACCGCAGCTCGTCTCACATACTACACAACTACACACTCTTTTTACTAAACTTATTAACAAACATATTTATGTTTTCCTGCACATTTCAGTATAGATTGACTGAAAATATAATCGAGGAATTTCATAACGTTACTATGGCAACAGTGCCATTTTGTACGACAAGCCCTCATGCATTCAATTAATGGTACAATATATATCATTATTTGTTCTATTGAAACGCAATGTTTGGAGCATTTTGAACATACGATAAGCATTATAGAGCACTTTTCCTGGAACGTTTGAAACGCCCCTCGTTCATGTGCAAACTATTAATATCTTTAGTAAAGTGCAGTCTGAAACTTAGTGTATGAGAGCTATTATCATTCAGCGTTACTGAGTTCTCGCATCAATAATCAAACCAGATTTTAACAATATTCAATTTGATACGGATATCCGGATATTCGTTCGGACATCGTTCCAAATATCCGGATACCGGTATCCGTTGCCATCCTTAGAATTTATGTATTTCAAAATAGCTGTTTTCTAATACACGTACGTTAAAATGATGGAAACATATGAAGCAAGTCAGGGACATTTGAGGAGTAAGAACACAAGCTTTCAGTCCATAAAATATGAGTTTATGATCCCGAAGCAGACTTCTATTGTCGGCGACATTCTGTGGTTTAGCCGAAGAATTTCTGTTTCTTAGTACATACACTGCTTGTCAATTTAGATTTTGGATATTATGATCGCTATAGAAGCAACGTTTTATATAGCGTAACATGTCTAACAATGGACGGAATATGTAACGTGTTCACTTAAACACAACGTTCATACAAAGCGCAGCTCTCTTTTGAATCTTGAAGCTGTTTTACACACGGATAGGTCTAGTACATTTAGATTGTCGTTTTCACACCGTGCTTTAGCAAACTCACAGCTGAAATATAGAAATTCAATTAATTACTAGTACATCTCTGACAGCCATATTGTAGAAACAGTTAAATCACAGTAATTGACAATACGCCAGAGCAGAGATCGCTCCGCCCGGTTGTTTGTTGAAGGCTTGGCGAACGGTTTGGAAGTGATTCATTGGAACATGTGATTGTGATTTACCGGTAAAATTGATTTAATGGGCATTGATTGACAACTGGCGTAATGTCAATTAGATTTTTGACATTCAATTAAGTTTCATTTATTTGATGTGATTGTCGGGTGTTTCAAAACGAAATCTGCGCGTTTATTTCTAAAACAAAATAGTATAATAAAAACCATAATGATGTTTTTAAATGGGTTTTGTTGTTGCTTTAAAAAAATAATTGTTGAACTGGACCGGTATTTACAAAGCATTTTACGCATAGTTTGCAAGAAACTAAAAATATAGTTGTAGCGTTTAACAAAGTAAATATTGGATAATCTTATTTTTCATGTTTAACTGGTGCACTTAAGAAAAGTGTAAGATATTTAGGAAATTCTAAGTTTTCACTTAGGACGCATTGTGAATACCACCCCTGAAAATTTGGAATAATTATCCATTACGTCATAATGACGAATCAACCGTTCGACGATGTGTGATTAAAACTTAACTTATCACATTTTTAATTCCGATTTCAAAGAAACGGAAACGTTATTGTCGATGAGAATGATATTTCATGAAACTTTATGTAAATTTGTTTAAGTCGTACAAACAAAGAATTAATTAAGGATGTGCCTCTTTAATGCATCGTCAATCAAAGACATCCGCGCCTAATTGACACCTTTATTGTCCCGCAAATCAATTTACTGTATTATATTAGAATTATTTATGTTAATTACGACTTTCCATGCTACATGATACATGGTACATGATATACAAATGTAAAACAATGTAAAATGTCAAACATTAATTATTTTCACCGCGTCAAAGTGTGGTCTGAATGTATGTGTTTATATAACAGAATTAACATAAATGAAGACGTGCTATACATAACAAACGAAAAAAGAACGAATTATTACGTCATGTTGACACTTTCGTCGTATTGGGTATGACGGTGTCCGATCATGTCATCCGTGCATTTGTCGAATTCGTTGACACTTAATGTTTAAGTCATTCTAGATAATGTAATTAAAAACTTTTGGGATCATAATCTTCACTCTCGCCTTTGATTGTGAATGTGTGCATCTTAACCACTTAGGGGGTGGGGCGATATAAAGTGTCAACATGAACACCGTCACGTGTGATCAGCCATACACCTCAACAGCTCCGAACATAAAACACACAAGTAAAACCATCCATAGTTCATTCAAAAGTGAAAAGTAACATGCGTAGTTGAACATTGCTCATTATAATACGCGGTCAACAATTTAAATTTACACAGAAAGTACATTAAATAATTTGATGAAAACCCTTACCTACTAACTGAGCTTTTAAGAAACATGAAAATTTAATTGCTTAATACCTACTAACTCGATTTTAAGAAAACGTGGAATTTAAATAACTTAATACCTACAAACACGATGTTAAGAAAACATGGAATTTTAGTTACTTAATACCTACAAACACGATGTTAAGAAAACATGGAATTTTAATTATTTATAAATTGGTTAATGGCTTCCACCTGGGACTAAAATACATGTGTCAAAAATGTACATAGTAATGCGAGCGAGAATATTGTTAGTAGAAGAGTTATGTGGCCTGTGTCTTACATTACTTATAGTAAATATATTACCAACGATAAAAGTCACAATAAAATGTCATCCTGCTTAGACAGTCCTTTGTACATGGTCAATGGTTTACATATTTATGTACGAGTAAATATACGGTCAAGTATTAACACAAATACGATACAGGCAATTACTGTACTTAAGTACTGTACAATAGTGGACAAAAACACAATATATTTTTAGTTTTTTATATAATCTAGTTTCCGCAAACATAAACGTTAAGTGTAACACCACAAAAACTGTATGTACCACTACGTTTGTAGAGGTCATATAGGATGCGTCAAGAATATCCCAAAATAATCTCTTGTTATATGTTTAACATGTTTTGATGTGAACCAACATTTAGTCTTATTGCTGACTGTGTTAGTTATCGAATTGCGAACATTCAGAGTAGACACTAGGGCTGTTGGTTCGATTCTAACACGGCATACCATAAGTCAGCTAGCTATTTGTATGACGCTCGCGGACATTTATTAATACTACTTAGGGAACTGGTCGATGTAATCAAACGGAAAATCCGATACAATTTAGTACATGTATTTATGAGTACATAAATAAACTTAAATACCGAGGGTTTTACTGAAGTACTGACGTTGTTTTTAACCGACTATTAGAGATAGATGTGATACTTACTTGTTTTGACCGAATAATAGAGATACCCTCACCTAACATGTGATTTGTACGGCCTTTTCTAGCATACCTCCATGTACCATGTGTGTTGTATGGTCTTTACAGTTATTCTTCCACGGACCATGTTCCTTGTATGGATTTTTACTAGAAGACCTTCACGGACCATGTTCCTTGTATGGCTTTTTACTAGAAGACCTTCACGGACCATGTTCCCTGTGTGGTTTTACTAGCATACCTTCACGGACCATGTTCCTTGTATGGCTTTTTACTAGAAGACCTTCACGGACCATGTTCCTTGTATGGCTTTTTACTAGCATACCTTCACGGACCATGTTCCTAGTATGGCTTTTTATTAGAAGACCTTCACGGACCATGTTCCTTGTGTGGTTTTACTAGAAGACCTTCACGGACCATGTTCCTTGTATGGCTTTTTACTAGAAGGCCTTCACAGACCATGTTCCGTGTATGGCCTTTTACTAGCATACCTTCACGGACCATGTTCCTTGTATGGCCTTTTACTAGCATACCTTCACGGACCATGTTCCGTGTATGGCCTTTTACTAGCATACCTTCACGGACCATGTTCCGTGTATGGCTTTTTACTAGAAGACCTTCACAGACCATGTTCCGTGTATGGCCTTTTACTAGCATACCTTCACGGACATTGTTCCGTGTATGGCCTTTTACTAACATACCTTCACGGACCATGTTCATTGTATGGCTTTTTACTAGCATACCTTCACGGACCATGTTCATTGTATGGCTTTTTACTAGCATACCTTCACGGACCATGTTCCATGTATGGCTTTTTACTAGCATACATTCACGGACCATGTTCATTGTATGGCCTTTTACTAGCATACCTTCACGGACCATGTTCATTGTATGGCTTTTTACTGGCATACCTTCACGGACCATGTTCCATGTATGGCTTTTTACTAGCATACCTTCACGGACTATGTTCCTCGTATGGCTTTTTACTAGCTTACCTTCACGGACCGTGTTCCTTGTATGGTTTTTTACTAGCATACCTCCACGGACCATGTTCCTTGTATAGCTTTTTACTAGCGTACCTTCACGGACCATGTTCCTTGTAAGGCTTTTTACTAGTATACCTTCACGTACCACGTTCCTTGTATGGTTTTACTAGCATACCTTCTTGGACCATGTTTCTTGTATGGTTTTACTTGCATACCTTCATGGACAACGTTCCTTGTATGGCCTTTATTACCATACCTTCTAAGGCAATGTGATTTATATTGATTTTCACTAGCATACCTTCATGGCTATGTTACTTGTATGGCCTTTTATTAGTACATGTATACCTTCATTTCTGGTATGAATCTAGAAAATCAAGAGATGAAGATATATCTGCGTGACATTGTGTACATCTGTTGAGTAAAAATGATGCTTGTATAATATACTTAAAATGAAGTGTCGTATGTTGCCTTTGTGCCTTTGCAGAGTATTTTTTAAAACAAACAACGTTAACCATACATGTAGTTTATTTACATGACAATTTATTGTCATTAAACAACGTATAATTATGTACATAACAATCTACATACTATAAATACGACGTTCGTTTGCAAAACGCTGTGAATTAGCTCTGACAGTTGTGTCAATTCAGAGCCCAATAACTAGAATACTCTCAAAAAGATATCTTTGATTTGTAAGACAAACCACAGGCCTAAGAAATCATATCATAAAAAACGAGTTTAACATCCCTAAAGTTTCACTCATTCATTAGATAAACGAATGGATGAAAGAAATGGGGAAGTAAAAACTGTCGTCTGTGATACAATTTCTTAGGCCTGTGGACAATAATATTAACGATATGCTACAATGAATAATGTATGCAAGGCTATTTGGTCCTACTTTTCACTGTACGATGTTTCTACATTCACAAACATGGTCCCATTTCGTCTTGAGCAAACCGCACATAAATATTTCATTTCTGTCATAATTATCTATATAAGGAAAACAAATAATTCCTTAAATAACCACCGCTGTGAGAGTTATGCATGTACTATACAATTATCAAAGTAACCACTAAAACAATCATCATACACTATGTTTCTATTTTAGAATGTACGACGCATATATCGCTGGCTTAGAGTGAGAAGGTCGTAACTACAAAACGTATATGTTGAGAAACAAGAAAAACTGTCTGACAATCAATCTTTACTTGTGGTAAAACATGCTCTTTCAACCTCAGTTTGGTCATCATGACAAGTTCCGAATTTCTAAAAAAACAGGCTCATAAGAAGCGCCGTATGAAGTATATTTTAACTATGCATTAGTCTTATAAGGTCGCATGTGGCACTTGCGACCTTCTCATTCTAAGCCAGCGATGTGCAGAATCCCAAGGTGTGATTTATATAGTATGTTAGAGTAGAGTTGATTGATGTCACGTGTTCATGCTACTGACATGCTGAATGTCATCGTAGTCATGTGTTTTTATAGTTCTGTGGGGAGCGGTGGTCTAGAGGTAGGGCGCGCGATTCGGGATCGGGAGGTCCCTGATTTAATCCCCGTTTGGACCACGTGTCAATTTCTCCGAGCAAGACCAACATGCTCCATTTCACCAAGGTGTAAATTGGTACGTGTGAAGGCAGTGTCTACTCCTGGGCGCCGCAGATCGATGTTCGCTGCCTCGTCCACAGGAGAGAAATAGTGTCCCCAGGAAGACATGAACGTAGGTTTCCATAGGTAGCACAATGACCAGGTGAAGTTGAAATATCAAAGGGTGCTTTTGCGGCTTAACAGCTGAAACGAGCCCTAGAAAATTGGTAACTTAACTTTGTTTTAACTTTATCGCACAGTAGCAACACAGATCGTCTCACATGCAATACCACTACTCACTCATTTTAATAGACTTATTAACAAACATATATATTTTGCCTGCAAACTTTAGTATGGATTGACTAAAAATATAATCGAGGAATTTCATAACGTTACTATGACAGCAGTACCATTTTGTATGACATGTCCTCATGCGTTCAATTCATGGTCCACTATGTATCATGAATTTTTCTATTGAAATGCAAAGTTTGAAGTATTTTGAACAAACAATAAACAGTATAGAGTAATTTTCCCGGAACGTTTGAAACGCCCCTCGTTTATGTGCAAACTATTGATATCTTTAGTAAAGTGCAGTCTGAAACTTAGTGTATAAATGTTATTAGCATGCTGCGTTACTGAGTTCTCGCATCGATAATCAACCCGATTTTAATAACATTCAATTTGATACGGATATCCGGATACTAATATTCGTTCGGATACCATACCAAATATCCGGATACCGGTATCCGTTGGCAACCTTAGAATTTAACGTGTATTTCGAAATTGCTGTTTTCTAATACATGAGAATGATGAAAACATAGGAAGCAAGTCAGGGACATTGAAGGAGAAAGAACACAAGCTATCAGTTAACAAAATACGAGTTAATGATCCCGAAGCAGACTTCTTTTGTCGGCGACCTTCTGGTGTTAAGCCGAACAATGCGTCTGTTTCTTAGTACATACACTGCTTGCCAATTAAGGTTTTGTATTAGAAGCAGCGTTTTATATAGCGTAACATGTCTAACAATGGACGGAATATGTAACGTGTTCACTTAAACACAACGTTCATACAAAGCGCAGTTCTCGTTTGAATCTTGAAGCTGCTTTACACACGGATAGATCTTGTACATTTAGATTGTCGTTTTCACATCGTGCTTTAGCAAACTCACAACTGAAATATAGAACGTCAATTGATTACTCTGGTTGCCTTATTGTAGAAACAGTTAAATCACATTAAATGCATTTTTGAAATTAACTGGTTTCGTTTTTTATGTGATTGTCGGTTGCTTTTAAACGAAATATGTGCGTGTATTTCAAACTAATTTTAATATCATAAAACCACACTAATTGAAGTTATGGGTTTGTTGTTTCTTTCAGTGAACACTGAACAGGACTGTTATTCACGAAACATTTTTATGCATTGTTTGCAAGAAACTAAAAATACTATTGTAGCGCTTAACAGAACGTTTCAAAACAATGTGAAAGTTGATAATCTTATTTTTCCTGTTTAACTGATGCATTTAAGCAATTATAAGATACTTAGGAAATTCTCTGAGATTTCAATTTAGACACATTGTGAATGCCACCCCTGAAAATTGTGGATACTTATCCACTACTTCCGATAATGACGCATCAACCTTGCAACTAAGTGTGATTAAAACTTAAATTATCACATTTTTAATTCCGATTTCAAAGAATAGGAAACGTTTTTGTCGATTAAAACGATATTGCACTAAAATTTATGTAAATTTCTTTAAGTCATACGAACAAAGAATTAATTAAGGACATGCCTCTTTAATACATCGTCAATCAAAGACATCCTCGCCTAATTGACACCTTTATTGTCGCGCAAATCAATTTACTGTATAAAATTTGAATTATTTATGTTAATTATAACTTTCCATGTTAGATACATGATAAACTCATGTAAAACAAGGTAAAATGTCAAACATGAATTATTTTCACCGCGTAAAAGTGTGGTCTGAGTGTATGTGTTTATATAACGGAATTAACTCGAATGAAGACGTGCTGCACATTACAAACGAATGGTTCCGTCATATTGACAACCTCTTCGTATTGGGTATGACGGTTTCCGATCATTTCATATGCGTATTTGTCGAATTCGTTGACACTTTATGATTAAGTCATTTTAGATAATGCAATTAAATATTTCGGGATCATAATCTTCACCCTCTCCTGTGAATGTGTGCATCTTAACCACTTAGTCCGGGGGATGGGGCGATATAAGTGTCAACATGAACACCGTCACGTGAGATCAGCCAGACACCCCAACAGCACCGAACATGCAACGCATAAGTAAAATCACCCATAGTTCATTCAAAAGTGAAAAGCAACATACCTAGTTGAACATAACTCGTCAGATTACGCGGACAACAATTTTGAATTTACACAGAAAGTACATTAAATAATTTGATGAAAACCCTTACCTACTAACTGAGCTTTTAAGAAACATGAAAATTTAATAACATAATACCTACTTACTCGATTTTAAGAAAACATGGAATTTTAATTACTTAATACCTACAAACACGATGTTAAGAAAACATGGAATTTTAATTATTTATAAATTGGTTAATGGCTTCCACCTGGGACTAAAATACATGTGTCAAATATTTACATAGTAATGCGAACGAAAATATTGTTAGTAGAAGAGTTATGTGGCCTGTGTCTTACATTACTTATAGTAAATATATTACCAACGATAAAAGTCACCATGAAATGTCACCCTGATTAGACTGTTCTTTGTACATGGTCAACGGTTTACTTGTTTATGTACGAGTAAATATACGGCCAAGTATTAACACAAATACGATGCAGACTATTACTGTACTAACGTACTGTACAAAAAGTGGACAAAAACACAATAAATTTTTAGTTTTTTGTATAATCTAGTTTCCGCAAACATAAACGTTAAGTGTAACACCACAAAAACTGCATGTACCACTACGTTCGTAGAGGTCATATAGGATGCGTCAAGAATATCCCAAAGTAATCTCTGGTTTTATGTTTAACATGTTTTCATGTGAACCAACATTAAGTCTTATTGCTGACTGTGTTGGTCATCGAATTGAAAACATTCAGAGACTACGCTAAGGTTGTTGGTTATATTTTATACCTCGACATACCTAAAGTCAGCTAGTTATTTGTACGACTCTCGTGGATAGTTATTTGTATTACTTAGGGAACTGGTCGATGTTATCAAACGGAAAATCCGGTACAATGTAGTATTTATGTGTACTGTCGAGGGTTTAACTAAACTACTGACGTTGTAATTTTGACCGAAAAAAATAGAGAAACTTGACTTACCAATTGTTTTGACCGAAAAATGGAGACACTTGCAATACTTACTTGTTTTGACCGAATAATAGAGATACCTTCACCTAACATTTTCTTTGTATGTCATTTTCTAGCATATCTGACTGACCATGTGATTTGTTTGGCTTTTACTATGATACCTGTATTGACCATGTGTGTTGTATGGGCTGTTTACTAACATACCTTCACTGACCATGCTCCATGTATGATTTTACTAGCATATCTCCACGGACCATGTGTGTTGTATGGCCTTCACAGGCATTCTTCCACGGACCATATACTTTGTATGGGCCTTTTACTAGCATACCGTCACAGACCATGTTCCTTGCGTGGCCCTTACATGCATTCTTCCACGGACCATATACGTAGTTTGTATGGATCTTTACTACTCTTATACCTTCGCGGACATTTTTCTTGTATGGCCTTTTTACTTGCATACCTTTGCTGACCATGTTCCTTGTATGGGCATTTTATTTGTATACCTTCACGGACCAGGTTCACTGTATTGCTTATCACTAGTATACCTCATCGGACCATGTTCCTTGTATTTGTTTTCAAAAGCATACATTCACG
The DNA here is from genome assembly GCA_963678985.1 of Spisula subtruncata. Lineage (NCBI taxonomy): Eukaryota > Metazoa > Mollusca > Bivalvia > Venerida > Mactridae > Spisula > Spisula subtruncata. The sequence goes on from OY787668.1 coordinate 7,694,750, forward strand.
GACCATGTCCCTTGCATGGCCTTTTACTATTATATCTTTACGGACCATGTTCCTTGTATGGCTTTTTACAAGTATATCTTTACGGACCATGTTCATTGTATGGCTTTTTACAAGTATACCTTCATGGACCATGTTCCTTGCATGGCTTTTTACAAGTATACCTTCATGGACCATGTTCCTTGCATGGCTTTTTACAAGTATACCTTCATGGACCATGTTCCTTGCATGGCTTTTCACTAGCATACCTTCACGGACCATGTTCATTGTATGGCTTTTCACTAGCATACCTTCATGGACCATGTGTATTGTATGGCTTTTTACTAGTATTCCTTCACGGACCTCGTTCATTGTATTGCATTTTACTGGCATACCTTCACGGACCATGTTATGTGTGTGATTTTTACTAGTATACCTTCATATCTGGTTTGAATCTTGAAAATCAAGAAATGAAGATATTTCTTTGTGACATTGTGTTCATATGTTAAGTAATATGATTTTTGTTTAATATACTTAAAATGAAGTGCCGTATGTTGCTTTTGTGCCTTTGTAGAGTATTTTCCAAAACAAAACGTCAATCATACATGAAGTTTATTTGCATGATCATTTATTGGCATAAACAACATAATTATGTACATAACAATCTACACACTATAACAACGACGTTTTTTGCAAAACGCTGTGAATTAGCTCTGGCAGTTGTGTCAATTCAGAGCCCGATTACTAGAATACGCTCAAACAGAAATCTTACATTTGTAAAACAAAGAATTTATATTACAAAAAAAAAGAGTTTAACATCCCCAACGTTTCACTCATTCATTAGATAAATGAATGGATGAAACTATGGGGAAGTAAAAACTGTCTTTTGTGATACAATTTCGTAAGCCAGTGGACAATACTATTAACAATATGCTACAATGGATAATGTATGTAAGGCTATTTGGTCCTTACTGTTCACTGTACGATATTTCTACATTCACAAACATGGCCCCATTTCGTCTTGAGCAAACCGCACATAAATATTTCATTTTTGTCATAATTATCTATGTATGGAAAACAAATAATTCCTTAAATAACCACCGCTGTGAGAGTTATGCATGCACTATACAATTATCAAAGTAACCACTAAAACATTACAAACTGTTTTGACCGAATTATATAGAAACTTGTAATACGAACTCGTTTTGACCGAATACTAGAGAGATTTGCAATACTAACTGGTTTCGACCGAATAGTAGAGAAACTTGTAATACTAACTTGTTTTGACCGAATAATAGGGAAACTTGTAATACTAACTTGTTTTGACCGAATAATAGAGAAACTTGTAAAACTAACTTGGTTTGACCGAATAATAGACAAACATGTAATACTAACTTGGTTAGACTGAATACTAGAGAAACTTGTAAAACAAACTTGTTTTGATCGAATAATAGAGATACCTTCACCTAACAAGTGCTTTCTATGGCATTTTCTAGCATTTTTTCACAGGACATGTGATTAATATGGCCTTTACTAGCATACTTTAATAGACCATGTTCCCTGTATGGCCTTTTTACTAGCATACCTTCACGGACCATATTCCTTGTACGGGCTTTTTACTGACATACCTTCACGGACGATGTTCCTTGTATGGTTTTACTATCATACCTCCACGGAGCATATTCCTTGTATGGCTTTTTACTAGCATACCTTCACGGACCATGTTCCTTGTATGGTTTTACTAGCATACCTCCAAGGACCATGTTCCTTGTATGGTTTTACTATCATACCTCCAAGGACGATGTTCCTTGTATGGTTTTACTAGCATACCTCCACGGACCATGTTCCTTGTATGGTTTTACTAGCATACCTCCACGGACCATGTTCCTTGTATGGTTTTACTAGCATACCTCCAAGGACCATGTTCCTTGTATGGTTTTACTAGCATACCTCCAAGGACGATGTTCCTTGTATGGTTTTACTATCATACCTCCACGGACCATATTCCTTGTATGGCTTTTTACTAGCATACCTTCACGGACCATGTTCCTTGTATGGTTTTACTAGCATACCTCCAAGGACCATGTTCCTTGTATGGCTTTTTACTAGCATACCTTCACGGACCATGTTATTTGTATTGCTTTTTACTAGCATACCTTCGCGGACCTCGTTCATTGTATTGCATTTTACTTGCATACCTTCACGGACCATGTTATGTGTGTGAGTTTTACTAGTTTACCTTCATATCGGGTATGAATCTTGAAAATCAAGAAATGAAGATATATCTTTGTGACATTGTGTTCATATGTTAAGTAAAATGAATTTTGTATAATATGCTTAAAATGAAGTGTCGTATGTGCCTTTGCGATTTTGTAGAGTACAGGGTGTCCAAAAAGAAAGTATACAGTTTCGGGGTATTTTTATCAACTCTTAATGTTCTGCTATTGACAAGAAATTTTGCGCATGGTGAGACAAAAGATGTAAGTTTTTTCTGGTACCAGTTTGAAAATTGTTACTAGAATATTTTTTCAAAAATGTCAATTTCCAAAAAAATACCGTATTTTGACCGTGACGTCATTTTGACGTAATTTACGTCGTTTTCACAATTTCTGTCAGTCTCATGTTTTCCATTTTGCACCCATTCTTTAAAAGTGTTGATTATATTTACACATATTTCTACAAACTGATCTTCTTAAATTGCATTTTGATGTTGATCAGAAGAAATGTTGTGTATATTAGCATTTGATAGTAAATAACCATTTTCGGATAGCCCAAAAGAATAAAGCTGCATGGATTAAGACCCGGGCTGTAGGCTGGTCATTTCACACTGCAGTGGAATTTGCAAGAAATTATCTTGACACCAAATGTTTCTTGTAATTCATCCAACACCGTGCATTACCATGTGTTACTCTGGCTCCACTTGCATGAACCATACACAATTCAAAACGAAGGATTCGCCAAGGAGTTCAGAAAGAACTTGCTAAACAAAGGCAAGTAACATAATGGGTTCATTGCTTTCTATTTGACTGTCTGAATCGCAAGTGAATAGTCTATTAAAAGCCAACTAATATGCCCATGCTCGTGAGACACATCACATATATAATATCAGTTAAGAAAAATCGTAAAAAGCAATGAACATTTTCCAAGAATGCATGCAAGACGGGAAACACCAGAAATACAGAAATTGTGAAAACGTCGTAAATAACGTCAAAATGACACCACAGACAAAATAAGGTAATTTTAGAAAATTTACATTTATGTGTACAAGTTACAAGTTTTAAACTGATGCAAGGTAAAAATTTCATCTTTCGACCAAACATGTGCTAAATTTCTCTTTGCGATAGCAAAACGTTAAGATTTTATTAAAATACACTGAAACTGTATACATTCTTTTTGGACACCCTGTATTTTCAAAAACAAAACGTTGACCATACATATAGTTTATTTGCATGGCAATGTAATGGCATTAAACAACATAATTAAGTAGATAACAATCTACACACTATAAATACGCGGTCCTTTGGCAAAACACTGTGAATTAGCTCTGACAGTTATGTCAATTCAGAGCCAAATAACTGGAATACTCTAAAACAGAAATCTTAGATTTGTAAGATAATACACAGGCATAAGAAATTATATTACACAAAACGAGTTTAAGATCCCCAAATTTCACTCATTATTTAGATAAAAGAATGGATGAAACAACGGGGAAGTAAAAACTGTCGTTTGTGATACAATTTCTTAGGCCTGGAGACAATACTATTAACGTTATGCTACAATGGATAATGTATGCAAGGCTATTTGGTCCTCCTTTTCACTGTACGATATTTCTACATTCACAAACATGGTCCCATTTCGTCTTTAGCAAACCGCACATAAATATTTCATTTCTGTCATAATTATCTATATATGGAAAACAAATATTTCATTAAATAACCAACATTGTTAGAGTTATGCATGCACTATATAATTATCAAAGTAACCACTAAAACAATCAGCATACACTTTGTTTCTATTTTAGAATGTACGACGCATATATCGCTGGCTTAGAAAAACTGTCTGACAATCACTCTTTTCTTATGGTAAAACAAGCTCTTTCAACTTCAGTTTGGTCAACATGACAAGTTCCGAATTCCATGACAATAGGCTCATAAGAAGCGCCTTATGATGTAAATTTCAAAAATGCATTAGTCTTCTGAGGTCGTATGTGGCACTAGCGACCTTCTCATTCTAAGTCAGCGATATGCATAATCCCAAGGTGTGATTTATATATAATCAGCTGATAACAGTTGATTTATGTCATGTGTTCATGCTACCGACATGTTGGATGTCATCGTAGTGATGTGTTTTAGTTCTGTGAAGAGCGGTGGTCTAGAGGTCGGGATCGAGAGGTCCCTGATTTAATCCCCGTCTGGGCCACTGGTCAATTTCTCCGAGCAAGATCCACATGCTCCACTCCACCAAGGTGTAAATTGGTACGTGTGAAGACAGTGTCTATTCCTGGGCGCCGCAGATCGATGTTCGCTGCCTCGTCCACAGGAGAGAAATAGTCTTCCCAGGGAGACATGAACGTAGGTTTCAATAGGTAGCACAATGACCAGGGGAAGTTGAAATATCAAAGGGTGCTTTAGCGGCTTAACGGCTGAAAAGAGCCCTAGATAATTGGTAACTTAACTTTGTTTTAACTTTATCACAAGTGTCTAGCACAGTAGCAACACAGATTGTCTCACATACAATACCACTACTCACTCATTTTATTAGACTTATTAACAAACATATTTATTTACCTGAAAATTCAGTATATATTGACTGAAAAATATAATCGAGGAATTTCAAATTGTTTCTGTGACAACAGTGCCACTTTGTACGACATGCTCTCATGCGTTCAATTCATGGTACAATATGTATCATGAATTGTTCTATTGAAATGCAAAGTTTGAAGCATTTTGAACATACGATAAACATTATATCTAGCACTTTAAATTGAACGTTTGAAACGCCCTTCGTACATGTGCAAACTATTATCTTTATAAAAATGCTGTCTGAAACTCAGTATATGAGACTTATTATCATTCTGCCTTACTGAGTTCTCGCATCAATAATCAAACCCGATTTTAACAACATTCAATTTGATACGGCTATCCGGATATTCGTTTGATACCGTTCCAATATCCGGATACCGGTATCCGTTGCCATCCTTAGAATTTTACATGTGTTTCAAAATTGCTGTTTTCTTATACGTGGAAATAATTGAAACATAAGACGAAAGTTGGCGACATTGAGGGAGAAAGAACGCAAGCTATCAGTTTATGCAATACGAGTTAATGATCCCGAAGCCGACTACTATATTGTCGGCGATATTCTGAAGTTTAGCCGAACAATGTGTCTGTTTCTTAGTACATACACGGCTTATCAATTTAGGTTTTGGATATTGTGATCGCTATAGAAGCACCGTTTTATAAAGCGTAACATGTCTAACAATGGACGGAATATGTAACGTGTTCACTTAAACACAACGTTCATACAATGTGCAGCTCTCTTTTGAATCTTGAAGCTGTTTTACACACTGATAGGTCTTGTACATAAAGATTGTCGTTTTCACACCGTGCTTTAGCAAACTCACAACTGAAATATAGAAATTCAATTAATTACTAGTACATCTCTGACAGCCATATTGTAGAAACAGTTCAATCACTGTAATTGACAATACACCAGAGCAGAGATCGCTCCGCCCGGTTGTTTGTCGAAGGCTTGGCGAACGGTTTGGAGGTGATCCATTGGAACATGTGATTGTGATTTACCGGTAAAATTGATTTAATGGGCATTGATTGACAACTGGCGTAATGTCAACTAGATTTTGACATTCAATTAAGTTTCATTTATTTGATGTGATTGTCGGGTGTTTCAAACGAAATCTGCTCGTTTATTTCTAAAACAAAATAGTATAATAAAAACCACAATGATGTTTTTAAATGGGTTTTGTTGTTGCTTTAAAAAAATAATTGTTGAACTGGACCGGTATTTACAAAGCATTTTACGCATAGTTTGCAAGAAACTAAAAATATAGTTGTAGCGTTTAACAAAGTAAATATTGGATAATCTTATTTTTCATGTTTAACTGGTGCACTTAAGAAAAGTGTAAGATATTTAGGAAATTCTAAGTTTTCACTTTGGACGCATTGTGAATACCACCCCTGAAAATTTGGAATAATTATCCATTACGTCATAATGACGAATCAACCGTTCGACGATGTGTGATTAAAACTTAACTTATCACATTTTTAATTCCGATTTCAAAGAAATGGAAACGTTATTGTCGATGAGAATGATATTTCATGAAACTTTATGTAAATTTGTTTAAATCGTACAAACAAAGAATTAATTAAGGATGTGCCTCTTTAATACATCGTCAATCAAAGACATCCTCGCCTAATCGACACCTTTATTGTCCCGCAAATCAATTTACTGTATTATATTAGAATTATTTATGTTAATTACGACTTTCCATGCTAGGTACATGCTATACAAATGTAAAACAATGTAAAATGTCAAACATGAATTATTTTCACCGCGTCAAAGTGTGGTCTGAATGTATGTGTTTTAATAACGGAATTAACATAAATGAAGACGTGCTATACATAACAAACGAAAAAAGAACGAATCATTACGTCATGTTGACACTTTCTTCGTATTGGGTATGACGGTGTCCGATCATGTCATCCGTGCATTTGTCGAATTCGTTGACACTTAATGTTTAAGTCACTCTAGATAATGTAATTAAAAACTTTTGGGATCTTAATCTTCACTCTCGCCTTTGATTGTGAATGTGCGCATCTTAATCACTTAGGGAGTGGGGCGATAAAAAGTGTCAACATGAACACCGTCACGTGTGATCAGCCATACACCTCAACAGCTCCGAACACAAAACACACAAGTAAAACCATCCATAGTTCATTCAAAAGTGAAAAGTAACATGCCTAGTTGAAAATTGCTCATTATAATACGCGGTCAACAATTTGAATTTACGCAGAAAGTACATTAAATAATTTGATGAAAACCCTTACGTACTAACTGAGCTTTTAAGAAACATGAAAACTTAATTGCTTAATACCTACTAACTCGATTTTAAGAAAACGTGGAATTTAAATAACTTAATACCTACAAACACGATGTTAAGAAAACATGGAATTTTAATTACTTAATACCTACAAACACGATGTTAAGAAAACATGGAATTTTAATTATTTATAAATTGGTTAATGACTTCCACCTGGGACTAAAATACATGTGTCAAATATTTACATAGTAACGCAAACGAGAATATTGTTAGTAGAAGAGTTATGTGACCTGTGTCTTACATTACTTATATTTAATATATTACCAACGATAAAAGTCACAATAAAATGTCATCCTGCTTAGACAGTTCTTTGTACACGGTCAATGGTTTACATATTTATGTACGAGTAAATATACGGCCAAGTATTAACACAAATACGATGCAGACAATAACTGTACTTAAGTACTGTACAAAAAGTGGACAAAAACACAATATTTTTAGTTTTTATATAATCTAGTTTCCGCAAACATAAACGTTAAGTGTAACACCACAAAAACTGTTTTTATGAGTACGTTCGTAGAGGTCATATAGGATGCGTCAAGTCTATCCCAAAATAATCTCTTAATGTTAAACATTTTTCAAGCGAACCAACATTGTGTCTTATTGCTGACTGTGTTGATCATCAAATTGAGAACATTCAAGAGACGACGCTAGAGTCGTTGGTTCGATCCTATACCTCAGTTAGCTATCTGTATGACGCGTGCGTTTAGTTATTAATATTACTTAGGGAACTGGTCGATGTAACCAAATGGAAAATCCGGTACAATATAGTATTTATGTGTACATAAATAAACTTAAATACCGAGTGTTTAACTGACTTTGTAATTTTGACCGAATAAAAGAGAAGCATGTAAAATAGCTTTGCAATTTGGCACGAGCCTGACCTTTTGATTATCATAATTTAACAGTCCATATATTACTTACGTTTACAACACCGATCGTTAGCACGAAGACGCTCGAGATGTAATACAAACACAAATCTGAAATGCAGATAGTGCACGATTCGCTTACGGAAATTGATATTTTCAAAGCAAGAACCTTTTAATATATTCTGCATAAAGGTCAGGCTCAAGTCAAAAAAGACAACCTATACTAACTTGTTTTGACCGAATAATAGGGATACCTTTACCTAACATGTGCTTTGTATGGCATTTTTTAGCATACCTTCACAGGCAATGTGATTTGTATGTCCTTTACTAGCATTCTTCCACGGACCATGTACTTTGTATGAATTTTGCTAGCATACCTTCACGGACTATGTTCCTTGTACGGCTTTTTACTAGCATACCTTCACGGACCATGTGCCGTGTATGTGTTTTGTTACTTGCATACCTTCACGGACAATGTTCCTTGTATGGTTTTTTACTTACATACCTTCACGGACCTTGTGCCGTGTGTGGTTTTACTAGCATACCTTCACGGACCATGTCCCTTGTATTACCTTTTACAAGCATTCCTTCACTGACCATGTTCCTTGTATTGCCTTTTACTAGCATACCTTCCAAACCATGTTAAACTTTTCACTAGCATACCTTCGCGGACCTCGTTCATTGTATTGCATTTTACAGGCATACCTTCACGGACCATGTTATGTGTGTGATTTTTAGTAGTATACCTTCATATCTGGTATGAATCTTGAAAATCAAGAAATGAAGATATATCTTTGTGACATTGTGTTCATATGTTAAGCAAAATGATTTTTGTATAATATGCTTAAAATGAAGTGTCGTATGCTGCCTTTGTGCCTTTGTAGAGTATTTTAAAATACAAAACGTTCATCATACATGTAGTTTATTTGCATGATCATTTATTGGCATTAAACAACATAATTATGTACATAACAATCTACACACTATAAATACGACGTTCATTTGCAAAACGCTGTGAATCAACTCTGACACTTGTGTCAATTCAAAGCCCAATTACTAGAATACTCTCAAAAAGATATCTTAGATTTGTACGACAAAACACAGGCCTAAGAAATCATATCATAAGTACGAGTTTAACATCCCCAACGTTTCACTCATTCATTAGATAAAAGAATGGATGAAAGAAATGGGGAAGTAAAAACTGTCGTCTGTGATACAATTTCTTAGGTCTGTGGACAATACTATTAACGATATGCTACAATGAGCATTGTGCGTAAGACTATTTGGTCCTACTTTTCACTGTACAATATTTCTACATTCACAAACATGGTCCCATTTCGTCTTGAGCAAACCGCACATAAATATTTCATTTCTGTCATAATTATCTATATATGGAAAACAAATAATTCCTTAAATAACCACCGCTGTGAGAGTTATGCATGCACTATACAATTATCAAAGTAACCACTAAAACAATCAACATACACGTATGTTTCTATATAATGTACGACGCATCTATCGCAGGCTTAGAATGAGGAGGCCGTAACTACAAAATCAATATTTTGATGAAACAAGAAAAACTGTCTGACCATTACTCTTTACTTATGGTAAAACAAGCTCTTTTAACCTCAGTTTGGTCAACATGACACGTTCCGAATTTCATGAAAACAGACTCATAAGAAGCGCCGTATGAAGTATATTTCAAATATGCATTAGTCTTATAAGGTCGTAAGTGGCACTTACGACCTTCCCATTCTAAGCCAGCAATATAATGCAAAATCCCAAGGTGTGATTTATATAGTATAAGTAGAGTGGAGTTGATTGATGTCACGTGCTCATGCTACTGACATGTTGAATGTCATCGTAGTCATGTGTTTTAGTTCTGAGGGAATTGACATTACGCCAGCAGTCAATATATAAACCCTTTAAATTAATTTTAACGGTAAATCATTATCACAATGACCAAAGGTTTAACTTGAAAAACTTCGCCAAGCAACCTTCGAGGAGCGATCTCTTCTCTGGCGTTATGCCAATTATGAACGTACATTTCATCACAAGTGCGTAGCACAGTAGCACCGCAGCTCGTCTCACACACAATACAACTACACACTCATTGTAATAGACTTATTAACATACAGATTTATTTTGCCTGCAAACTTCAGTATAGATTGACTAAAATATAATCGAGGAATTTCATAACTATACTATGGCAGCAGTGCCACTTTGTACGACATGCTCTCATGCGTTCAATTCATGGTACACTATGTATCATGGATTGTTCTATTGAAATACAAAGTTTGAAGCATTTTGAACATTGAGCACTTTTCCTGCAACGTTTGAAACGCATCTCGTACATGTGCAAACTATTAATATCTTTATAAAGTGCAGCCTGAGACTTAGTGTATGAGAGTTGTATCATTCTGCGTTACTGAGTTCTCGTATAATATATGTAATGATCTTAATATTGATTAATGTGTATTTTAACAGTGCTGTTTTCTACTACATGAAAATGATGGAAGCATAAGACGAAAGTCAGGACCATAGAGGGAGTAAGAACACAAGCTTTCAGTTCATAAAATACGAGTTTGTAATCCTGAAGCAGACTTCTATTGTCGGCGATATTATGGGGTATAGCCAAACAATGCGTCTGTTTTTTAGTACATACTGCTGGTCAATTTAGGTTGAGAATATTGTGATCGCTATAGAAGCCCCGTTTTATATAGCGTAACATGTCTAACAATGGACGGAATATGTAACGTGTTCACTTTTAACACAACGTTCATACAAAGCGCAGTTCTCTTTTGAATCTTGAAGCTGTTTTACACACGGATAGGTCTTGTACATTTAGATTGTCGTTTTCACACCGTGCTTTAGCAAACTCACAGCTGAAATATAGAAAGTCAATTGATTAATTGTAAATCTCTGATCTCTGATCTCTATAAGCATATTGTGGAAACAGTTAAATCACAGTTATTGACAATGCGCCAGAGCAGAGATCGCTCTGCCTGGTTGTTCGCCGAAGGCTGCTTGGCGAAGGGTTTGAAGGTGATCCATTAGAACATGTGATTATGATTAACCGTTAAAATTGATTTAAATTGCATTGATTGACAACTGGCGTAATGTCAATTGCAGTTTTGGAATTCAAACTAGTTTCGTTAGTTTTATGTGATTGTTTTCAAACGGAATATGTGCGTTTATTTCTAACAATTGTTAGTATCATAAAAACACTATAATTGAAGTCATGGGTTTTGTTGTTGATTTCAGTGCATTTGTTGAAGAGCGGGCTATATTCTTATGTGTGTTACGCATATTTTGCATGTAGGTAAAACATTATTGTAGCGCTTAACAGAACTTTTAAAACAATGTAAAAGTTGATATTCTTATTTTTTATGTTTAACTGGTGCACTTAAGTAAAGTGTAAGCTATTTTGGAAATTCTAAGTTTTCACTTAAGACGCATTGTGAATACCACCCCTGAGAATTTTGAAGAATTATCCATGACGTCATAATGACGCATCAACCGTTCGACGATGTGTGATTAAAACTTGAATTATCACATTTTTAATTCCGATTTCAAAGAAATGGAAACGTTATTGTCGATGAGAATGATGCCTCATGAAAATTATGTAAATTTGTTTAAATCGTATGAACAAAGAATTAATTAAGGATGTGCCTCTTTAATACATCGTCAATCAAAGACATCCTCGCCTAATTGACACAGTTATTGTCGCGCAAATCAACTTACTGTATAATATTTGAATTATTTATGTTAATTACGACTTTCCATGCAAGGTACATGATATACAAATGTAAAACAAGCTAAAATGTCAAACATAAATTATTTTCACCGCGTCAAAGGGTGGTCTGAATGTATGTGTTTATATAACGGAATTAACATGAATCAAGACGTGCTATACATTACAAACGAAAAAAAGAACAAATGAATCCGTCATGTTGACACTTTCTTCGTATTGGGTATGGCGGTTTCCGATAATTATATCCGTGTATATGACATGGTCCAATGGATTAACTTAAAAGCTTCGCCAAGCAGCCTTCGACAAACAACCTGGCGGAGCGATCTCATCTCCGGCGTAATGTCAATTAGGGGACACTTAATGTTTAAGTCATTTTAGATAATGTAATTAAAAGCATTTAGGATCATAATCTTCATCATCTCCTTTGATTGTGATTGTGCGCATCTTAACCACTTAGGCAGGGGGCGATATATAAGTGTCAACATGGACACCGTCATGTGAGATCAGCCATACACCTCAACAGCTTCGAACATGCAGCACACAAGTGAAACCATACATGCTTCATTCGAAAGTGAAAAGCAACTTACCTTGTTGAACATAAGTCATCATAATACGCGTTCAACAATTTGAATTTATACAGAAATTATATTAAATAATTTGATGAAAACCCTTACCTACTACCTGGGCTTTTAAGAAACATGAAAATTTAATAACTTAATACCTACTAACTCGATTTTAAGAAAACATGGAATTTTAATTACTTAATACCTACAAACACGATGTTAAGAAAACATGGAATTTTAATTACTTAATACCTACAAACACGATGTTAAGAAAACATGGAATTTTAATTATTTATAAATTGGTTAATGACTTCCACCTGGGACTAAAATACATGTGTCAAATATTTACATAGTAATGCGAGCGAGAATATTGTTAGTAGAAGAGTTATGTTGCATGTGTCTTACATTACTTATAATAAAGATTAATTCACCTATGCATTAATCTAATTTATTACGGCGGAATTTCACGGGATCTCCGGGTATTATATACACATGGTGCGTTTATCGCTACCCGGCGACGCTATCGTTTCCATGGTAATTCTCGCGAGAATACGATATTCACTGAGCGTGAACTCACATGATTGCCACGTCGGCGCACTTGCTTGTTCGGCAGCAAACGACGAACTTTAAAGAAAATTAATTAAAACTTTGGCTATCTAGCAATACTTTATGATGCCGGGTCGAGGACAAGGTGCAAAGAGAAGGCGCGGTGCAGAAGCAACGGGGCCGAGGACTAGGGCCAGTGCTAAGCGAGCTAGACCGGCGTTGGATGACGGGACGGAGCCAGCGAGAGGTATAAATCATAACGTTATAGATTTTAATGAAATTATTTGTGAGGCTCAGGTTCATGCGGAACAAGACCAGGTTAATGCTAGTTCGAACAGTAGCATCACTAATACTAGTCCCGTGGAGACCCGTATTTTGTCCAACGCCGGTAATGCTCAGACCCTGCCTCTAGGAAATTTAGATGTAGGGGCGTTGCCATATAACGGTACATGTTTGCCGCCTGTAATGCAACCCAGTGCTAATATGTTCACGTTTAATGAAACACAAAATGTTGAAAACATGCTTTTTGAAGGTCACGAGCTGACACGTGTCGCCCAAGACGATATTACGTTACATGTACCGCCTACTCTAAAACAAAAAATCTGTAAAGGCGAGTACGTCAATCTTTCTTTGCTCATAAAGGGTGCGGTGGAACTGGCCGAGCTATATTCCGGTAGCACGCTCAAATTAAAAACCGACGGTACGATTGCCGTCCGGCCCACGGTATGTAAAGATGATATCGGAACTATTGAACGCTGGACAGACGCGTTTATTGTCTATATGTCTATCTATTTGTCCACACACCCCTCAAAGATACATGAAATGTTGCACTATTTTTATGTTATACGAGAATGTGCGTCCCGCCAGGGGGGACAATTTTGGAAAATATACGACCAGCAGTTTCGCCTTCGTCAGGCCACCACACCGTCGTCGTGGTCGGTGATTAATCAAGGCTTGTGGTCTAGGTGTTTGCCTTCAATGCAAGATACATATAGGTATAAACAATTTGGGGTCGAGTCGCGGAAGCATGGTCAATCGCAGAACATATGTGTAGCTTTTAATAAAGGCTCATGTAGCTGGCCGAGTTGTAAATATAACCACGCATGTATTAATTGTGGCGGCACGCATAACATAATGAACTGTCACACAGGTACTCAGTCAGGTCCTTCACGTTTCGGGTACCAACAGGGTACTTACGGTCAATCGCAAACATATAATGCGGGTCATAATACCCAACAAGGTTTTACTGGAAATCCCTTTCGAGGCCGCCGCCCATACAGAGGGCGGGGATATAACCAGTACCGTGGTCAACGCGGTTCATATAGTAAATAATAACATACCGTCGCTTATGAATAATCCGACGAAATTAGCTCCTTCACCTATTAATATCCAATCTTTAAACCACTGGTTGTCTGATTACAAATCCCGTGATGCACTAATACTATTAGAAGGTTTTACACACGGCTTTCGTTTAAATTATACTGGTCCACGTGGGACACGCTTTTCAAAGAATTTGGTGTCGGCTAGACAATTCCCCGAGATTGTCCTACAAAAAGTACAAAAAGAAATCGATGCCGGTCGTGCGGCTGGCCCGTTTACCGTTAGTCCGATGAAAAACATTCAAATATCTCCGATCGGCGTGGTACCAAAGAAAACACCCGGGGAGTTTAGGCTGATACATCATCTTTCTTACCCAGAGGGGTCATCGATCAACGATTTCATTGACCCGAAATTATGTTCGGTTAAATACACAGAATTCGACCAAGCAATTCATATCATTCAGGAACTGGGAAAAAATTGTTACTTGTTTAAATCGGATATAAAAAATGCATTCCGTTTGCTACCAATTAACCCACAGGATTTCGAACTATTGGGATTTATGGTGGAGGATAAAATTTTCTTCGATAAGGCTCTTCCATTCGGCTGTAGTATTTCCCCGAGTTTATTTGAAAAATTTTCAACCTTCCTTGAGTTTTGCGTTAAAGCCAAAATGAAATCGGGCCACCTAATACATTATCTAGACGATTTCCTAGGGGGCGAAAAAACGTACAAGTCTTGTAAAGAGTTGATGGTGTTATTCAAATCAATTATGGACAACTTGGGCGTTCCGCTAGCGGACGAGAAAACAGCAGGCCCGACTCAAATTATTATTTTCTTAGGTTTAGAGCTAGATTCAATAAAAATGGAGGTTCGGATACCTCTCGATAAAATAACGGAAGTCGTTCAAAAAATCGAGTTCGTTCTGTCGCAAAAGAAGGTTTGTTTGAGGGTCATACAGTCACTTATAGGGTCTTTGAACTTCTGTTGTCGGGCAATTCCTATAGGTAGGCCATTTTGTAGGCGCCTTATAAATGCCACATGCGGCGTAAAACATATGTATCATTACGTGCGTGTTAATAAGGAAATGAAATCTGATCTCAAAATGTGGATGCGTTTTTTCAGTGGACATAATGGTGTCTCAGTCTTTCACGACCGTTTTTGGGTGTCTAATGATGACGAGCAATTTCATACAGATAGCGCGGGTGCTATAGGGTTTGGTATTTGGTTTAAGGGGCATTGGTGTTACGCGAAATGGCCGGACGTGTGGCATGAAAATGGCTTTACCAAAGACATTACAGTGCTTGAACTGTTTCCTATTGTCGCGGCAATTTTTATTTGGGGTAATGAGCTACGTAACAAGAAAATTCGTTTCTACTGCGATAATCAGGCAGTAGTCCATATATTAAATACCATGACCTCTAAATCACCCGCAGTCATGATGTTAATGAGGGTATTTACGTTACAATGTTTGCATTATAATTGTTGGGTAAAAGCTTCACACATCAGCGGGGCAAAAAACGAAATAAGTGATTCACTATCTCGTTTTCAGTTCTCACGGTTCAGGAAGCTAGCTCCAGAGGCGGATCTATATCCATCGGTAATACCGAACTTTCTTTGGAACATCTTCGAAGCAGATCTAAATACTTGGCCAGTGCAGGAATAGCGGAAAATACCGCTTCGACCTATTCTACGGCAAGGAACAAGTTTCAGTCATTCAGGGGCTCGTATAACTTACCAAATAACTGGCCACTCCCTTTAAACGAGGTGGTTTTGTTCATTACGTATTGTTTTGAAAAGGCCTTGTCAGCTAGAACAATAGCAACATATATTTCTGGTCTGGCTTTCTTTCATAAAATTAATAATTGGCCAGATTTTTCTCAAGCCTTTATTGTCAAAAAGCTATTGGAGGGTTGTCATAGATCACGCCGCACATTCGATACGAGAGCCCCGATCACTATGGATATGTTAAAGGAAATATGTAAGCTTCTACCCACGATTTGTCATGATGCTTACGAATATCAGTTATTTAAGGCTATGTTTTGCCTGGCATATTTTGGCCTATTTCGCGTAGGAGAATTAGTCTCTACCAAGGGTCAAGCTAACATGTTACAATCAAGAGACGTAACTCTTGATATACCAAACAAACATGTTTTGATTTCCATGAGTAGGTTTAAAACAAATCAACGTGGTAATCCGGTGATTTTAAAGTTACCGTGTGAGCGGGATGGAAGCATATGTCCTGTTCATTCGTTACAGAAATATCTTCTTTATAAATCGAGTCAAACCGGTCCGCTGTTCATTCATAGTAATGGGGCAGTAGCCACCAGATATCAATTTGCAGCAGTGCTGAAAAAATGTATTGACCGTTCTCAATATAACCACTCAAATGTTAAAACCCATAGTTTTCGCATAGGCAGGGCTACGCAATTAGCTTTAATGGGACTGTCGGAGTCAGCCATTATGAAACTGGGAAGGTGGCACTCCCCCGCCTATAACACATACATACGGGTTTAACCGTACTTTAGGCCAGGTTTGTCTAGCGGGTGATTATATTCATGGTATTATATATATACAATTATCATGCACGGTATAGCTAGTGTCGCTATGGTGATAGGACTATCGTAACTGCAGGCTTTAATAATGTCTTTACAGACGTATGGTTTATCGGGGATTCAATTCCATATTGGGCTGGGGTGCGAGCCGCCGAAAGAGGAATGCCGAATTTGAAGTTGCCGGACAACCTTACCATGGCTTGGTGGTGTAAGCGGGGTATGAGTTTGGACGATTTAATTAGCTCCTTGCAAATTCCCGTCCTGTTTAGGAGTTATCCTAAAGTTATATTGTTCCATCTAGGTGGCAATGATCTTACAAAACATTCCTTAAAATGTATTTTTAAGATAATAATAGAGGCTGTTACTTATGTTCATCAAGCATTTCCAGAAGTAAAAATAATATGGGTTGACATTCTCCCCAGAGTTACCTGGGGAGAACACGCCTGTAGTTTGAAAGCCATAGAGAAAAAGCGTAAACGGGTGAACCAGATGGGCCGAAAACAATCCAACGGGCATATTACGGTCGACATCGACGTTCTTACACTCGGTTTCTTCCGCGATGACGGTATACACTTGTCCGACGTTGGTTTGGAATTCTATAATGACGCCATTCGCGAAGGCATTTTAAGTTATATATTATAAGAATTTTGGGGAAATAAAAAATAGATAAATAAGAAATAGGGATATCGAAGCTTAATTATATATTTTTCATTTTGTGGCGTAAAATTCTGTAGTGGGGATGCAACCGAGGGCATATCTATTATTTTTATTAAAAATGAATCAATACAAAACATATATTTTGCATTTCCATGGGTTTTCTCTCGGTTTCGACAGCTGTTACCAGTCGAGACTGAGGTTCCTGTGGTTACAAAATTCAGTCACTTGACTGTAGTTTTTTATGAGCGTTTAAGACTTGTCCGAGCGTTGACTCAACTAGAAAAATGGCATCTCTTAAAAGGTCTCATCTGTTTAGATAAGTCACATTTGGTTATAATTCATACTTACTGTAGACATGGTTCTTTATATGGTGCCTGGAGCGTACCTGGTTTTATTACGGGGTACCTGGAGCGTACGTCCCGGTATTTTATGGGTACTCGGAGTGTACTCGGTATTTTATGAGTACCTGTAGCGTACTCGGTCTCTTTTATGGGTACTCGGAGTGTACTCGGTATTTTATGAGTACCTGTAGCGTACTCGGTCTTTTTTTTATGGGTACTCGGAGTGTACTCGGTATTTTTTATGAGTACCTGGAGCGTACTCGGTTTCTATGTGTAATCGGAGTGTACTCGGTTTCTTGTTACAGTAAATTAATGTTAAAGTTTGATAATAAATCTTATATGCCCTCGGTTGCTACCTTGCGTAAGGCGTTTTCACCTCTAACAGCGTTACCTGTTAGAGTACAAGTCAACATGGCCATTATTCGCCACTTTAATTTAATTCATAATCGCAATAAGGCAAGCCTATATATATTACATGTATTATAAACAATATTCGCTAGTCATTTTGTATATAAAGATAATTATAAAATTAAATTGTTATTACTGCTGCCAGTTGTTGTTTTGAAATTTTATCTTGGAATAATAAAGATTAATTCACCTATGCATTAATCTAATTTATTACGGCGGAATTTCACGGGATCTCCGGGTATTATATACACATGGTGCGTTTATCGCTACCCGGCGACGCTATCGTTTCCAAGGTAATTCTCGCGAGAATACGATATTCACTGAGCGTGAACTCACATGATTGCCACGTCGGCTCACTTGCTTGTTCGGCAGCAAACGACGAACTTTAAACCCACCCTACCGCACCCTTCAGGCAATATCAGTCATTATTATTAATTATCAATGTTAATAGTCTAACTATGTTTAATGGCAAATAGCAGTTACTATTATTATGCTGTATGAGTCATTTTTCTGCCGATCCGTTTGTTGTTATTTCAGTTTGATATTGAGAGAGTCAGTAACATTGGCTACGTATGTTGGCCAGAACAGACACATGGTCACGTTGAGGTTGTACTGGAAGTAAACTACACAATATACGACACAAGATGGTTCAATATGGTAACTATGAGGACAGATCCGGCATCAGATAGCATCCAGTCTTCATGGAATTCACGTATAGGAACTCTTCGTGTGCAAGGTGATTCTTACGTATGGGAATAATGCTGATAATGTGTTTTTGTGTTGTGATTACCATGGTATCAGTGTTAATTATGATAATATTAGTGTTTAATATGATGTTTTTAGTGTCGTGAATGTGTATATATTAGATGCTGAAAAGGAAAAGACATGAAGCCTATAATGTGAAGTTCGGAAAGTACATTTGTAGCAAAGGACGTGATAGTAGTCGTTCTACCAGTGACCAGAACTGTGTCTTAACGGTGATTTAATAGCCAATAAACAATTAATAACCATATCTAGATATAGCACTTGCCTTACTCATGCATTTATCTAATTATAGTAGATATTTTATCATTTATTACATACATTGTCATGTTGGCGTAAAATTCTGTAGTGGGGATGCAACCGAGGGCATATCTATTATTTTTATTAAAAATGAATCAATACAAAACATATATTTTGCATTTCCATGGGTTTTCTCTCGGTTTCGACAGCTGTTACCAGTCGAGACTGAGGTTCCTGTGGTTACAAAATTCAGTCACTTGACTGTAGTTTTTTATGAGCGTTTAAGACTTGTCCGAGCGTTGACTCAACTAGAAAAATGGCATCTCTTAAAAGGTCTCATCTGTTTAGATAAGTCACATTTGGTTAAAATACATACTTACTGTAGACATGGTTCTTTATATGGTGCCTGGAGCGTACCTGGTTTTATTACGGGGTACCTGGAGCGTACGTCCCGGTATTTTATGGGTACTCGGAGTGTACTCGGTATTTTATGAGTACCTGTAGCGTACTCGGTCTCTTTTATGGGTACTCGGAGTGTACTCGGTATTTTATGAGTACCTGTAGCGTACTCGGTCTTTTTTTTATGGGTACTCGGAGTGTACTCGGTATTTTTATGAGTACCTGTAGCGTACTCGGTCTCTTTTATGGGTACTCGGAGTGTACTCGGTATTTTATGAGTACCTGTAGCGTACTCGGTCTCTTTTATGGGTACTCGGAGTGTACTCGGTATTTTTTATGAGTACCTGGAGCGTACTCGGTTTCTATGTGTAATCGGAGTGTACTCGGTTTCTTGTTACGGTAAATTAATGTTAAAGTTTGATAATAAATCTTATATGCCCTCGGTTGCTACCTTGCGTAAGGCGTTTTCACCTCTAACAGCGTTACCTGTTAGAGTACAAGTCAACATGGCCATCATTCGCCACTTTTATTTAATTCATAATCGCAATAAGGCAAGCCTATATATATTACATGTATTATAAACAATATTCGCTAGTCATTTTGTATATAAAGATAATTATAAAATTAAATTGTTATTACTGCTGCCAGTTGTTGTTTTGAAATTTTATCTTGGAATAATAAATATATTACCAACGATAAAAGTCACAATAAAATGTCATCCTGCTTAGACTGTTCTTTGTACATGGTCAATGGTTTACATATTTATGTAAGAGTATATATACGGTCAAGTATTAACTCAAACACTGTTCAGATAATTACTGTACTTAATTACTGTACAAAAAGTGGACAAAAACACAATATTTTTAGTTTTTATATAATCTAGTTTCTGCAAACATAAACGTTAAGTGTAACACCACAAAAACTGTATGTATCAATACGTTCGTAGAGGTCATATAGGATGCGTCGAGAATATCCCAAAATAATCTCCTTTTATGTGAACCAACATTAAGTCTTATTGCTGATTGTGTTGATCATCGAATTGAGAAAATTCAGAGTCGACGCTAGGTTCTATACCTCAGTTAGGTATTTGTATGACGCTCGCGGATAGTTATTAGTATAACTTAGGAAACTGGTTGATGTAATCAAAGGGAAAATGGTTCAATGTATTATTTATGTGTAACGTAAATACCGAGGGTTTAACTGAAGTACTGACGTTGTAACATTGACCGAATAATAGAGAAACATGTAATACTAACTTGTTTTGACCGAATAATGAAAAAACTTGTAATACTTACTTGTTTTGACCGAATAATAACTTGTTTTGACCGAATAATAGAGAAACATGTAATACTAACTTGTTTTGACCGAATAATAGAGAAACATGTTATACTAACTTGTTTTGACCGAATAATAGAGAAACATGTAATACTAACTTGTTTTGACCGAATAATAGAGAAACATGTAATACTAACTTGTTTTGACCGAATAATAGAGAAACATGTAAAACTAACTTGTTTTGACCGAATAATAGAGAAACATGTAATACTAACTTGTTTTGACCGAATAATAGAGAAACATGTACTACTTACTCGTTTTGATAGAATATGTCATCGGTTCCACATACTGGATCCAAGTCATCGTGACAATCTATAAAGTCTTTGTTGGCGCAGAATACATTGGATACAATAAAGGATGGATCTGCTGTAGG